>VZRL01003807.1:2328699-2390122 GCA_013397895.1 Origma solitaria
GGCGGCAGCAGGGCCCCGACGTAGCGTGGCGGCGCGGCAGCCCGGTCCCGCGGGCGGAGGATGGCGTGTCGCGGCAGCTGCTGCTGCTCCAGCGCGGGTCGCCTGAACGCGGACAACGCGCGGTTCCTCCTGCTGGCGGTGCTGATCGTGCTGTACATGCTGTGCGGCGCCGCCGTTTTCTCGGCCATCGAGCTGCCCACGGAGCGCGAGGCGAAGGAGCGCTGGGAGGAGCGGCTGGAGAACTTCACCCGGCGCCACAACCTCAGCCGTGCCGAGCTCCGGCACTTCCTCCGGGAATACGAGGAGGCGAGCGTGGCCGGCATCCGCGTCGATGACATCCGACCCCGATGGGATTTCACCGGAGCTTTTTACTTCGTGGGCACCGTCGTTTCTACTATCGGTGAGCGGCGGGACGGGCGGGGACCGGGGGGGCGGCGGCGGGTCCAGGGCTGGGGGCCCGGGGATACGCGATTCCTCTCCTCCTCGCCGGCTCCCGGCCTCACGGCGGGCTCTTGCCGGGGCCAGGCATGTTCCTGTCTCCTCGCTGCTCCTTTTTTTTTGCCTTTTTGCTGTCAAAGAGGCGCTGCCGCCGGCGCACCGCTTGAGGGAAGCGCTCAGCTCTGGGAGCGCTCCAGAAGCACCGGGCGGCGCTGGGGGCCGAGCTCCGGGCGGGCAGGGCAGCGGGCACCAGGATGCTCTCCGCCGGTGTCATGTGCCTCCTCGGATCAACTTGTCCTCGGGATGTAGTGGCAGACTTTGTGAGCGACAGTCTCATCCAAAGCTGAAAGCTTTAAGCAATCTCTGTATGTCTTTAAATTCTGTGAAATCTTATAGAAAATCTTAGATCTGGAGGGTTCATAGGCTGTACGCTCAGGAGAGCCCTTTCTGAGGTCGTCTGTTCTTAGCAAGAGCCATTAAATAGATTTTGTGATGTCCATCTGCAAAGTTTACAACTTGGAAAGACTGGGTTTCAAACCACTCGGTTTTTTGCTCTTCAGGCTTTTCAAGGCAGAGCCATCAAGTTGGTGGACATAGCTTATTTCACTTGTGAATAAACCCAAGTTTATTTAGGCTGGAGGAGCCTTTGGGGGAAGGTGATGCTGAACAGAAATTCTGAGCAGTCTGACAGGTGTACATTAAGATGAAAAGGGATAGTACCAGGAACTGACATAAGCACCCCAGGGTGCCCATGGGTGTCAACAGAAAGACTTCATTCAGGCAGCTGCAGACAGCTAAAACCCTCGGAGGAACGGAGCTTGCTTTAGTTAAAGACAGGCAATCTGTGTGCAGTTATCACTGTGACAAATGAGATCTCTAAATCTTAGTAAAGGTATATTCAATTCACATCGGTCTTCCTCCACAAGTAAAACATACACTGAGGTATGGTTGTTTAATTTTTCATGAAATCTCCATTAACAGTTTTTTCCTGAAGAGGAGATCAGAGATGCCTTGCTTTATATGTAAGAGTTTATGCTGGCTTGCAGCACACCGCTCCCTAATACTGAGTTTTTTTAGGTCTGGAGTTATTCTGTTGTTAAAACTGTGTGTGGGCTGATTTTGTATTTCCTCAGAGCTTCAAGATTTGGGTGGCTTGTGTCCTTAGACCTAAAGTCTCTAAGACCCAAAAACTATGCTTCAGTGTTCTGCTGAACTGGTAATTTAAAGTCACTTATAACGTTGTTAAGCCCATTTTTTGTGGATTGCTGTAGTTTATTCACCATTGTAACATCTCCCTTGAAGTGTGCTTCTTGTATGATCAAAATCAGTAAACAGTGTTTATGCTAACATTTGCTACAGCTGTAAAATCATAGTAAAAAGAGCTGGGACCAGATCTCAAAAGTCCACCTGATTTGCCTCTATTCCTAGAGGAAGTCAGTTATATGTGACTTTCTTTTTTTGTGATAAATGTTTGTCCAAGCTGCCATTTCAAACCTGCATTGTTGGAGATTCCACAGTTTCCACAAGGAGTCCAGCCTTGTGCATTATTACCTTGAGATTTTCCTGATGTCTACCTTACTGCAGTTCAGTCACTTGCGCTATTTTTGTCTTTGCTATCCTTCGTACTCAGAGAATGGCATCTTAGGTACTCAAAGACCATTGTTAATGTGTCCCTTCAACTTCTCACAGGTATTAACTGATGCCAGTAGTTCTACATTAATATAGGTCTTATAGAAATGAGATTGTTAAGGAGAGAAGTGTATCTTTGATCTTATAAACTGTAGATGCTCACAAACACAAGTATCCACTTATCCACTCACACTTTTTGGTAATTCCTATGACTTGCTGATTTCCATTGACCACATTTTACAGCTCCCTTAATGTTTCTACAGAAATGTCCTCATGACTCTTTTTTTTGTTCAGACTGTGTATGATTTGTAGACTTCGGCAATTTGCATCCTGTCCCTTCTTTTGACCTGATATTGCTTTTCTCAGTCTTATCAATGATGCCACTTTCTCAGTGTGTTTTGTGAGTTGCAGCATTCTTTCTTAATCTAGTCAGCAGCATTGTACTCTTTCATAACATCAGTGGCATGTCTGGTCCAACCCCTGCACACCAAGTAGGGTCAGTGACAACCACCTGCTCAGAGCTGTGTCCTGTTGGAGTTTGGGTATCTCTGTGGGTGGAGACTCCACAATCTCTCAGGACAAGCTTTGCCAGTGTTCGACCAACTTCACATTAAAAGAGGGTCTTTTTTTCCCCATTCAAATGGAATTTCCTGTATTTCAATTTGCACCTGTTGCTTATTGTCTTCTCTGTGTGAACTGTGTGAGCAGTGAGACAAAGGACAAAATTATATCATCCTCACAAAATGACATCCATTTTCTGGAGAAATTGTCAAAATTTGCATCCTTCCTCTGCAAAAAACCTGCAGCAAATTGGACTGGAGGTGTAAAGTCTTGATACAAGGTGAGAAAAGAGATTTGTCACTGATTGTGGTAGTTTTGCCTGGCCCAGTTTTTGCCAGTGAACAGGGTGGGGTACAAAGATGGCTCCTGCATGTCCTGAGTAAAGATTCTGGAAATTTTCCACCATGTCCAGCACAGCCAGTCTCTGATGGCTCTGAAAATGATGGACATGCTCCTGGCCAAACCTGGGCCAATTAAAGATGTTAGTTACGCCTCTGTGAAAACATATTTAAGAAGAAATCAAAACAATGTGAGCACGCACTTCTTTTTAGCCAGAGAAGGAGGAGGAGGAGGAGGTAAAAATAGGTGAGGGAGAACAACATGGAGGCAGCAAGGTCAGTGGAGAAAGTGGGGGAGGAAGTGCTCTAGGCGCCGGAGCTGAAAACCCTCTGCCAGCCGTGGTGAAGACCATGGGGGGAGCAGGTGGTCCCCCTGCAGCCCATGGAGTCCAGGGGATGCAGAGCAACCCCCAGAGCCTGTGGGGAGGTGCCCACACCAGCGGAGCAGATGATGCCTGCAGGAAGCTGTGATCCAGTGGGAGTCCCAGAGACTGAGAGTTGCAAAGGCCTTGCAAGAGAGAGAAAGGCCTTGCTCCCGGGATGGAACCAGCCTGGCCTCGGCTTGCAATTCTGCAGCCTGGAGAGAATCTCGGACAGCAGCAATCGGGCGGGGCTGCTCGTGACATTGGACCCACGCCAAAGAAGTTCGCACAGGACTGTCTCTCGTGGGAGGGACCCCCATGGCTAAGTAGAGGATTCTTCCCCCTGATGGACTGACCCTGACCAAAGGAAACCCCCACACCCTGCCCCCACCCCGGAGCTGTTGGTTAGAAGGAAGGAGGGAGGGGGTGAGCTGAGAAATGGCCTTAATAGGGAGAGGGGTGCGTAGAGAAACAGTGTTTGGAGCAGAAGAATTGTGGCCTTGGATTGATTGATTAAGAAAAGCCACATGCCTTGCCCTAGCCCAGATCTGTTGGTTGAATAGAGAGAGAGGGCAACTAGAGAAACAGTGTCTGCAGTGGAAGAATTGCGATGGACTGACCTAAGAGAAAAACCCCACACCCTGCCCCTGCCTGGGAGTTGTTGGATAATTGGAAAGGAGGGAGGGGGTGAGCTGGGAAGCGGTGCCTTAAGAGGGAAAGGGGGGTGAGTGAAGAAATGGCGTCTTAAGAGCTTATTTTTATCTCCAATTTATCCTCTGACTCTGTTAGATTAATAAATCACTTTTTTTGCAACTTTAATTTTCCCACCTGCTCTTGCCCTGAATCTCGTGCGGCCCCTTATCAGTGATCTTATCTCAACTCATAAGTCCAGTGTTTTGTGTTAGTTTTTCCTCTCCTCTGCATAGCTGCAGCAGGAGAGAGCATAGAAAGCAAACGTCGTAGGTGCCTGGCATTTAGCCAGGGTCAAACCCACGACACTGATGCATTACCTGAGGTCCAAAAGGTAAAACTGCCTATGTTGAAGGCTGAGATTTTTACCATAGAGAGTGATGAGAAAGCACATGGTATACTGTACAGAGGGGTAGGAGGAGTCACAGCATCTTCTTTAAGTAGCCTCTTAGGGTTGCTCATGGAAGCGTCATTTGCTAATCAGGAAGTCTGCGTGAGGTGAGACAGCTACACTGTGCATGTTACAGCCCTGTCACAAAGTGAAGGAAGGAATTCTGATCAGTATCAGAAAGTGCCTGTTTCCTCATTTTCACCTGTCAGTGCAGTGCCTGCTAAGTGGAATTACAGCTGTGCAAAGGAAAAGTGTGTGATAATGCCCAGCAAACCACCAAGGTCTTTAACCCAGAGTGCTGGACTATTGCTTGTAGCCTTGAGCTCACTCTGTCTTTCCCATACACTGAGCAAAGGGTGGCAGCTGCACTAAATGCTCCACCTGGGGTCATGGCCAAGCTTCCTTCTGGTGTCACAGAGACCAAATGATGCGCCATTACCTACCAGTACCGTGTCTGAAGTATTTAGAATCAGAGAATTGTAGAACATCATGAGTTGGAAGGGATCCACAAGGGTCTTCGAGTCCAGCTCTAGATGCTGCACAGGACAGCCCCAAGTGTCACACCATGTGCCTGAGAGCATTGTCCAAATGCTTCTTGAACTCTGTCAGGCTGGTGCTGTGACCACTTCCCTGGGGAGCCTGCTCCAGTGCCCAGCCACCCTCTGGGTAAAGAGCATGGTAACCTCAGCTGCTCCTTGTATAGTTCCCCTCAAGGTCCTTGATGATATGCATGGTCTTCCTTTGGATGCTAACAGCTTCATGTCTTTTTTTATTGTGGTGCCCAAAACTGCACACAAGACTTGAGGTGTAGCCACACCAGTGCAGAGAAGAGCAGGACAATCCCCTCCCTCAGCTGGTTGGCAAAGCTGTGCTTATTTGAACTTCTACTACACAAGGTGCCTTGTTCTCCTAAGTTATATCTTCTTTAAATATTGTTTATGCTGCAAACAGCTCCAATAATTCAAAACTACCTGCTTTAGCCACTGAGTCATAACCAGAGCAGGAAAGGCATCTCTAGAACAAAAGGCTTTTTTTGGAAGTTGCAGGTAAACTGAGGCCATTTATTTGCCTTACAGAGATGACCATGTAGCTGTCAACTCACTGAAGTTGTATTTGCCACCAGCCTTGGACTGCATCTGTTGATAAACTAGAACATTGCTCACCTTTGAAAGACATGCTCAAGCAAATGGTTTACTCTTAACTTTACCAAAAGCTTTCTATTATATGTCACAGATCTGTGTAAAGCAAAGATGTAGGGAAAATGTGAAGGGAACATTAGTTATAATAATAGAACTGTCAACAGTCTCTGCTATATGCAGAACAAAGTAGAAAAGTTAAAGCAAACCATGTAATAGTAAGGAAGTATAAAATTAAATCAACCTGGAAATCTTGCTTTTATAAGCAAGATCTAAAAAAGGTACAGGTGTGTGATAGCCTAGCATATTCTCTCTTGGACACTGGTTAAAATACAAGTTAAACCATATGGTTGTAACCCACGAGGTTAGGGGAAAGGCCAGATCCATTCTCACACGTAAATTTTCTTACTTCTGTTAGTGCCAGTCATCGAATTTTACAGAAGATATCTAAAATAAATTGGATTAATTAACATGTACTAATGTGCCTGTTCCCTGACTGGAATAAAATAGCTGATGTGCCAAGTGCAAAAGTTAATACTTCTGCTATTAGTGTTGAAATTTTGGTGAAATAAATCCCACCCTAGCAATGCACAGATGGGCACCCAGGCAGTAGCAGAACCAGATCAGCACACCACTGTTGGCTGATCGTAACTTCTCTACCGCAGGCTGTGTCTCTCTCTCTCGCTCTTAAATGAGATCAGTAAGTAGTTAAAAGCACTCTGAACTCTGTAAAGGAAATAATGTTATCAGTTACACTTATTCAGGAAGATTGGGATTATGTTTTATGTGGGGAGTCAGGGCATGACTTTATCATGATAGGGGGACTTCTCTATTTGCTGGTGAATACGCTGGGACCTCACCACAAATTTCCTAGTAAGTTTTTGAAACATATAAGCAACTTAAGAAAAAAACTTTCTGGATTTGACTTTAGCCTAGTAAGTGTAGAAGGCAATTTTGTGACTGTGGAGTGGCAGAGTTCATTATTCTTTAGACGGAAAGAAGAAGTACAGCAAACCAGAGATTTTCAGAGCAAAACTTTAAATACAGATCTGCAGTTTGGAATCTCAGAGGAACCAAAACTAAAGAAAAATGAGTTAAGGCAGGCTGTCAGTTTCCTGGACAAAAGATATAATTTCTGTCACAAGAAGGAAGCATATGGAAAATGGATAGAAAATTAGGTCAGTGAAGAAAAATAGAAGGAATAAAATGGAAATACAGGAACAGATACAAAATTGTGCTATTAGCAAGAGGTGTCAAGGGTGATGTGAACTGATGAGAAAAACTAAGAAAAACATTGGTCTGCTGTACAGAAAAGAGGAAGAGCTCTCAACGAATGGTTCCAAGAAGGCTGAAATGTGTAATGACTTTTTCTGTCTCAGTCTTCTGAAAAGGTCAACTCTGAACTCATGTGTGGTACATTAACACTTGTAAGAAAGAGGAAAACAAAAGAATGGGTTAGAATCCCTAAATCTGTCAGACCTTTTAAAGCCATTTAAGCCATATCAACTGCATTCAGAATATTCAGAGAAATTACTAAAGCAATAATGAGCACTTTGGCAAGTCATAGAAGGGTTTGAAATCCCAGGCAACTTAAAATGGTAAACATTTTGCCAGTCTTTAGAAAAGGAATGATGACAGGAAGAAATTTAAAAAGAATGGGCTTAAATTGCAACAAAGAAGATTCAGGTTGTATATTAGAAAAAGTTTTCTAAATGAAGTGAAGCAATTGTGCAGTCTCCCTAGAAATGAGATAGAGACTTCATCACCAGAGTCCTTTACACTCAGGTTAACCAGACACCCCACAAGAATCATGCCAGAATCCTTAATTCCCTCATTGTGCAGTGAATGGATGAGATTACCTTTTTCTGCCTCTGCCAGGGATTTTTCCCCCGGTTCTGTGGTAGTATGTAGTCATTATTCCTATTATCCTCAAGAAAAAAGGCAAGGTGTTAATCACACTGCATACAGAGTTTTGTTTTTTGGCAATTTTTTACTTGTATTTTTAGAGTGCAGATAAAAAGAATTTTTTTACAAATGTACACCAAAGTTCTTAGTTGGTGTTTTTTTTAAACCTTAGGGAAGTAAAACAACATTTTAATATTAGGATTAAGCAGACTTTGAGATGTACAACTATGCTACCTGGCTTGGTACATGTCTCAAATTAAATAAATTTTAAACCAGCCCAAAAAAGAACTGATCATGGACTGAGAAGCACTTACTTAATTAAAGCAGTGAAATCAGATATAACAATATCTTTACTGCTGCTGGAATGAAAAAAAAAAAATGGATGGAAAAATTGTCATCAAGAAACCCAGCTAAAAGTAAACAGACTATTTCTTTGAAGAGCTTGGTTCTGCAAGGGGTTAAGCACTTTGCTGGAAGTCTCTGTGTTTTGGCGGCTGTACCTCCTTCTGCTTGTGTTTGATATACTCGTATGACTTGGAGACAAAAAGCGCGAGGAAAGTACTGTTATTGTGCATTTTTTTGCACAAAACCCTGCTGAAAATGGAATGTAGTCCTTCAGGTGACATGCAGCAGGGACCATGTAGGAGCCCTGCGTGTCTGAATGAAATGTTGCCAGTTCTCTGGGTGAGCATAGGAAGCAGCCTCCATCCCCAGGCTATTACACTGCAGCTTTTTGCAGAAAGGTGAGGCAGTCAGGCCTTCGCAGCTCCCTGGCAGACTGGGCATAGAAACATCAGGCTGAGGAAAGCTCCAGCAGGTGTTGCCTTCCTCCAGGTGGGCCAACTGGAGAATGCAGCCATTCCCCAGGCGGGCCACTCTCCAGCCTACTCACCTTGTGAACCGATAGCCCCGCTATTATACTACTTCTGCCTAATACTTACTTCTAAGGCATCTCTAATTTTCCAAGCCAGAAGTTTCCTGAGGAGCCTGCTGCAGGCTGAGCTGGTGATCAGTTCCATGGACAGCAGCGCTCAGCATGTGAGGGTTTTCTGACTAGAGTGGTGATACAAGTTTTCCTATTTCCTGGAGGAAAAATTGCTTTTTTAATTGAAAGCAGAAGCCTAATCAGGGCTGAGAAGATTAGACATGTTATGAAGTGGGATAAGTTGGACAGAGAAAAGAAAAAACGCTGATTTAAACAAATTACTTGCTGGTTACGGGAGCAGTCTTAATTTGTCCCGTGGACGAATTCTAGGAATAAAGAGGGTCTGGGTATGCTGAATAGTGAGGCTGTTAAAAAAAAAAAGAGGCTATATTGACTTAAGTGATTAATAACTAGTCAGTTTAAATAATGATATATATTATAGTTATTAATATAAAATAATTATTTTTACTTGGATTAACCCAAATATACAAAGAGGGAGAAATTTGTTCTAAATTATATAATAAATTCTGGGGGAAGGCTTGCAAATTTAAATCCCAGTATTAGCTGACTGTGTTAACTGAATTTTAGAATAGTTTGGTCAAGATACAAAATACTGAAAAAAAAGCCTTTGTTACTATTTATGTTTACTCATGGATAGTAATGTTTGTCCAGTGGAATCATTTCTGCTGTTAAAGGTTCAGGTGACTGGTATACCAGCAGTAAATGTAATAAAGTTTTTCAGCAGGCTAAAAATACTAAGAGACAGAATTGTTTCAATATTAAAAATTTTAAAAAGAGAACTTTTGTAGCTAAATAGTGAAATAATATTCTATAGTTTATATTACCAGGGAAAATATTTAGTATTGTAACATGGAAATTTTTATAGCATTTGTGAGAGTTCAGTGTTCCATTGATTTCACACTGTCATCCTTGAAGGCAAGAATATGGCTCCTGGAAGTGTTTCAGACTTCTTGACAGGTGAAAATTCAATATATCAGTAAGTGCTGTTGATTGCAAATATAGCCCAGGCTTTTTGCAACCTCAAACCAATTCTGAGTTTGAGGTGGTTTTGTTCTCACAGTGAGAATATTAATAAGACCCTAAATGTGATTTTATTCACACAGACCTCATCATGCCTATTTTAAGTGTGACTGTTTTTAATAGAATGCAGTTCTGCTGAAAATCTGATAGTTACCAGTTCTTAGAAAACTAAAGAAGTGGAAAGTAGATATTCCTTCCGTGTAAAAATGTAACATTGTAAAAAGAACTCAATACAAATAGCAAAACATTGAATTTAAAAGTACTAAAGGTACAGACTAAAAAAACCCAGTTTCCTATTTTAAGCATGTGTTTGCATCCATTTTGTACTTTTCCACAAGGCTCTTCTGTGGTAATTAGTCAGAAATCCACAGAAACAGCTGTCCGGCCTACTTGCTAAAATAGGCTGGTCCTTATGTACATCTGTGCTTGTGATTCATTCATTCATACCTGCCTGCAGGGACAGCTGAGCTTTGCTGATTCTCTCTGGTAGAGGATAATGCCTAACAAACAGGCATGATACTAAATTCTGTGTTCTTATGCACACACATAAAGTTATTTATGTAGTCAAGCTCAAAAATATAAAACAACTTAATTAGAGCAAAACCAGCATGTTCCATGAATTGCTTTGAAAATAAGGAAATGTTATAGTCCAGATAGAAGCAGAAATTTTTTTTTCTGATGTTATTGCTATAAAAATATAAATAGGATAGTGCTGTTAGGGTAGAATCTTCTCTATATATGCAATTTTTCTTTCATATTGCAGAATAATTCCTTTTTTAATGTACCTTTCTTTTGTAGTCTTTCTACACCACAACCCTCTTCCATTCCCTGTATGCTATGCACTGGCACCGTTTTGCTGTTTGTTCTAAGAAAAATAGTTCATAATGGCCAGTTTCTCTTATTTTTGTCCTTAGTAGGAGTTAATTTTGTTATACAGGCTGCTCTTCTTCCTTTCATTTTTCATGTATAATGCTTTAAATAGGAACTCTCATCTGCTCGAAGAGCTAGAGTCTGCCTCATCCCTCTCATTGAGTTCATTGAGTCAGCAGGCCCAAGTTTGGATTGTGGCTTAGTGAGAAAGTTCCTGAGACTGTCTACATGCTCCAGGGAGCATTACTGGCCATTCCTTCCTCTTTCACCACAAATTTAAATGTCCTTCGGCTGAAGGAGATACGGCCTTTCAGACGAGCTGTAAACCAAAAGCCTGCAACTTTAGAACAGTCCTGGCGTCTGTTCTGTAAAACTTTAACCTTGCCCATATTTTAATTTTTATGCTCCTGGTAAAGGTACATAAAAGGAATTTTCCCCATGGTTTCAGCTGGACACTGTATTCTGGCTGTTCTCTGACACCCCGCAGGGGTAAACACTCTGAAGTTATAGCACTGAGGTATTGCAAAAAGAAATAAAACTTTTACTCATGGGTGTCCTTAGTTACACTTGAGGGCCATTAGTGACAATTTCAACACTCCTACATTTAATCTTTCCAATTTCTTTGTCTGGAATCCAAAAGAGCAGAACAATAGAAGGTAGTAGGTAACAGGCTTGTCACATAACAAAGTACTAAATATTTTGTAATTTATGCAGCTGAAGCTGCATAAAAAAAGGCTTTGCAAATTGTCCTTTTATAAGGAGAAATATTTCTACTAGAGATGTTTTTTCTCTGTTGCTCCCCTAGAATGAGTTATCTCCTGCATCAAGATCTGATTCAGGACAGTACTGGAAAAAGAAATTAACTGGATGAGATTTTATTGTAGAAACTTTTGAACTGTTTTCCTGATGTGTTTCAAATTTAACATGTAAATACCAAGATAGGTGAGTTTTCATTCACTTTAAAAGTCATCTTTTGCAATGTACTTCTATACAGATTGTAAAGTGTTTTGCAACTCCACTCAAGGACAAAATACTGAGTTTGGAAGTAAGATTTAATTTAGTCTACAAGTCTGTGTCTTATCTTGGAACGCTGTTGCATTGAGGTTATTGCATATAACTGAAAGATTTTTTTTTAAATATCTTACCGGCGTTCAAAGGGATAAATACTGTGTTTCATACAACCTATCTGCAGAGCCTCCCCACCCTAAAGAAAACATTAGTATGACTCAAAATGCACACAGATCTGCTTTGTCTACTAGATGATTTTACAGTCATGTTTTATAACAAGCTTGCACTTTTAATTTTGTCCCCATTAAATAAACAACATCAAATATCATCCATTAATACTAGTTCATGTATTTGCTCTTCCTAAAGTTCTTCCCCATTATCACTGAGGCTCATCAATCCAAATATCCCATCATAAAAGAATACATAAATTCTACTTTGAATCTGCTGTCCATTTTAAAGGCAGAGGTGCAGTCATCTGGATATCACCACTCTTTTTAAAGCAGATACCTGGTCAGCAAGCTGGCAGAAATGAGGAGGGAAGGGCCAGTAGAAGTGATCAAAGCAATTGCAGAGAAAAAGGACCTCCCTGTAATGGGCCAGTAGGCAGGCAGGTGTTTAGGATAAAGCTCACAAGCTTAGAGTCACCTGCTGAGCTACAGCAGCTGAAGTACTCACTACCCCTTGCCCAAACTGAAGTGATCCAGCTGTCTTTTAGTGCCCCTGAATATTATCCAGGCTAAATGTCTTCGTCCCTCATTGGTGCTTCAGATATTTTGAAGATATAGGTCTGGATAAAGAGCAAGTTCAGTGTAAACGCTTGCCTTTTGACAATGAAGCTATGCTCCAAAACCTTTTGCCTTGCATATTCCTGGACCACTTCCTTTAATGGTGTAGTGGTGTGCTTGGCAATGTTTGGTTAACAATTAGATTCAATGATCTTAAAAGTCCTTTCCAACCAAAATGATTCTGTGATTCTATTATCAGTCCTAACATAGATTTTGTCCCTTACACATGACAATTAGGGCATCGCACAGGTGCTTGTTGCTACATTTAATTTCTGTATTAATGACTTGGAGCTTGAGGCTTTGCTGCTAACTTTCTGAAGAGGAAAAGATCTTTAACATAGTGATAGGATCCATTCATTAATGATGTCTGTCCATTTATTTCACACAGGAAATGCCAGTTTTTCTTCTCACCTTTTCAGTGGGAAGCATTTTAATCCCTTAGAGCATTTGCAGAAAATGTCGTCACTTGGAGTGGGTGCGGTTCGTGTTTTCTTTGACTGTGACAAAGGCTTAAAATAGGCATAATCTCATAGTAAACAATAGCTCTGAATTTAAAACTTCATCCACATGTATGAATAGGGGAGGGACCCATCCTATGGCCATTGTAAGAATTTCTTGAACAAGGAACTAGGATCCAGGAACATGTTTAGGATAAAAATTATCTCTCTATATATATCACTTTCCTCGTGACTCAGCTTCAGCCTGGTATTCCTGCTCAGACCTTCTCCTGTGCTATCCCAAACATGCTGGGAACCTTCCTAAAGATGTATGAAATGATGCAGATTTCTGCACAATCCTTGTCACAGAGAAACAGCTCCCATTGCTACAGCTGCACCATGAGTGCCACTGACAGGATCCATCTTGATGGCAGAAAATTTTCCTCCAGGCTAAGGAGTCACTTCGCTCTGAGACAGCCAGATTGGTATTTAAGAGTCACCAAAGCTGATGAAGAAAGGACACAAGTGTGTTAACTACCACTCATTCTTCATACTTTTGGGGCATCCTTTGTCACGTCTCTTGTGCAATCCTAGCTGGAATTCAAAACGGCTCTGAT
Source organism: Origma solitaria (assembly GCA_013397895.1). NCBI lineage: Eukaryota > Metazoa > Chordata > Aves > Passeriformes > Acanthizidae > Origma > Origma solitaria. Next base: position 2,341,833 of record VZRL01003807.1, read on the forward strand.
GCAGTGAGGTCCCTGGGATGATCCTGCTGCCATTCATGCACACCCACACATACCCATACACACTCATACCCACACCCCACTCATCTTCTCAGGAGAAAATTCCCTTGCAGCAGAGAAATCTCTCTGACCATCTGGGGTGTAACTGTCCATACTAGGGTAAATCAAGTGCTGGTTAGAATAAATGACTAAAGCAGTGGTTTTTTCATATTTTTTTTTCTTTTCCTGGGGCAATATCAGCAGCATTTTCAATTAAAAACAGATCATTTTCTCCATGACACAACATGTTTTACAAGAACAAAGTTATAGGTAGTAGTCCAAATCTAGCATGAAAATGAGCATCTCAAAAACATATAAAAATACCAGCTCATTTTTCTATGTGTCTATTTGCTGCTAGAGCTGTGAGTTACAAGTCTCATACCTAGAATTACCTCCCCAGCAGATTAAAAGGGGAGCATTGGCAAGTGTTTGCAATCCTGACAAAATCATGTCAACTCCTGACATAATGAGTAATTTTAAAAAAAATGTGAAACACTTTTAAGTATTAGTTTGCGATATTTTTGGGTTGACAGAGAATTATCCCTTATCATCATAAAGAGAAATGAAAGCAAGAAATATGGGTGAGCAGAAGCGCTGCTCTGATCTCCATAAGCACTTCTGATGACATCCTCTGAGTGCAGGCCAATGGTACAGCTCTCTGAAATGAGGAGGCTCTGAGAGTCAGAGGTCAGATTTTGCCTTGTGAGGATATTATAAAGGTCAGGTGACTATGCTGTAAGTTAAAATAGCTGTGGAAGAAAGGAATAAATGTAAAGGGCTATGAATTTACAGGAAAGCAATGAGTATCCACAGCAGAGGAGACTTCTCTGATTGGGCTGAAGCATTAAAATCACATCATTTCTTTACCTTTTGCGTTAATAGCACCTTGATTGCAAATGCAGTCTCCTTTCTCTTCACCCTCTGCTGTTGTGTCCTGTCTACTGATTGAAGCTATGTGCAAACTGTATAACTGGAAAAACTGAATCCTTGTGCCTTGATTGATGCCTGGGATTTGTGTGAAGGAAGCTGCTCTCATCAAAACAGTATGTAGAAGCATTTATCTGATACTGTCTCTGTAAGAGTCTTCTGTAACCAGGGATAAGGGATCTGTCTTACTGGCTCCCAGTGTCCAGCTCACTATTCCCCCACTGACTGGGGATTATGCCTCTTGTAGCTGAAGAAGTACTTGGTTTTGGCAAAAACACTTTCTTCATCATTATTCAGTTCTGTTCTGTATATCTTATTTCCACGTAAAGCCTAGTGGGCCCCGGCCTTTTATTCTACTATAATGCCAAAATAATGGATGCAGGTAACCAGCTACAAAGAGGTGGGTATTATGGGGCAATCTCCCCCTGACACCAGCTGAATTTAGTCTTCTGACATGGAATTAAGAGTATTACTTTTTATCTCTTGTAAATCTGAACATTTTGCCATCATTTTGTCATCATGTTGTCTACCCTTTAATGGTAGATTAGGCTGCAGAATAGGTGTGGCTTCATTTCTGAAGCTCTACTGCATAATACAGACCAAGGTACAAAATAGAAGTGTGTTTCTTAGCAGAACTGTTTACAAAGCAGACACTCAACTTACTGAGGAAGGAGCTGGCTAGAAATCAGTAAATGGCCCAGTGACCCCTCAACTCTTCAGCTGTTCCAGGGCACGGTGTTGGTGCTCAGAGTGCTAGAGGACAGTTTGCAATAGCACCGTCTTCAAAGGCGTTATGGGAAGAAGGTGATATCATGGAGCTTTCAGGCTCAAGATACCATTTGCACAGAGGCTCCAAAAGTTTCTACAGATTACACAAGAAGTTATCTGCAGGAATATTTGGTTTTTTCTCATTATTCAAAGAGGCGTGGAGCAGAGACATATGTAATGCCTGCTGTTCAGCACACTGCCAAGTGCTCCAAGGACTCCACTTGCTGAATCAAAAAAGTGAGTGGTTTCTGGAAACTTTCTGGTATTGGTACAGCTGGGGACCTTTTCCTGGAATAAGGGTAGTTTCTCTCCATGCCAAAGGGAGCCTGAGAAGGTCTGTGTGTCTGAGAACTGCCAGCACAGCTGAGCTCTTCTGAGGCTTTGGCTCTGTGACAAACTCGTGTTAGGGTTATGAGTTACTTTGTGACTGGACAAGCCACAGAGCGGGGCTATCCCTGAGCAGCACATGAGGAAACTAAGGTTCTTTAGCAGACCACTAAGGACGATGGCTGCCCAATTGTCAGAATCATGTTTCTGTTTTGGGAAAAATATGTCAAAACCAAAATGTTTCTGTGAATTGCTTGGGTTGATGCTTTGTTTTATCTCGTGAAAAAATGTTTTGTTAGAAAATTCCTAGTTAATTCTACTGCACAGAAACAATTAGAATATAAATCGTTTTCTTTCTTTGTTCTCTTGTTTTTAATTTTTCAAAGATGGTCTGATTTTAGAATTAGAAATGAATCAAGCCTCTGGCAGCATGGGCTTTTTTCACATCAAGTAACTATTATGGGACTTGGTAAGAAGTCAGTTTGTTCTGCCTGATGAAGTTCATCTATGGTGGCCAACAGAATCCTACTTAAATCCAGGGAAAACAAACAAACTTTTTAGTTCCATAGAGGATGTCAGAAACCTCTGTCTTAACTACAGAACCAAACTCAAATTCTCCTTGGCAAAAAACCCAACAGTGCTGATCAACATGAACATAAGAAAGCGCAGTCAGCCTTCCCCACCATTTCTGAGGCTTGTGCTCTTGCAGGGCTCTGACTCAGAGATTAGATAATTCAAACCAGTGATAAAACATGGATGTAGACCTGCAGAGAGGTGTGTAGCTCCCTTTCATAGCTTTAATGAGGCTTTGTTCAGAGGAAAACAATAGGATCCTGATGCATTTTAAGTATTTTGGCTTGAAAGAAGCATCCTGAGAGTCGTGAGTTATGCAGACATTTCATCTCTTCATATATAATTGCCTTTTAATAAAAATGTTAAGATGGAATAAATAACTTTACTGATTAATGCTCCCAGCAGCAGAGGCAGAAAATGTTAAGGCTACAACATTGTGTTAGCATGCAAGAAAGGAAAGTGGTAATGGCAAACTTTAACAATATGCTTTGTGTTAGATGTAAATGTAATTGGTTGTCATTACTGCATTAATTAGGAGGTGATCAAAAGACTAGAGAGAAGGAAAAGCCTCAATTATATCAAAGACAACTTCTAAGTACTTGGAGTAACAGCCATATCAAAAGAATGACAAATACCTTTGAAGCATATGAGTACTGATTTATAGCCATGTACTGTCTTCAGCACTTGACCTTTCAGAGGAAATCCAAAAAAGTAAATCTATGAAAAATACCACAAAACTAAGCAATGTAGAACAAATATATACTCAGCAGAGTAGATGCATAATCAAACGCTAGATCAGACTAAGAAATAACATGAACTGATTAGGTTTTGATTTCTGAAATCATGAAATCAGTTTTGTGTCAAATAGAAGCAATATCAGTAGGGTTTTTAATTTCAGAAGTTTATTTCTAAAGTGGAGAATGCCATGTTTGCTACTAGTTTGTTCAGAGAAATATATCCCTCCCACAGCCTTCCTGGGCCTTGTTCTTTGTTTCAGGACTCAGTAAAGCTGTGGGGTCTGAAGTCAGCAGAAGTTCAAACAGACACTGCTATGAAAGGTTTTTCCACTTTATATTAAATTGCTTTCAACAACCACAGACTTTGCACCCAATCTCCCTTTTTTCCTCCTCATTGTTTATTTATTAATTATTTCCTGACCATTACCTTGCCCCTGATGACAACACAGGCATGATCAAGGGTCAGGCTGTGTTGAACTGGATCTTGGCTTCTCTGAAGAGTGCTTTTTGAGGACAGAGGTCTGGAGAAGCTCCCTCAGGCTTTTACCTGAGTCAGCTGTCTTGTGGGATAAGTTAGGGGGCTGACAGGAATGTTTTTTCCAGAAGCAGATTCATGTGAAGAACCTAATTTTCCTAGGGCAGGGACGGAAGATTACGCCATAACAGGATTTGTAAGTAGTGGCAGTCAGTGTCAGGACTTTGCTATACTGGTAAAATGAAAGGGGAGGCAACACAATCATTATCTTCGCTGGAAGCTCCATGGCCATGCTCCATGTCTCCTCGTGTTAAATTGGCACCATGGCACAAGTTCCCTAAGAAGGAACACAAAAGGCTCAGTCCCAGCCTTGTGTTAAAATTGTTTGGTTTAGGTACTGCTCTGGGGAATGAAAGCAATGCTTGAAGCTTCCCTGTGGCCAAGAAGGACTTAGAGTTGAAGCTTCTGACTTCCTAGGTGTTTGGTTATTTCAGTCCTTGCCCACTGTGTACAATAAAATCCTGGAACACCACATGATTTTGAACAGAATTCATAATTGCCAGTGCCTAGTAAAGTCAACAAATACAAGTTAACGATACAAAGAGAGTTTGGACATCTCTCTGCACAACTCCTAGAATTCAAGATTTGGATAGTCTGGCTGAATTGCTGTGGTATATTCATAGCCACTGATATTTAGGTGCTTTGGGTACTTTGCGGAAGAACAGTGAAATACAGTCTGAAATACATTCCAAGCTTATGCAAATGCTTAGTCTAGTTCTGAAGAAACAGAACTACTTGCTTTCTTACTTGGGGCAAGTAAAACATATAAACAGGACTCTGCAGAAATGAGTTTTAATTTTTCCTTCTGCAATTGCACACAAAACATACAATAAATGTAGTTAAATTATTTTTGCCTTTTTATGTCCATTAATTTCTTCACAGGGCAATAAAGTATAGCTCATTTTCTTCATATGGGCATTTCTTACAGCAAGGTGAAACAAAAGAGGAAGTGAAGTGTTCTGTAAAACCTCCATCTCAGGAGAAAAAAGTAGTTATTTTTTAGTTTTATTAGGTTTCAAGTCTTTAGTGTCCATTTAATTTTACATTTAAAATTTTCAAAGTATTCTGGCAAAAATGTATAGGCTTGAAACTGATGTGTGAAGTAAAGGAATAAACCCAGTAGGTACTCTCGAGTAAATCCTCCCTCTGTTGATCTGACGACTGCAGAATCTGCCAAAACTTCTCATAGCAGCACTATGGGAACCTCTGGTACCATCACAGGGTTCAGTGATTACTGTCAAAACATGCACAAATTAGCAATAAAAACAACGACCCTGCAGCATTTTAGAGATTATTATCTCCTTTGAACCTTTCTGGATTGCAATTGAAACCAGTTTAGTTTCATTAAATTAAAAGCATTTTGTTGGAAAAATAGTCATTGTCCCCTTTGACATAGCATAATGAACCATGGCAGTAACAGTTTCATGGTCATTAGTCAAACTCTATGCCAATGTGTGAATCCTAAATTGGGTGCTTTTCTGCCTCTCTGTCACGAAGTCTTGGCACAAGGTGCTGCACTGCCAAGGGCTGCCCAGATGTGTCACTGGGAGTCAGAGTGCCAGGGCCATCGTGCCTGCAGACTGTGCTAATCTGCAGGAGCAGGGCTGTGATATTGGCTTCATCTTGGGCAGAAACTACATTTTTCAGTGCATCAGCACTTAGAAATGAAGATTTCTAATCTTACAGATTGCTTCCTTGCTGAAGTTACAGAGAAGGGTGCCCAGGCGTTGTGACACCTCTGTGAATGTGTATTTGACACACGCCATGTAAAAGACCTGCATTCATTTACACACCTACACAAAAAAGTTGAATAATACATAAAAATGAACCAAACCTGCAAATTTTCCCTCAAATTTATCAGTATTTGATATGGGATTTTCCCATTTTCTGATAGGATGTTTTCATGAGAAACCATATATATCATGTAGCTGACATCTGTGTTTGTTAGGCAATCAAAATGCAGGAGTAATATCCCTGTATTGAACATCAAAATGTGTGCACTTGATCAAAGTCATAGGGAGACCAGTGATCACCGTCAAGTCCATGTAGAGAAGCCGAGTTTAGGGGTGATTTTGGTTCTATCTGTACCTGGCCCACTCACACATATGGTAATAACTTTTAGAAACAAACCAGGGGTTATAATTTAGGTTTCAACCGGACTGTGAATGTGTTAACATCCTAAATAGCCTGGTGTTTGTGAGGATCAACTGAAATTTGGTTAAGATTGTATCAGTTCTATCAGATTTCTTTTTATATTTAAGTTTTACTTGAACTCAGTTTCCTTTAATTTATTCCTTTTATTCCTTCACCAACCCACTCTACAGAAACTGCTAAATATCTTCTGATCCCCTTAATTTCACAGAAGTCAGCACATGCTGTGTCTTATGATGTTACATTGCTGCATACTGGGCAATGTGAATATGCGGATCTCTGTCAAACATAATATATAGAAGTTTTATCAGACTACTCTTGTTTTAGAATGACATGAATTAGCATCTCTGTCTGTCACCCAAACTCATATTGTCGGAAAATGTGTAGGATCATAATTATCTTGGAGATTTCTGGCCCGTTTTCAGATTTGACAGAGACTGATCAACAAGTCCAAAAATTACTGAAGCAGAGTATGACTGGCAGATAATCAGAGAGATGAGGCCAAGTGAGCACATAAGCTCCATTTTATTCCAAAGCCCAAGTAATACTACAGATAGGCTTTTTTTTTTTTTAATGCCATCACTACTGGATTTTCCATGTCAAGCTTTTCTTTAGATTTCTGAAAGCTTTGAGCTTCACAGCATATTTATGGGTGTAATTACTTTGTTCTAATACCAAGTTAGGCATGAAAAGAATAGGTTTTCATTCACATGTAATAGGTAAATGTGCACATGTAGGTTCAACAGAATTATAGAGGGTTTCTCATGACAGAATTAGGCAGAGAAACTATGATCTTTGTCTAAAAATATTTTTGCTTTGTAAATAATAGTCTAAATACACTAGAATATAAAGGATAAGAAGGAAGGATATAGTCTGGACATTCACAAATACTTGGATTAAAACTTGAGCAACTTCCAAGCCAGAAGTGGAAAGGGGTAAGACAAAATGGAAATATTTTATGAAAAGGAGTGAGATGAAACTTTATTTTCATCTTTTAGACACTGTATATGACATCCTTATTGTTACCTCCATCGTTTCTTCTGCTGAAAAATTCCATTTCTCCTCATTGTTATGGGACTACGAAAAAACTTGTTGGTTAAAAATGGGGCAGCTGTGTTTCTCTCCCCCATGAAATCCAGTGAGTCATCTTTGACTCTTACACATTGCTCATGATCACATTTAATGAAAATCAAGAGCACGATGGATCTTCCTTAGCAGTTGTAAGAAAAGAGTTACTGGAGAAAGCAGCCTTTGAGTCAGTTGAGGGAAATTGTGTGGGGGAGATTGCCACTTTTGAATCCCCCAGTATAAACCTGGGGCTCATAAATTACCAGAACTTTCAGTAGCCAGTAGGTAAAATCAAGGACAAATAATAAACCTTGAAATGCAAAGAATGGAAAAAAATCACAGATTCACCCAGGTATTCATAGTTTTTTAAAATATGGAACCACCATTTAGAACCAACATAAAATAGCAACTAGAAAGAACAGTATGGCAGGCATAGAAAGAAAAGCCTAAAAAAAAGGCAGAAAGCCTGCTGTCCTTGTAATTTTGTCAGTTGCTAGGAAAAGATCACTGCTAATGCAGTGCTAATATGAGTGTATGAAGCTGAGTTTGCAGCTCTCAGGTTCTTGTTTCCATTTTGAAATGCAAATGATCCTAAGACTTCTCTCTTCACTTTAGGGGCCATATTGCAATGAAATTAGTTGCTCTGCCATTAGGAAAAAAATGGTGATTGCACATTTTGCAATGGTGATGTTTTGGCTTAGCACATTGGACATGAAATTTGCTGTTAATGGCGATTTTAGTTCCTCTGATTGTTGCTGGGAGCTGAGTGTGTTTTGAGCCGCAAGTCTATTGTCTTAGATTAGAGCCTGACGGTAATTACCTAAGCCTAGGATGTCCTGAATTTGAGAACTCAGCAACACTTCTTTTTCTTGGTAGTCAGTTTATAATAGGGAAGGAGAAAAATGATATCTCAGTTTCTCACCTACATGAGTTTGGATTATGTATTTTTTCTTTATTCCAAACTCTGTATTACTGGATATATTCCTTGAGAAGTGGTCCTTTGTTCTTAAAAAATAAACGCATATCTGAAAGGAAAGAAATGTATTTAAGGAATGAGTAATTTAATATTTTATTGCTGGTGCATCCAGTTGTGTTAGTTGTGGTGATTTGTATTTAGTCCTGAAATATCTTAAGATCGGCTCAGTGCTTTGGAATGGGAAACAATGCCAAGAAATCAGCAAACTAGACTTGCCAGATATTGCTCAAAGGTGTGACTTGTCTGAGGTCTTTACAACACCGGAACAGTGTCATCTTGCAATGGTGCCTCCCTTAACAAGGCATTAGAAGTAGAAAAATAGACTAAAATTTCCCTTTTGGACTATACAGACTTGATTATCTCAGTGCAAGAGACTAGACCCTAAAATTAATTCTTACACTTAAGCAGATGTGGCAGCCAAGATGTTGCTGTCAATTTGTTACAGATGGTGTCAACCATTAAAATTTAAGTGAACTATGCTATAATCTGAGTTTCAGTCACCTAGAGTTCCCACTTATATAAGTCAAGGATGATTTGCCAGCTACTGAAAATTAGTGTTTAGTTATCTCTGAAGTGATGTTTTCCTGCAGATCATCCTATATTTCCAAATTTGATCTCATACTACAGTGATATTTGGGACATCCCCTTCTCAGAGTGAAAGCAGTGAGTGCCTTGGCTGACAGGAAGGTGGGGATATGGGTAGGACTGCAAGACTTCCTCATGTCTTTTAAATGCTGTGGGATCTTTACATCCTACCTCCACAGCAACCACGCATGAATAGAAGAAGCACTGTCTTAATGTCTCAGCCGGAGGAGAAGCACTTATTGCCTTCTGGCCTTACAGAAATGTAGCAGGAGTAAAATGTTTGTATGATTTTAAGAAATAATATATAAGAGATACACAAAATAGTATACATATACATATATATATAGTGTTTATTATGTATTTGTGAGGTGTGAATATATTGGTGTTATACACATGTTCGTCGTGTTTTGCAACATGCATAAATACTGTTGATTTGAGTCCCTGGCCTTTACAGCAGTAGGATTAATGGTCTGCTGGTGTTACCTTTCTCTGCTTCCCTAAGAAGCTCTCTAACCAAATAGAAATCATTTGTGATATTCTGCCAGGGTAAAAAGCAATCAGGAGAAAAATGGTCACCCTCATGAGGTTGTCATCACGCATCTTCCCACGCAAGGATGAAGCATTCTGTTTGACAGTATGCCCTTGAGCAACAGGTAGGAAGACAAATTGGAGCATTTGGAGGTTTGTCACTTACCTATTGTGATGCTTTGTAGGAAATAACCACTAACTCACTAGGAAACTAAAGATGACAGAAAGACAGAAAGAGTATGAAGTTATCCACTGAAAATGGCGAGGTAGAAGTTTAGAAGCACAACAGAAAATTAGGGGAAAAATATTTTGTGATTATTCTCCTGGAAGACGAAGGATGGAGTTTGACTTAAGTTGTCAGGGAACAGCTGGGCATAGTTTGCTGAAGAAATCATTAGCTAGTTAAGAGACATACATGCATTAATTTAATGCATTAAAATAGGTTTTTATTATAGTTTATGCTGCTTCTTCCATTTATAATTTCCTTTTTTTCCCCATAGTCTGATGATTTTCTTCAGGGAGATTCTTTACTGAACTATTCCCTTGGGAAAATTGAAGGTCTGATTGTGATCTCCCTGGCCAAGGATGTAATCAGGAGGAGAGCCAGTTCATGTATGCAGTTTTAGACAGAATCAGATCCAAATGCTGTGTTGAAACTGTCTTGAAAGCTGCAACCTGATGTGTGAGGCCATGGGCTGGCAGTGTTTTTCCACAAGGGAAAAGCCAAAGGTGGATGGTAGAAATAATTAATACATGAAAAAAGTGTTTGTGTATCTGTGAGATGAGGACTTGTAGCACTGCATAAGCCTCCCTTAAATAAAAGGAATGCTTTCACACTTGCCATAGTAACAGCAAAACTGCAAGTGATAAAATTAACTCAGCCTCTCTATACTTAGTATTATCGCTGTTTTAGCACTTGGTATGCCTTTTAATTTTGCCCATAGCCAGAATATATAATGAAATCAGAAAGGCTACAGTCTAAGTAACCCTTGGTAATGGTCATAGCGCATAAATATAAACGGTGGTTTGAAATCGAAGCTTAGAAATAAAGTTTTAATTCAGTCTGTCTTCACCAGAAAAAAAAACCTGAGAAAATTCCATTTAATCTAAAACTCAGGCTGCTTGGAGGGATTTATTATTAACTGTTTACCACTGAAGCTCCGCTTGGATTTTGGAGAGTCAACACAAGCTTTAACAGGGACCTACATATAGACTTTTCTCCTAAATGTTCATTAGAGCTGCCCTGAGTTAACTCTAATAGATAATTGTTCAGAACATGAACATCAGTGAAAATTGAGTTTTAGAGCAAATAACAGTATCAGGTTGCAGACAGCATGAGTTTCCTAACAAATATCTTCATGTATGAATACATCACACATTCCAGTAAATTTGAAAAAACTCTGAGGAATCAAAGTGACTTTTACAGACCTTAAAAATAAACCCACACTTTTCTAAGAAAGTATTTTCTTTAAAATAGAACCCAACCATTCCCTTCCCTCTCTGAGTCACAGGCACTAAAAGCACCAATGGCATGTTCTCATGATGAATGCTTTAACAGCAAGGAAAATACAATTGTTTCTTGAAAGTCAGGTTATGTATTTCCACTGTGCTTCTAGAAACCAGAAAACTCAGTTATTGCTTAGTCAGTTCACTGAGTTTTGTGTCGGGGACAAGGAACTAGAGGAAAGATGTCCTTCTTGTTCTGCAGATGTCTGCTGTCGGGGTCTCTGCTTCGCTCTTTAAGGTAGCAGGGTAGTGCCAGCTCTTGTACTGCCTCTCTAGCACAGAGCCTCTCCAGAAAACCCTCAGCTCGATGCCTCTTGAAGCCTCCTAGAAGCTCATTTGGATAGCAGAGGGCTGCATAGGGTTTGGCAGTGGAGCAAACAGGTCATCTGCCCCTGTCCCTGTCCACAGCCAGGCAGAGCAGAGACAGATGGTGCCAGAGGGTGGGCAGTGAGCTGGGGCAGCTCCCAGCTCAACCAGTCCCTCACATACCTGGCCGAAGTGGAGGAGGCTTTTAGGGCCCTGTAGTGCTTTCTCACGACATCTTCTGGATAAACACACAGAGCTTTTTTTACTATTTACTTTTTAAATAAAACTGTTACCAAGTAAAGGGAGCTTAAGGGAGAGCTGCACTCATTTCCACAAGGTTGAGGTGCAAATAGACGACAGGTGATTAAAAAAAGGCAAATATTAATTGCATGGTAAGAGTCAGTTATGTAACAGCCCATGAATATTTGATAATACAGGATAAAGTGGTGACAATCTACAGGTGTTTAAAAATGTATGGGAGGAGTGGATTTACTTAACATGAAAAAAGCATGATTAACAGTAATGAGCTAATATTAAGCAAGAAAAAGTATAAGATAAATATCAGGAAAAAAATGGAAATTTTATTAATCATTAGCTATCAGATTGTGGGTTTGAATTGGCAGAGGTCTAGAAGCTGTTTACTGTTAAGTGTTCTATGTGGATTTTCTATTACATTCTAGTGAAATAAAATTTTTGTGAATATTTTCTCATTATTTCCTTCAAAGTTTTAATTGTGCCAAGCTGAGCATGAGATGGACTACACTTGCAAATGCTGAGGGAACTGACATGCTCAGTCATAAGCAAAAGAGGCACCTATTTAACATCTCTTCTAGTAAGATGTGCTTCTTGCACAGGAAAAGATTTTTGATTATGCTATGAGTCAGTGGGGGATATTTTGTTAGAAGTTATGCAGATCTTACTGCATGATATATTTTAGCCAATTTAATAACTTTGGTGAGTTAAAAATCTTGATATAATAAGAATCCTACTTTAAGTTCAGGAATACCATGTAACTTTATTTTAACAGAAAAGCTACGCTCAACGTAACTTTCATAATATTAAATCTTTTAATATTTTTTCTATGTAACATAAAAGTAATGCAGCTGAAATATTATGTAGCTTATTACTTGATTAGGCTATTGAAATGATTTGGGGGTTTTGATGCTTTCCCCCAATTTTTGTCAGCCTTATGAGATTATATTTATTTTGTTTTCTAGATACTGAGTCATTTGTGCAAAGTTTTACATCTGTTGTTGACAACACATTTACATGTCACTGAATTTTCTATCTTGGTGTCTGACTCATCATTGTGTTTCCCCAGTGTAAAGAGATTTTTTTTATGGCCTTACAAAGGCATAAGAAAGAAGTGGTATAGCATAGACTGAACTCTTTGGCTAGTGTAAAATTTTTCTCTGTGAACATCCGTATATGGCTGATGAAAGTATACACAAATAGAATTAATTTTTTTATAAGCTGTGTAAATAGTTATGCTTTGGGGACTAAACTCCTCTCTAATTGATATAGGTATATTGTCTTACAGGCAATTGGCAGCAGCCCTTCCCTTTACAAAGACTCGTTACCTGGTTATTTTCAGAGATAGGAAACCCCAAGTTGGACATGCAAACACCGTAATGCCATATCTGTATTCCCTGGGAAACCAAACTAACACAAGAGTGGTGAAGTGAATGCAATTCTAAAAACATGCTTTTGCCTTTATTTCATGCCATTTGCGACCTTTTCCAGCTTCAGACCCGGGGCTCCCATGCTGAACATATTGCCTTGCACTGTGTAGCAGGCAGAGTATCTGACCGTCAGCACCTGCACTTCCAGAAGTGCAGAAATAATTATGTGGTTCTAAATGGGGAACAGCACACAAGGATGGGGGCAGCCAGTGAAACTGGCCAACAAATTTGGGCTGGGCTGGGCTGGGCTGGAAGGTCAACATCTTCCTTGTTAAGGAGGCTGGAATTGTGGGAAAGGCCTGGAAGATGTGAGACCATTGCTGTTCATGGCCTTTTGCACTACATCCTTTCTGCCACCACAGCAACAGCATATGGCAGCTTTAGCTATGGAAACCTATGTGCAGTCAAATGTAGAATAATTTGTCCATGGGAAGTCAGTTAGAGGTCAGCCATGCAGATGCCTTATGCCAGTGGGATTAATCTGTTAGATGCTATGAGTTGCAGTGTGGTTTTGTTCCATTTAGTACTTTTATGTGCTTTCCTGATATGCACTTACTTTATACTCCTGGAACATCTGCTTAGTCAAAGAATTAGTGCTGTAAGTTGTTAAAAGAAAAGGGAGTCGAAGTTTTGCCTCTAGCTGACAGACTTTGCTTCTACTATGTCTTAGTTTTAAACATCTGCCAAATTAGGCAAAATGCTTAATTATCTAATACAAGTGCACCAAGATTAAGTTTAATCTCATACATCATGGAATATAATGTTTGAGTTTATGAGTTATGAAAAGTACAAACAAATACCAGTGTTAAAGCCTTGTGAATCATCATTTCATTAGCTTCTGCAGTTTTCAAAGTGATTCTTTGCCACTGATTTTGGCCAAGACAAGATTTTACTCCAAATGCAGGGGGTTTGTACACTTGACCCAATGGAATGGGTTTTTTAGTTACCCAACACAGGCTTAAAATTACTAGGAAATATTTTGTAAATTCTGTGCCTCACAGGGTTTGGGAGTAAGTAAAGTGGGAGCACTGAGTCATTTGCTATGACAGCCTCTTTTTAATATCCTTCTTCATTGCTTGGTTTTTTTCACTTTGTTTTTTTTTCTTTAATAGGAACACCTGAAGTATATTAGAGAGACCAGGTTTCTCTCCCTTGGTCAAGTTTTGCTTTGTCTTTCTTGCTTCAAGCTACAGACAAAGAGTAGAGAGAGAAGATAAAATTTTTAGGAAAAAGTAATGAAACTAATAGGGTATCATGAGAGTTGTTTTCTAAGAAAAGTCTAGAGGTCATTCTAAGGTATGAAAAAGGAGGGGGCTGCGATGCTTTTGTGACTGCATGAGAAACAGAAAAGCGATTTTAGATACAGCCAGTCTAGCTGTTGGGTTTGTATCATTTGGCCATCTAAGATTTCCAGTGTTTCCTTAATTTTAGCTGTTGGAGTTACCATAGAATTTGTCCATCAGCACTGACAGATTCATTCAGTCAGAATTTATGAAGAAGGGGTTTTTTCCTGCTGAAAATTTCATTACTTTCTCATGTCAAGAAGTATTGACGCCAAGAATATTGATATAATTCCAAGTAAACAACTATTACTTTTCTTATCTAAACAGTTTTGTTGCTGTAAACATAATCTCCTATCTTACATAATGTGTTCCCTTTCAGACATGAACAGTTTTTGCTTTTTTTATTTGTCATGTTTTCTGAACTTCCTGTGATCCATAGGGGGGAAAGTGACTCCTCCCATTTTTTTTTTTTTTCATTCTAGGCATCAAAATACATGAGAACATGCTCTATGGAATGTATTTGTCTCCAGCTTCTAAAATAGAAGTCTAAATAATAGAAAAAAAGCTAGTCTAATGTTTTAATCTAGCCTTTAATTACCACTTCATATGCTGATGAAGACATTGTTGTAGCAGACATGGTGATTATTTAATGGAAATATTTTTAAATTATGACTTTTCTGTAGTGTTTGCAGTGAAAATACTATGGCATTGTATATTGCTGCCCAGGAATCTGCCCAAATGTAAAAGCAGAACACTCTTGTTTTCACTAACTGCAAACTAACAAAAAAAAAAATCTTCAGAAAAGGGACACAGATGGCAATTACTGAAATACTTTCTTGCTGTTGTTCTTCTCAATTTCAGTAGTTTATGACTCTGTAATTAACACTGAGGAAGAAAAATAAATGCTTGAGTTGGTTTTGATTTGTATTGTAGAGAAAAAGTTATCTCTGAGAGAACCTTTATAACTATATCAGGATCAGTTTAAACCATTACAAAAATAAAGAGCACAGAAAATCATAGTTCTGTGTCACTGAAAGAAAATTTCAGATCCATCCATTTTAACTGGAAGTGCACTGAAGAATCATCAGTGAGATTTCATGGCCATCCATCACTTCATTCATTTCTCTAAGCAAACACCCATGCACTGCAATTTATCACAGCTTCAAGCCTGCAATTTCTCACCATAAGATAAACTAGGCAAATATGCAAGTTTTTGAAAGTAGTGACAATGTTTTCTGTCATTCACATTTTGGTGAGAAGCTCAAGGGGAATTCTGTGTCTTTGAGACTCAGCATTACTGCGCACATTGCACAGCCGCTTCTTATCTGCACATACCATCAACAACTGCTTTTCTTTCTAAAAGAGGTGAAGTTCATGTTTCCTGTCTTCACTTTTTTCAAGGCATAAGCCACATACCATCTGTGCACATTCCATTGAAAGGCTCTAATTTCTATCTGTCAATCTAAAACAAAGCATCTCTTCACAGCAGTAGGATATTGCTCATTGACACTCAGTCAGATTCATCGTGGAAGGCAGGAAAAAGTTTTGTCAGATGAGACATTTTAGGGTGTGAAAAAAACTCAAAAGTCTCCAATGTCCATGAAGAGATACTTAACTTTCTCTGAAGAGTACATTTGGCAATTTTCTGCATCTTGTTACTTTAAATTGGCAAGACCAAGCTTGTATTGATGGAAACGTTTACTTGTTCTACAGCGGGAAACTGTAGCAATTACTTAATTATTGGTGTCGATATTACATTTTATCCAGTGTGCTAAAACACAGTGCTTCATCTGTGGATGGGCATGTGCTGTGTGCCTGCTTTGAAGTGAAATCTTGTTCTGTTCTATATTTTGTGTTTGAAGCTGTAACTCTCCCTTGCAATGTTACAGTTAGTTTACCTGCACATAAATAGTAGGACAGCGAATCTTAAAATCTGAAGAATGTGAGATTGTTAATTTCCAGCAGATTATGCCTGTAACAAATGTGAGAAGAGAAAAAACAGGAGAAGGAGAGCTGAATGTTGTCTTCAGGTAGAATCACACCTACTTAGAAGATATCTCAGGTTTTTCTGTGAACTGCTAGGAGACTTTTACTGTATCTGTTTAATGATGGTGGGAAGTATTTGGAGACCTGAAGATGTGACATTTCCTGATATGATTTAGTTCAATTTATTGAAGTTTAGCTTGGATAAAATCATCTTTTGTTGAAAAAATGGCCGTGAAATATCAACGATCAATGACTATTTCGCTATGACTTCTTCAGAGAGCTTTCTTCTATCCTCTGGGAAGTAGAAGAATATAATAAATTATATGATATGATAAGATATTAAAGACCTCCTTTCAAATTTCAGGATAAGTTCTTGTTTATCTTTTCAGTCAATTTCTTTCCTTGGAAATAAATACTATTAAGCATGAAACTCAAAACTGTGCATGAATAATATTTGGCTGAATAAGATCCCAGGAGACTTTAGTCTTACTTGGGTTTGTGTTAAGAAGTAAGTAATTTGCCATACTTGAAAAAAACCTTGATTTAGCTGAACTGCTGTCGTATAAAACAGAGGTGGATGGAGTCTAATCTGAACAAGTGTGTCCCAAAGGAGACTATTAGCATAACGTCCTGGTTCATCCCCCTCCTCCTGAACTGCCTGGACTTCTGTCAGCAAAGTGCCTAAGGAAAAATAAAACAGGCAAGCAAGCTAATGCTTCATCTGGGATCTAGGAAAAGAGAGGAAACAATAATGAGATGCAATATGAATATAAGAAAAAACAATTACTTGATTGTCCAGGTGGCCTTTGATATGGAAGCAGCAGTATTGCACTCCTGGTTGCCCTGCACCAGTGTCCAAAGGAAGGACCAGGACAGCTGGAAAAGGCAAACTGGAGGACACAGAGGAAAAACACAGGTTTCCAGCAGTAACAGTGACATACCTGTTGTCTTGCTTTCACAGTGCTTTCTGGCTCACTGCTGTAGTCATGGAAAGGTTACAAAGCTGAAGCATGGTGGCATGCATGGAGTTGTCCATCTTACACTCCTAAATACAGTTGCAAAACAACTGGAGGTAAAAGTCAGCTTTTAAACGTAGATGTGTAATAGCTGTTTCTGCTAGTTTTTGTGGTAATGGAAAGAATGAAGATTTTTCTTCAACGGAGGATTGCACAGAAGGGTACCTGCTCTTTTCCTGGACAGCTGAACTGCTCAGGTTAAACTGGCTTGTACAAATGCCTGTCAGACACTCTGCAAGATAAACCAAATTTCTCTAAAATAACCTAAATGTGAATTTCCCTGATGGTTCCAAAATACAAAATTTTTTAAAATTGTGCCCTGATAGATGTGAGGAAGGTAATAAATTGGTGTAAATGGTAGTGAAGTCTCCCTCTGCAGATTTCAGCTCCTTGTCTTTCATGACAGAAGACAGCAGAGGAAGGTGCAGAGCTGACTGCTTTGCTGTGGCTGTGCTCCTCTCCATCTGCTCCCCATCCTCAGCACCCTAATTTTAGGAAGGATGAAAATGTACATGTACTTCCAGGAGCAATAACTTTTAGACCATTGGTGCGTTGGCTGTGGTTTTTTGCAATTGCTAAAGACTGCTTGAGATGCTGTTTTATCAGCATTTTCACAACCTGCTCTGAGAGCTGCTCCTGCTGGGCTGTTGTTTCTACTCTGCTCCATTCCCCTGGGTTTCTCAGCCTCTGCCTACATTCTCCTATATACAGTTGCCCGTAGCAACACCCATTTGAAAAGGCCCCTGGTGCTGTCATCTCCCCTGGAGGACAGGAGCTCTGCCATTGCCAGCAGCAGCAGCAGCACTGGCAGAGCTCTGCTCTCTGAGCCTCCCCTGGTGAGCAGGACTGAAGGAAACGTACCTCCAGAAAACAACCCTTTCCAGGAATGAGAGGACAGCATATCCAACATCAAAAGCATTTGATGATTCACTTACCTGCTAGGAGCTGGTCTGGTGGAAACACCCTATCCCTGATGTTCTTCAGAGTCAGTGTTGCAAACCACTTCCACACCCAGAACCACCTCCTCTCTCACACCTGCCTGCTTCTTGTGGGACTTTGCAATTTGTTGGATCAGGAGGCTCAACTGGTTAAAAATAATCTGACAAAAGGTTCATTTTTAAACTGGAAGAGAGTAGGTTTAGATTAGATATTAGGAAGAAATTGTTTCCTCTGAGGCTGGTGAGGCCCTAGAACAGGTTGCCCAGAGATGGCAGATGCCCCGTCCCTGGAAGTGTTCAAGGGCAGGTTGGAAGGGGCTCTGAGTAACCCAGTCTAGTGAAAGGTGTCCCTGCCCATGGCAGGGGGATTGGAATGAGATGGTGTTTAAAGTCCCTTCCAACCCAAGTCATTCTATGATTCTATGATTTTTAACCTCTCTTCCGGATCAGCATGAGGCCAATGCCAGAGAAAAATACCAGAGAAAAATGGGCAAGAGCCAATGCCAGGGTGAAATGGGCAAGAGCTGCTTCTGCTGCCATTGCCACTGAGATAAATGCTTATCAAATTGCAGGGTAAACTGAGAGAGCTACATTTTTTTGCCAGTGTAGCTGGCAACTTCTGTATCCATGTGACAATGCTGGTGTAACTGCAGCAACAGGGCTCAAGCCGAACTTGGTAGGTGGGATTCACTTACCCTGGAGTTCTGCACTCAAATTTGCCTTCACCTGAATGTACAAAGGATTTGGTATTAGGTATGTAATGCTGATACAAAGTCAGCATCTGTCAAGTCTGATCCTGGAGATTCAAGTCCCAGTCTCAACATTAATGTTTGGGTGTTTGGACTCAGATCTACACTCTACATCAGGTCATTTGTCCTCACTCCAAGCTCCTTTTGTGTTCTCTTTCTTTTCTTCCTTCATCCCCAATATATGCCATCACTTGCCGGTTCTATGAAACCATGGATCTGTAGCTTTTGGCCCATCAATGGTAATAATGCCTTCATTTTCTTATTTGGTGTGCATTACACTTAATTTGTCTTAATAGGAGGGAGTTATATGATCACTGTTCTTACAGCTATTACTGCTTTCATGTCCAAATACGAATCAGAAGTGTGTGTGGCAGATCTCTAATAAACATGGTGAAACACAATAATATTACTCCTTTTCAAACTGAAAGTGAATTTCTATTGGTCATGTAGAGCATGGGTTTTAGAGAGAGCTGGAAAATATACAGTAGGTGTGTAAATGTTGGAAGAGAAGCTTGTGGAAATGGTAGTGGGAGCCTAAATTTTCCTTAGCCAGTGCAGTGGGTAGAAAAGCTTAATTACTCACAGACACCTTCCTACTCAAATCAGTCAACCCATGGTATAAGGTTTTGAATTTGTTCAGCCTGTCAAACTGTTCGTGTGCCTGACCCAGTTCTCAGGGATCAGCACAGGCAGCACTGTGTGCTTAGGCTCACTCCAAAGAGAGAACTGCTGCAGCAAAAGGTTGTGTAAAATGGGGAATGCAGAAGTTTTAAAATTATGTGTTAACATTTTACAAGCCAAAGCAGTAAAGCATGTTTCATTTTTAAACATTTCTATACCAGTTGGTATCACTGTGTTGTGGAAGACCTGATCCTTGAGCAGACTGTGATGGCATGTGCTTACTCATACAGCATTGGAATAAATCTGTCATTTCCCCACATCTGCTCACAATCAGTAAGTTGTGACTATGCTGAATTACCTGTCCTCACATTGCTGAGTTTGAAAACAGTAACTTCAGCCTATTTAAAATAAAATTAATTGGAGGATACTATAATAAAACCTCAGAACTTACTAATTGAGTAGAACAAATAAAGCAATATTCAATTGTACTATAAGAAGCATAACTGTACAGTCTCCTTAAAAGGTGATATGTAAACCCTGGAAGCTTGGGGTTTTTTAAAGTTGCATTTTCTAATGTACCGAAAGTAATATATCCCAAGCATTGATGTTTTCAGTAAACCTGAGGTGAGCAACATCCCTGAAAAAAATAATTCCATGTGCTGAATGGGCTGCAAAGCAAATGGTGTCTTTGCCTGAGTCATCAGAGGTGTCCTCAGACACAATTGTTCTAAGGTAAAAACGGCAAAGTGTTCAACTGAAATTGTGAATGTTTTGTAGAAAGACAAGAGTGGAAGAACTGCACATCCTCTTCCCCACAAGCTCCAAGGCCTCGGCTGTGGCAAGACATGTAGGAGGTAATCTACAGAGCACTCTGTGTTTTCATAATTGAGTTGTGAACAAAAACTGAAATACATTATTACTCTGTGTTGAAGGGAAATATGTACCCTAATAATGTATGGAGACAATACAGTGAATTGCCATTCAAACTATATTTAGCCACAGAATCTTGTTCTCGAATTTTAATTGACATATAGTAAAGTAAATGTAGTTTGCTAATATTGCTTAATAATTTTATGAGAACAGATTGGTTCTCACATCAAAACATGTCAGGAGGAGGTACCCAAAACTCAATCATGTGCATAATGTCAGTCAGCCCAGCCTCCCTCACCCGTGTGTTTTTTATTGTGTCAGTAAGTACGTCACGTTTTATCTCTATGAAATGCTGGAAGCTCATTAACGAGATGTCTCTAAGATGTTTCATAGTCATTAGTCATTATTTTCTAATATACATGCGCTATTAAGTAATGAAGCAAGGTAAAAAGGATTTCCTGAGCTTGAATTAATACTTTTGCTAAGGAACGCAACAGAATTATGACATCTAACCCAAAATTAAAGGAGAAGATAGGAGGGCGGAAGGAGAGAATGTGCAGCAGAGTTGGAATAATGCACAAATCCTCACTAAGCAAGCAGAGAAGCAGGACTCCTATAAAAACAAGAAAAATTCCTAACAAAGCCAGGTCAATGGTCCCCTTAGTACTGCATCATGTTCCAACAGCAGCAGCAGGTGATGCCATTTGGGAATGCAAGCCTGGTCAAAGTCATCCATCCATTCTCTTTGTACTCCCTCAGCATCCACAGTCATTGGATGTGGATATTAGAAGGTATCTTCTTTCCTCATGGACGCTTTGTCCAACGGCAGGTCTTTTTCAAGACAAGTTTACTAATGACACAGAAATAGAAATGGAAATGGAAATTAAAATGACTTTTAATAAGCTCACTTGCTCAGTGAAGATCTAACCAAACATGATAAATTACAGGCTGCACCTGTACCAGGATTTGGAAAGGAGGTGAAGGTATTGCTAGGCCTTCTGCACTAACAAATACTGCGTGGGGTATGTGGCAAGGACTCGCAGATGATCAGGCAGCTGGACCAGTTAATGTCAATACAATTCCTGAGGTACTCCTCAAAGACAGGTGTCGGGGTTTTTGTGAATTACATCTTCAGTAGAAGGTCTGCTAAGACATCTTCAGCTTTGAACAGTGTACTGTCAGTTGTGTGGCTTGCAAATGGATGTTAGAAAGATCCTGATACTGAAAACTGCAGATCAGAAGGAAGACAACATGAATTGGCTATAACATGCATATGAAACAGCTGCCATTGCTAGCCAAAGGTTATTTAAGTGTGTTCAGATCTTGTCTTATGATGCCTTACCATCATTGTTATATGGCTGATAACAGATCTTACACAACAGAAAACTTTCGGGGTGGCAAGGTGTCTTAAAGTCCTTGGGCTCATCTGTCAGTCCAGATTCACAGAGATGGATTGGGTTTAATTTGCCATTCACTCATCAAGACATCTTCATTCCTCTTTCCCTGAACCATGCATGCTCTTCCAGAATAGTCATTAAATGTTCAAGTAAGAGTGGATTTTTTGTTTGATTTTGCACTAGATACTTTAAATGCTTTTTACTAATGTACAGCCTTGGATGATTTATTTATTAACCAGAAGGTTTTATGATTTCATAGAACCACTGAATAGTTTGGGTTGGAAATGACCTTAAAAATCATATAGTTCCAGCCCCCCTGCCATGGGCAGGGGTACTTTCTACTAGACCAGATTACTCAAACCCCCATCCAGCCTGGCTCTGAACACTTCTAGGAATGGGGAGTCCACAGCTTCTCTGGGCAACCTGTCCAGTGTCTCACTACCCTTACAGTAAAGCATTTTTTCCTCATATCCAGTATAAACCTGCCGTCTTTCAGTTTAAGGTCATTCCCCCATGTCCTATCCCTATATTCCCTTTGAAAAGTCCCATTCTAGCTTTCATGTAAGTCCCCTTTAAACACTGGGAGGTGCTGTAAGGTCTCCCCAGAACCTTCTCTTCTCCAGACTGAACAGCCTCCACTCTCTCAGCCTGTCTTCATAGGAGAGTTGCTCCAGCCCCATGATCAGTTTAATGGCTCTCCTCTGGGCTCATTCCATCAGGTCCACAGCTTTCTGGTGTGGGGACCACAAAGCTGGTCACAGCACTCCAGGTGGGGTCTCTAAAGAGCAGAGAGGGAAAAATACCTCCCTCAACCTGCTGTCTTTTGATGCAGCCCAAGATCTTGTTGCCTTTCTGGACTGCAAGCACGCACTGGCAGGTCATGTTGAGCTTCTCATCCACACCATCAGGTCTTTCTCCCCAAGGCTAATCTTGATTCATTCTCTGCCCAGCCTGAATTTGTACTTGGGATCGCCTTGACCTGTGTGCAGGAGCTTGCACTGGGCCTTCATGAGGTTTGCACAGACCCACTTCTCAAGTGGTCATTTAAATTAGTTAAAGGTTGTCATTCCAGTTCTTCTGCTAGGAGAACTACTCATAGTGCATTTTGAAAAAGACAACATAAAAAACAGAAAGAAAACATAAAGCCATAAACATGTCAAGATTACATAAAAACATGTTTTAGCAAGCCTAGGCATACATCTGGTTAAGAATGTTATTGTCATATTTGTAAGCAAAACATCACTTTTGGGGCTGCAAGACTGCTGCTGACTGGTTTTATTTTTCTGCTAGTTTTTCTCTAGCCATTTCTAAGAAAACATACATTGTCACAGTTTAAAGGCAAAATTTTATTCAAACTTTAAAATCCCACCTTCAAATATATATGAAATATATAATATATGCACATGTATATATATACACACATGTAAATATACTGAGCAAAAAGTACTTCAGCCAATTTTCATTTTATAGGGGGCCTGAAATAAAAGGACAGTGGTGGGTTTTGTCAAATCCAGTGTGTGTGATACAGATTTTCGTGTGTTCCCAGAGATCCTGGAAGGCAGCAACACAGCACACAGCAAAATATGGCATCGCCAGGTCAACCATAGTTTCCACTAAAGTATCAGCACCCCAGGAGCTCTAAAAGCCTTGATGAAGCCAAGTACTTTGGAGTAATTACTAGCCAATTTTTGGTCTGCAGCTCCCTTTAGTTATTTCACAAAGTATTTTTGTGCTGGACAGCTAATATGGTCATTCAACCTTCTAATGTTAATATATGTTTAAGTCATATTATACTCCTAACAACAGCCTTCTGTGATTTTGTTTTTAGGGTTTTTTCCTATATTTTGCACTAGTTGGGAGTCTGCCTATACTGCTGAAACAGGGTTAATTTTTCTCTGTCTACATCATTCTTTGTCATAAGTGTTGAGAATTTTTTAAAAACACCGCATGAAAGCATTATCTTTTCCTCTTCACTTAAAAATTTCTTTTGGAGAATGGGACTTATTTCTCTACTTGTTAAAAAAGTTGCTGTGACTTTGAAAGCATTAATTTCTTCAGCTCCTGACTGGCTGATTTTTTTTTTGTGTCTGTAGTTCAAAAACCTTTCTTTCACAAGTCTGATAGGTTCCCTCTCTTCAACTACTTCACTAACAGGCTTTCTATTTTAGAAGGGTGTCCTTTGTGGTACAGGATTCTGTACTATTTTTCAGTGTGTGCATTATATGCTGTATCAAAGCATTATTGCCTTTTCATGTATGGCAAACTATTTTGGACTTTGCTTCCAGAAAGACATTATAGAGAGACAAAAGATGGCACAGAGTCCTTTTACTGTAGAAAGGACTTGGTAAATGGCCTCAAAACTTTCAGTTTTCTTTTCACACAGTTACCCACTGGACACTTCGAGTCCTAAGAAATCCTATTATTTAATTATGTGCTTCTTTTCCAAAGCAAAATGTGCTGTTCAGCTGGGAAATAAGTACTGTGAATGATGAGGTTAGACACCTTTAAACCTATTACTGGTACAGGTGGCATCTTCAAAACTTCTAGAAAGAGCCAGGACTTTGTAATTTTTTCAAGCATTTTAGAATTTACAAGTAGATTATGTTTGGAGTAAATTGGGAATTTTTTCTTCCTCTGGAAGAAAACTTAATGAATTAAATAGGTGAT
Source organism: Origma solitaria (assembly GCA_013397895.1). Lineage (NCBI taxonomy): Eukaryota > Metazoa > Chordata > Aves > Passeriformes > Acanthizidae > Origma > Origma solitaria. Next base: position 2,366,065 of record VZRL01003807.1, read on the forward strand.
ACTACTATGTTTTTGGATAAACATATTTAGTAAAAGCTTTCTCAGCTTCACCATTTGCACAAGCAGAGTGGGAAAAACAATTTTATTTAAATGTAGTTATTTAACTGATCATCATTAACAGTATCAAGTAAACCACACCACACCTGTGAAAAAGGTATTAACAAAGCTGAGTGTTGTACACAAGCTACCAACCACTGAACCTCCCTGCTTCCAGGTTTAACAGCTTCCGAAAGACTGGGAAAAGCTATCTTCCAAAATAATCTGAAATCTCTGAGATGATTCTTGTGATAAATTTCTCTTTGTGCTTTTTAAAATGTGTTTCCTTCTTTCAACACTAATGTTTGAAAAGATGGGCCTTTTTGAAGTCTTTGCTCCTTAGCACGAAGGCCAGGACATTGTCCTAAGTTAGAGCTTTCAGGCTTCAAGTAAATGAGTAGTATGCTACATTACACTCCAGAGTGCATGTAACCTCTTCAAAGTTCAGCTGGGCATTTCACCTACAAAGTTTTTACTCTTATATTTTTCAGCCTTATGATTTCCATTCATGGATTGTCATCAGAGAAGAGCTCACTTTCTCTAGAGACTCTCAAATACATTGTTGGAAATCTCCCTTGTTGGGCCAGGTAGCTGCAGATACCTCTGGGCAGAGGGGACATCTCCTCTAGAATGGCTGATACTTCCTGCAGCAGTGCAGTATTTGCTCACAAACAAAAGCTGTTAATTCAGTTAACCCACTTGCAGAGAAAAACCTCATAAATCAGAAAGAAAATAAATAAAGAGTTTCTGTGGGTCTGTCAAAAGCTACTATGGGGCATTTAACCTTTAATCAAAAGTGTTTCAGAAACTTTTGCAATTTTACCTCTGAAAGAATTCAATGCAGTTTTATCTTAGCATATATGAACATCTCTGTTTCCAGACATCACTAAAGTACTATTTTATTTAGATAAATCTAGAAATATCTGACTGGAAAGCCAGAGATCCCTTCTATCCTCCAGATGAATTCCCATCTGACTGGGCACCTACCATGCCAGGGAGGCCCTGCTGAGCAAGGGGGCTGGACTGACCAGACTCCAGAGATTCTTTCCAACCTTAGCCACTGTCTGATTTTGGGAGGCCCTTAGTACATCACTTGTTCGCTTATGTCAGAAAATGCCTAGCTTTGTAGCTTTTAACTACTCCTTTACATCTTGCTATAATCTCATTCAGTTCTCCCCGCCTTTGCATGCCTGTCTCGTCCTTGTTTAACTGGTTGCGTGGGTTAGGCAAATGCTGAGATTTTGAATATTCCTGATGCACAGAGAGCAGGACTGATCACCACCCAGACAGGTGAGAAGAGATTCAGCCCTTGAAATAGGTATTGTGTTGTGGGTGTTTTTACATTTGCAGTGGCACAACACTTTGACAGCAAGCCAAAGTTGCTATGGAGAATTTGGAGTAGCACAGTGTTGAACGTCCCTGCAATATTTCACATATAGGTCCTGTTTTACATAAATGTTTGGACCTGTTAAAATCATTTGAGTAGACTCGGTCACTGAATTTATGTTTGTCTTTTAGACATTTGCCACTAGAGCTGTCACTAAAAGAGCATCTCTGGCTTCACAGGAAGGGACACATGCATTACATTTAGGACATTCATGAGCCAGGGACCTAGCAAGCCCTTTTATGTTTTGAAAAAGCCAGACATTTCAAAACAAAGGTACATGCCTTGCTGTTGTGCAGATAGAAGCCAGCACAATGTTTCAGCAATGACTTACTCTTTTCTCTGAGCCAAAATCCGCTGTGCTTTCTGCTGTTGTCACATTTCTTTGATTTTTTTTCTCCTTTTTTCTGATGTCTTAAGTTTGTGTTGACATTTTCGCACCTGGTGCCAAAATACTTTTTTTTGTAGGTGGTATAGCCTTTGCAGCAGCCTGACATTACTCAGGTTGAGCAACCTGGTCTAGCAGAAGGTGTCCCTGCCCCTGACAGGGGGATTGGATGAGATGGTCTTTGAAGGCCCCGTCCAACTCAGACCATTCTGTAATTCTCCAATTACTTGACAAACTCAGATTTTTTTCCCCAAGTGTCCATCCATCAGCCCCCCCGCCCCATAGGTTTTTGCTTTCAAAATGTCAAAAAAGTGAGAAATAGCCTTTGCCCCCTTCATTGCTCCTAGCTTTTGAGACACAGATTAACAGATAAGAAATTCAGAGTTGATAAAACCAAAGTTCATCACCATATGCTCATCACAACCACTCGCAGATTTGTCAGTTCACCACCACCAGTTCTCCAATGATGAATATTCACTGAAATCTTTGAAAATGTCGTCAGTCATTAATCTGCCAGTTTGGGTAATTTTAATCACAATATTAATATCTGCTTCTGCTTTTATATGGAATATTTCAAAATCCTTACTACACACCATACCAACAGCCTTTTCTATACGGTGTGAGCTCAAGGGCTTTGCTTTATATTTGTAGTCCCTGTAGCACCTGCTTGGGAGCTATGATTTTTTCCTTTATTCTTAGTTTTTTGGGGTTCTCTGTCAGTCTCCAAGAAACCAAATCATTGTCTGTACTGTCTTTTATGCTATGCTCCTTTGAGCTGTCCTTCAGTTTGAGGTATCCAAGCATCAGACCAACCTAATTTTCTGGGTGAGATTTTTGTTTTCTGGGAGGTAGTGATGCTGAGGCGCTTGGCATGTGGTGGTTCTGGTAGCGATGGCTGCCGAACTTCCTCTCTGACATCAAGATAAGGTTTGAAATTGGTTCGGAAAATGTAATCACACACAAACACACCTGCACATATACTGTTTCTTCAGCTTACCAAAAATAAGTTCTTATCTGTGTCCAGCTTCCTTACAGTCTGTAATACTGCAGATTTTTTAATTTTCTTTTCTTAGTACTCACAGCTGAGGTCTTTTTGCTTTAGTGAATCACAAGTTGCATAAAATTGTTAGTATCTAAAGCCAGGAAAAGGCTTTAATTTTACATTTACAGTATATCCCCAAGCTCACATTACCAAGAGGATTCAAGCAGGCATCCCTTGTTTTTTTAGCCCTGAGGGGGGCCAAAAAGCCTTTCTTATTTTTCCACGGTTATACCCCTAGATGAGAAGACATGCTAAAGCTTTGCTCCAGAGAAAATATGTATATGCCAACAGTAAAAGTAATGAGCAAATTTCAGCCAACCTTTGAAAATTCCTAAAATGCGGACAGCTTTGTACTATTTTAAAGGAAAATTTTGGTGTAGATAAACCTATAGCTTAATGAGTACACAGCATTTTGTTCCTATTCCTTGATAGTTGGAGTTATTATGTTTACACAGACTGAATGACTGCAAACAAACCTTTGAAACAGTGTTAATTGCATTCATGATTCAGATAAACCTTTACTCTGCCGAGATGAATTATGACTTGAAGTTACAGCTATTTGTTAGGAAGATATAATATTCAACAGGAATGTTTATATTCAACCAAAAAAAAAGTATACGGGTATATATATCTGATTCAGTTGTAATTACGTACATTTTTCAGTTTTGCATATATATATGCAATTCTTATCCACAGAACTAACACTCAATAGTATTACCGTACCCATACCAAGGCAGAGGCTGTTAAGCACATTTGAGCACAGGATTTCAGGTTGTCTTGGGGCCAGCCACATGCAGGCACAAGAGCCTTTTTATATGACATATTAAAACTAAAATGTGGTTAAATATTAGATACAAATACTAATAAAATGTACGTTATTTAATTAGATAAATGTTTATATGTTTTAAGGTTAAATAAAAACCTTTAAATGACTGTTCAATAAGTAAGGATGAAGTTTGAAAATAGTAATAAGGTATTTCAAAACTGAGCCCTGTTCTATCCTTATAGTAACATAAAAGCTGTACAGAGGTACAAATCTATATAGGGATGATGAAAAGGCACTAGACATAGGACATCGTGCATCAAAAACTACATAAGAATTATAAACAGAAACCTGAAGGTAGGCATAAAACTTTTATACATTGAATTTATGATCACACAGCAGCTGTAACAAGGCTGTGTCCATTTCTTATAGAAGACCTGGAGTGAACCTTAAATAAAATATAATCTTAATTATATAAAATAGAATGGCTAGGTTTCCATAAATTGTGTTATGTGAAAATCTTGCAAGAACGAAAATTACAGACTCCCAAAGAGCCATATATTATTTAAAGACTACACAGACATGATAACAGAAGTGTCAACAGACCCCTCAAGGTGTTTATTAAAACTCATTTGTATATGGCATTGTTCATTTTATGTTGTCCCTTTAGCATTTTTTCTACTTATGTCTCTTAGATCCTCTAACATTAGAAACTTTTCTTAAGGTAGGTTTCCTTTCAAGGCAGAACATGCAGTTTCTATGTGTGAAATGAGAGAAGGGCAGTAACAAGTATCCAGCTCTCCAGACAGGATTTAACAGTGACTGAGCTGGGCTTTCTGTGCTACATACAGACATTGCCTCACACACTTTAATACAAAACCAGTTTCTCATACTTTCCAGAAGAAATCCGTGAAAGCCCAAGGCTTCTACTTCTAATCTTGAAGTCCCATTCACACACTTGATGTGACACTAACCTACATCTATGTCACAGGGTTAGGTTTACAGATGGCTTTTCTCAGAGGGCAAGAAATGTTACGCACAATCTCTTACTCAAGTCTTCTCTCTCCACGGTGGCACAGACCAAGCACAGCACTTGTGCAGTCCTCAAGGCCTTATCTCCAACCAGCCCTTCAGCCTCATTAAAACAGTGTCAAGAGTGCTGTCAGGTGTGATGAGTCGCCAAACAAGTTAGAGAGGGAAAATACCCTCATATATGTATTGTTTCATCAAGACATCTTACACCATTAGTTTCAGCATCAGTGTTTGTCCTTTTGGAATGGACTGACCTCTGGCAGGAGGTCTGCAGAAGGTTACGTCTCTCTCAGCCTGCCTGTACATGACGCAGCAGGTGCTCACTGGCACAGATGGAAGCAGCAGCAGCAGCAGCACTCAGGGCAGGTCCCAGGTCACCAAGCAGCTGAATGCTCATCATAGCAGTCTGTCTGCAGTTATGACTCAGCTCAAATAGCCCTGGAGACATTTCCCAGTTTTACGGCTCTGGAGTGCTGGAGATGCCGGGCAGGAGGTGCAGAGGTTGCTCAGGCAGACAAATCTGGAAACAGAAGAGCATAGAGCACAAAGGAGTGCTGTTATCGCCATGGATCCCTGCCTCCTTGGGCAGGCTGAGCCTTCCTCCAACCACTTAGTCATCTGCACAAGAAAATAGCATTGGCAATTAAATAAATGCTACCACACCCCAGGGCTGTTCCGATAAAATATTCTTTTGTCAAATAATTGTTGCAATCAAGGAAAGTTTCCTGGCTAGCTCATTCTCCCCTCCTCATAAGAGAGAAGATCAAGATATTGAAATTAATGTTTGAGACAACATGCACAGCTGAATGTCTCAGCAGCCAGTGACACAGTTCCGATGCTGTTCTTCCGCTGATAGGAAATCAGAGGTGTCTGCATGCATGTGTGTGTGTGTGTGCGCGTGTGTGTGTGTGTGTTTTTCTGCATAGACTTAGCAACATCAACAGCACTAGAAATTTTTTTCATGTCAGAAATTGGACCCAAGTGCAGGTTTGTTGCTGTCAAGTAGCTGTGACCACACTGTGCCTGCTTCCATGAACGTGTCCTTTCATACAGTGGAAGTCTTCACAGAAATGAGTCTTTTTCTTCTCTTTCTGGAAAGAAGGACTTAATATCCTCCTTCCTTTCTGAAACAGGACATTTTTACATACATGCTGACATAGCAGTGTCATAAGGGATGTGACAAGATCTGAGAGTCCTTTGGCTGTTCTTACAGGAGTCCCTACAGCTGAGAATTACTCCAGCAGACGTAGTTTTCTTAGGCCTACTTATTCTGCTCAGTGAGCACCAGTGTAGGCTATCATGGCAGAAGCAAATTTTGCCATATTATTGGTGTCTGCACACTGATGGAACAGTGTGACGTACAGGACATTTTTCTCAATTAAGTCCTTGAAGTACAGCTTCTGTTAGAGTGGTTTCTTCTGTCTCTTTTAGAAGCATGGAGCATCCTTATGTAGATAATTCAGTATAGAATGTGTCTGAGAAAAGGAGGGTCAGCATCTTTCCAGGTATCTAAGACTTCCTGTATTTCTCTTTACTAATTACTATTTTCTTGATTTTTTTCACTGCAGTTGAAAGTCTTTGTCCTATTTAGTTTGGTTCACACCTATCATGAACCTCAATTATTATCCAGTGTGTATTTCACTGGAAATTCATCATTTCCCCAGTGAGTTGTGTCTGAAACGAGCTGACAGAGAAAAAGAAACAAATATAAAATACATCAGGAATACAGACACAACATCACAGAGAGCTCTGATTGTAAGCTAAACTTGAACACTGTTTTGTGTTGATATTTATATTTCTAACATCACAACGACCCATTATTGTTGCTGTAGTGTTGCCCTCTCCTTCTACCCACTTCCTCTTTGTGGGAAGGGCAGGAGTGGTGAACTGAAAACATTCAAAAAGGAAATGAGACCTCTCTGAAAAGAGGGATATTTTGGAGAACAATAGAAAGACCCAATAGCATGGTCTAAAATTAACAGTGAAATCTGTTTGTCTGCCTGGTCTCCCTACACACTTGCTATGTGGAGTGCTCCAGGCTTCACTCATGAGGGATTAGGACTGACGAACTATTTCTCATACTCTTCCATGGCAGGAGGTCCACCAGGACATGAGAACTGAAGTTTTAATTAATGTAACCTGTAAATGTCAGGTCATCCAGAATTAAAACATAAAATGCCCAACCATGTGTCACCAGGCAGAGGGAGATAAGTATGGGTAATGATCCAGGAGAAACACTTACAGAAGTTGGTAGCACTGGAGCAGTTTGCAACAGAAAAGATGAAATTACCTAATATTGGCCTGGAATAGGCACTTGTTGCATGTCTCCTCTTGTTAGATTTCAATACAATCACTTTACTTTTAGATTGAGATTAATATTTGCTTGATGTTATTCACTGATTGCTGTCTCTTGGAGGATTCTGCTTTAGAAGAACTTCCAGCTGGACCCAGTCCTTCTTATCAAACTGGCTATTGATAAGAATTACAGCTGCTTGCTTTTCTCCACTTACATCCTGTACTTACTTCAAGAAATAATGAAGTATAACGATATCACACTGTTGATGTGATTTCACTTTTTCGTTAGTTTTTAAATAAATGTGTCCTTTTGGAATATCCACACAATATAATCTGAACACACAGGTGAATTTTAGAGTGCTTTTCAGTAACAGACTTCAAAATAGAAATTTTGCTGCCAAAGCAAAATGTAAAAATTTGTTTCCCATAGGAAGAGGTGTGTTTAGAAAACTTTTACTGGCTCTACTTGGAGTTTAAGTTTTCTCCAACTTCTTTAAAAGTACATCTGCTACAGAGAAATTCAGAATTAATAAGAATATTTGGGAAAAAATCTGAATTCTTGCTTAAGCCATTGGTTAAAAAAACCCCACGATATTTGAAGGAAAATTGAAGTTGTAAGGAATATATTTGCTCAGTTCAGCTGAATATTAGGAAAAATTACACTAGTTTATAGTAGTCAATGGATCATGGGACACAGGCAAATCGGTATTAACCTGATGTCAAAATAGGACCCTGGAATTTTTACTAAGAAGGCTACCTTCATATCTGGGCTGGTAAAGTTAGTATTTGTCATGCATTTCTATCAGTGATGATAATCCAATGCCATATCTGCAGATATATCTAACAAATCAATTGAAACGTGTTTTAGGACCTTAAAAACATTCTATTTTTCCAACTCAGAATGATCTGATTTCCACTTGATTAACTATCATCTCAGTTGCTACTTGAAACAGTGCTTTCAAGAAATGTCACTCAACTTGTAAAATAAAATTTGCTAAACATGATCAGCATTCTCTCATAACATAAAATCACCAGCATTTTTTTCCTGCAGTTGCTTCCTGGTTTTTTTCTTCATCACATGAAGCAATTTTGTATTTTCAAATAGTCTCCAAGTGTCAGCCACTGCTTTTATTTCCTCTTTTATATGATTTCACCCTTTCATGCTGCATTTTCTTCCCAATCTGCAAAGTAACTTCTTGCTTTTTCACTGTTGTGCTCTATGGGTCATATTGGTGCTCTAATTGCTCGCTAAGTCATTTATTCATAGCTCACTGATTCCCTGGAATGCCTATTGGGAGCCTTTGTAAAGCCTTTCCTAGTGGGTCACAGAACAGACCTAGCAACAAAATCCAGTCAACTAAACAAACCAGCCTGAGGGGATCAGGCTGCAGCACTGATGCCAGCAGCAGGATCCTGAGAGGGACCTGTGGGAAGCAGCCCAAAGGCATAAAACCACCCTGGGAGTGTGAGCCTTAACTGCATTTGTCTTTGCAGGGCCCTTGCTTTATGCTGTGGGAGATGCCTGCCAGTCCCTAGTGCTGTTCACCCTGTGCCAGGGGCTCCCCACCTCTCCATCTCTGCCCAGTCTGCAGCTGCTTCTCTTCTTCAAGGAGCAGGGTGGGCCAGGGACGTGGCAGCCCCTCACTTCTGTCCCCGCAGGCGCTTTGGGCAGATCCCACCGGCTGCAGAGGGATTCCTCTTGTCCATTTGTTTTTACGTGTCTGTCCACAGGGTGGAGGTCATGACTTGCGTATAAGCCAGCCTGCACAGAAAATAAGCGTTAAAATTAGAATTATAGAGGGATCAGGGCATGGAACAGAAAGGAAGGGTGGAAAGTGAGAGGAAATATTTGTGCGCCAAAGGAAACTACAGCAAAAGTTCTTGTAATGAAAAACATTTTGTCTGTGTGGTTTATCACTTGTGTTGTTTTCCACACCACAGAGCTGCAGTCTAGCTCTCCCTAGCACAGAAATTTAATGAGGAGGCTGAAGCCTCCTGTAGGACCACTTGACGTTTGATTGTGGATGCAGCCAGAAATGCAGTGGCCCTGGAGAGCCCACGCCTGCAGCTGTCATTAGTGGGGGTCATGCAGGAGGGGTGAGGCTGAGGGCTGTCCTTCACAGTGTGAGGCAGGAGCAGTGTCAGAGAGGAAGCTGTGCTGGTAGCATGTTGCCAGTGAAGGGAAGAGGGGTACAGTTCAGCACTCTTTGAGACATGGTCTTTTCACGCTGCTCTTGTCTTCAAAGCACAAATGTATCACACTGTCTACATTTTCTTTTATTTCTCAGAGCCTAATGTCTTTATTTCATAATTGGCATCTCATAGTTACAAAAAGAAACAAAACCCAGATTTTTTCTGACCTCTCAACAATGTTTTTGCTTAGTTGGTCAGTTGTGTAATCCTTTATTAATCCTAATAGAACACCAACAAAGATTTGTCATGAGTGTTACTCCAATTTGCTCAATGATGTTCTGGACATGCTCTTTATTCTTTAGTAATATCTTATTAAAGCAAGACTGTCTTATTAACAGCTTTAATCAAAACAAAATTCCTATTTTCAGGCTTTAGGATGGGAAGGGTTTGAGAGTAGACTGAAGCACCTCTGGCCCGAGAAATCCCATGACAGGGAATCCGACCAGAGGAGACTTTTGATAAGATCCACATGTAGACTTGAGCTGTGGAGTGGGATACTGAGAAACAGGAAAGCTTCAGCAGTGCTGATTTAAAAATAATGGGTTGATAATGGGTGACAGACAGCAGGGTCAGATGCGGGGCATCTTTAACTCCTACTGGGACACTCATGAGGGGCTGCTGATCCTGTCAGGGGCTACATCCTGGGCTTCCATGGCCGGGCTACAGTGCATGCTGAGTGCTGGGTGATGTGCCACCTGCACTAACAGCAGGAGTTGAGGGAGCCTCAGAGAAATTTCACCTTGTGTTGCAAAGATTTGGTGCGGATGGATCTCTGGAAGGCAAGAGCCACCCCTGGGACAGACCTGTGGTGCAGAACAGCATCAGAGAGAACAAAGAGAGTGTGATAACCCCGAAGCCTGGAAGCAATCCTAGGCACAAAGAAGGAAAGAGTGAACCTAGCAACCAGACCGAAGTTCAGACCTCCTCTAAACTCTCTTTTCCTTCCTGTGTATTTTGTTCTGCTTTTTGTTTCATTCTGATTCTGGAGGAAATGCTGGCATGTGTTCCTTCTCCTTAAGGCTCAGACATAGTCAAGCACAAGTGGATAACAGCTGGAGAGAATGTTTTTTACTTAAAGCTGAGCTGTACCACAGGGATTTGCTACCAATTAATCGGTCTTGCATGTGATGAAAGTCCTAACATGGTACTTAGCGTTTTATTTTTTTCAACTGTTCTGTTTTGTCTTCCAGGGTTTGGTATGACCACCCCAGCCACCGTTGGAGGCAAAATTTTTCTGATATTTTACGGCCTTATAGGATGTGCAGGGACCATTTTGTTCTTTAACCTGTTCCTGGAGCGCTTGATCACTGTCATAGCTTACGTCATGAAGTCCTGCCATGAGAGACAGCTGAGGAGGAAAGGGGTTCTCCCTCACGACGGCCGGCGGGGCTCGGGGAGCTCTGAGGTGGACAGCCTGGCAGGCTGGAAGCCCTCTGTGTACTATGTTATGCTGATTTTATGTGTAGCATCCCTCATCATTTCCTGCTGTGCCTCTGCAATGTACACACCTATTGAAGGGTGGAGTTACTTTGACTCACTTTACTTCTGCTTTGTGGCCTTCAGCACCATTGGTTTTGGTGATCTGGTCAGTAGCCAGAACATCAGGTATGAGAGCCAAGGCCTTTATCGCTTTGGCAACTTTGTCTTCATACTCATGGGGGTGTGCTGCATCTATTCCTTATTTAATGTGATCTCTATTGTCATCAAGCAGTCTATAAACTGGATATTAAAGAAGCTGGCCTGCAAGTGCTGCCACAGATGCCAAAGAAGATTATTTCATTCACGGAGGAATGTGGTAATGCCAGGAAATGTGCGCAGCCGGAGAAACATCTCCATCGAGACTGACGCTGTCAATGAGAGTGACACAGACGGACGCCGTCTGTCTGGAGAGATGATCTCCATGAAAGACTTCCTGGCCTCCAATAAAGTCTCACTGGCCATCATGCAGAAACAGCTGTCAGAAACTGCTAATGGGTATCCAAGGCAAATGAGCTCTAATTCAAAGCAAAATGGATTCTCTGGTGGGGTTGGGGCCCTAGCAATTATGAATAACAGACTGGCAGAGACAAGTGTGGATAGGTAAAATAGTAACAGTAGTAACAGTGAAGCAGTGTGGACCATTTCAACAGGTATTGAAACAATGCGAATCAAGTGAAATAGCTAGAGAGAGAGTGCTGCCAGAGGATGGGATGATGTGAAGGGCATATCTCCTGATGGAAAATCTCTTGATATCTTTTTGGGGCTGTCACTTAATGTTTTTGCATTGCACCAGTCTTGGCCTTCCTTCTTCCCCATCCTTCTGCTCCTCACACAGGTTACTGCAGGAGGATTTTTATTTAGCCTTCAGATCAAATTTCCATGTCCTGATCTTCTCCATTTATGTGAAATACAGATTTCAGGATAAGAAATCTGTGGGATGGGAAGAAACAAAGTGTGTCTACTGAACACATTCTTAATTCAAAGATTGTTTGGAGCTTTCTGTCTTACTCTCATCATGCCTGTTTCCTTGAAGTAACTTATCTGAGACCAAAAGATGAATCAGTCTTTGTGATATTGCAGATCTAATTTAATGGAAAATAGTATGAAAGTTGGTAGGTATATTCTGGAGCTATTGTAATGTGAATCAGGACAGAATTTTGCCTTTAGAATTTAATTTAGTCTTCCCTATGAGAGAATACTGTCAAAAGCGATAGAATAAAAATTTTTCCTACTTTTGTTTTCTTTTCTTCATTTGCAAAACATTATTTTTTTTCAAGGATACTCTTTCTTCTAGAATTGAATCACTGTAGCTTTCTGTTTCAAAAATATAAAATTAAATTGAAAATTGACATACTGATGAGTGGTATGAATTATTCCACATAGCAATCAAAGACTTCCCAAATTTCTGTTCATATTTGCCTCAATTGTGACTGAAGCATCAGCATTGTGTAATGCAACCAGTAACTGGGTTTGCACAACAGGCTTTTGTATGCAATTAGATTGCCATGCCAACATCCAGAGTGTTATTATTAATGACTGTGATCACAAAATCACTTTGGCAGTGTCCTTTTTGTCTTTCATATAACTCTGTCATTCTTCAGCTATTTCTCTGGTTTTCAGTGATGATAATGACAGGCTCTTGATTGGGGAAGTAGAAAATGTTTTAACTCCTCATTTTTTTCAATGAAATGCTGTGAGTGTTCATTATGACTAGAAAGGAAATTTCAATGAGAAGAATAATAGCGATGAGAGGAACATGAAAATGGGAAGTCATCTTTAATGGCAGTGAAATCATCCTTTGTATTAGGTAGCTGGAGAAATAAGGGATTAAATTAGCATGAAGTCTAGCAAGAATTTAAGGAAGACTGGGATGAATTCCTGATTCATTAAACCTAAACAATATATGAGAGTGTAAATAAGCAGAATTGGTCACAAAGGACCTGATCCCCTGAAAAGAATAGTATGTGCATCAGGACTAAATGTTTTCTCACAGCTGAAAAGCCTTTCAGAATACTGCAATTTTAGGAAATTTAGAATACTGTTCTGTGGTTCTCATTTTCTCTCATACAGAGCAAATCAGATAGCCTCTTCATTTTAATTTGTGATAGGAATTAATATCACATCCTTTTTCTTGATTCTGGACAAAAGTTCTTATACTTAGGTTTCTAATAATGTAGAATAACATTTTTATATTTATTTTATCAATATTTGAATTTGAAAACAAAAGTTTGGAATCCTTTACTATAATAAGCTAACCCCAGATATTCAATAAATGTACTCAACTAGTGAAAAAATTGCAAGCTCTTTTGACATTATTAGAGGTAAAAATCCTGATTTACAGTCAAATCCTGCTGACCTTAGTTACAAGAAAATCTTCAAGCTGAAGTCATTATTCCAAATCCTGATACCTGTCAACACCGCTGTGCAGCAATGGAATAGCCTTAACCATATCTCTTCATATTTGCATCCATGTAAAATCTGAATCAGCTCCCAAACCCTAACTTCTGTGAAAAAAGCAGCCTTATTTGGTTTGGAGGGGGCTGTGTACTAGCAAAAATTGCCACTGAGTTATTTTAGATGAAATTATAATATCCAAGATCCATTATATTGTTACACCTTTTTTTTTTCAATCCAACCCCTTCTTGGTCTCAGTCTCACTGAATAAAAACACTTGGATATAAAAAGAGAAAAGTACTGCTCTGAAGTCTTCTTTCCAAATTCATTCAGAAATTCCTCTGTTCACTGCCTGTAATCCTAAGATCTCATTGTTACCATCAGAAATAGTATAGGATGTAACCCATTGCTTTAGAAATCATCAAGAGGATCTTCAGATGGTTTCAAGACATGAGACAGTTGTGTTGCTCTGTTCCATTCTTTCTGGTAACAAGCCTTGGTTACCTCATCACCACGGAGTAATCTTTGTCAGCTATTTTCAATAAGTCTGAAAACATCTGTGGTTATGAAAGCAAGAGACTAATAAATAGTCTTTGTCAAAGAGATTTGGCAAGGCTGTGAGGGATCTTTAGTGTACACTAGCTGTATTTTCATTAATCAGCCCTGAGCTTCTGCTCACTCACGCACTGCCTTCCTCATGACCCAAGCCTGCCAGGTGCAAGATCTCTGCACTGATTTTGTGGTTTGATTTCATGTCCGCTGAAGATAATGAGGTAATAGCTGCACTAACTATCTCTATTCAGATGTCAACTGCCAGAGATGAAGGACATTAGTATTCTGTTCCTGTGCCATCTTGTGTCATGATGTCATCCTGTCCCTAAAAGACCTCTGGCTTTGTCATTGAGTTCCCCTTATGGCAGCCACGCTCAATATTGAATGAGGTAGCTTTGCCAAGGAGACCAGTAGAATTCTTAGAGAATATCTGTGGATAAATAAGACTTTTAAGATCAGAGAAAGAAATTTCTCTCTCTCTGATGGGATTCTTTCTCATGGGACTCCAGTCCCATGGTACTACTACAGTTGTTTTTTCTAAAGGCATTGAAGAAAGAAAACCCCAAAAACTGCTCATAATGTGGTATCAAGTTATTAAATTTGTAAAACAAGTGGAGATACAAACTTACGTGTACCAAAACCAGGAGCAGAATTTAAAACAGGAGTGATAAATGCCTGTCCTATGTGAAAAGTAAGTTACAGTAAAAATACAGATAATGCCACATTTCTCACATTACTTTTTAAAGTAGCCATGAGGAATTAAAGGAGATAGTCAGAGACCTATTTTCAAAGCTGTGCAAATTCTAATGCTGTATTGCTTAACACTAAAATCTCAGTCAACAAGACAGAAACGTGCTTTCAAAAGTACTGAGTTTCCCTATTTCCTGCCATGAATTTTCATGGTGGCTAGTGAGATATGGGTGTGGGGATTTCAAGCCAAAATGTCTGGGGGAAAACCTTGGATGTATTGAGATTCTAAATCTGCATTTAAGAGATCAGGAACACCACTAAAATCAGTGGGTTAAATTGCAGGTTGCAGCCTGGCAGGCTGAAACTGAAAGCCCCTAATGGAGCAAACTGCTGAAATTTAGCCTTATAGTCATACCACAACCTAATAATATCATTATTGAACAGTATAATTATTGTACATTGAAAAGAAATATATAGTGCTAACCAAAATACAATCAAATAAGTAGAGTTAGCTCTTAGGGTTTTTTTGATAGTTCAGGTTTTGTAAAATGTGTGCATCAGATGCTGTGCTGGTATGTAGATGTGAAAGCAGTTACATTCATTTATCTCATGAAGGACATGGGCCTCTTTTTGCAAGGACATGAATAGACTTTTCGAAGACATTTAATTTCTGCTGGAAGGCAATTCACTTCCCACCACGCACTGAACTTCAGTAGAAGTCAGGTACCTAATTCTCTTAGACAATTTCAGAATCCCAGCCATGTATTAGGTTTTGAATCTGAACTGACCTGGCAGCATCCCTGAAAAGTTCAAACACTTGGAGCAAAGTTTCAGTGCTGCAGCACTCTAATAGCTGAATTCATTTATCTAAAAGCCTTTTATGGTGAAAGCTTTGCATCAACCAAATAAGACAAACAATGTTTATGTTTTGTTTGATTTAATCTTGGCCTCTGTCAACTTTAATTATATTTGACACATTTACAAATTGAAGAACAAAGAGAAGGTTGGGCTAGGCATGAAAAACAAACCAACTCCATTTCTGCAACTGTATTAATCAAGAGAAAGAGGTCACGTTGGAAAAAGAGCTTCTTGATTAACATTATATTTGACTAAAGTTTCTCTGGAGGTGGAGGGTATAAAGTTGTTTGGATGTTCCACAGCAGCTGTGGAAGTGGAGCTGTTTGTGTGACCCTCCAATGTCCCCACGCTGGGAACAGAAGCTCAGTGAGCTTTAATTGAGAGAAGGGTCAGCATTTCCAAGCAATAGAGTTGGCATCTTCTCTTGTTTTGATTTAGGTTGCTAACACTGAGCTAGTAATTTCTCAGATTCTTCAAGAAGTAGTAAAGTTATTTTGTCCAATTTCATGTACAAGCTGTGGAGAATCACCAAGTGTTTTCTTTCCCCTGGGCAGAAAATACTGCCAAATACACAAGTACAATGTGTCTTTTTGAGAATGTTCACAGTAGCTTTTTGCTTAATCCAGGAAATAAGAATACAATCTCTTCCCTAATCTTTGTTTTCCAAACATCTATTGGCAATAATACCTACACAATACTCTGCTTATTACTTGAAAGGTCACATTTCACTAGGAAAATTAAAGCCATTGCTCATCAAGGTGGACGAACACAGTCTTTTCTTTTTTTTAATTAGATATAAGAGAAATAGCGTGAACAGAAAGAATGACACTTCAGGTCCAAGTAGTTAGAAGCTTTTTGATATAGCCTGTATTTATACTGCTGTTTCATGTCAAACCAGACAAAAACCGCATCACTGCAAACTTTTAAGAGAATTAGTAAGTCTAAGAACAATCTTGTGGAATAGATACACTATGTTATATTTTGTTTTTCTACAATTTCACTCTAATATGTGCCTGAAGTTTTAATTATTTGAAATTATATGTGATAATAGAATAAATATAAATTTGCAAAGATTTTGAGAGGCACAATATTGAGATATGTTTTAAATGAAATATTCTTTTCTACAGGCTGCCTAGCTTTCTATAAAGGGGAAGTCTGATGAAAGGCAGAATCAACTCTTTCCAAGCAAGGGTGCAGTTTCTGGACTCAAATGGATTTCCTATTAGGTACATGCAGAGGCTCCCAGAGAGGCAAGATGGGCTTAATTTTCAAATGTTATATTTTGAAATGCTTTTCAGAGCTATTCCCCCTTCTAAAACCATAGAACACTGTCAGTGTTTTCTGTTTGTCTTATCTGAGAAAACTTAACCTTGCTTTTTGATATCTAGAAAAAAAAGATGCACATGAGGAAAAATGAAAATGACCTTACATAACCTTTACATGCTCTGCTTGGAGCTGCTGAAATCCTCCTCTTTATCCTATCTGGAAGTTTCCATCAGAGTTTAATTTCTCCAACTCACCAAAGAGGTTTGGTCTAATTAGTGAGTAGTCGCAGCTCAAATGAAAGAACTTTAAAGTTCTATTTGTTCATCTGTTTAAATGCAGCAATGAGCTGCTGGTCTGAATAGTGGGTGCTGTGCTAAGCTTGTTAGCATTCAAAAGGCTGGAACCATTGTTCTTATCTCTGCAATGGTCAGGGAGACACTGTGTAGTGTCCAGAAGAGTCCGTAGTGCTGCAGTAGCAGCAATTGCTGGCCATTAACCTCTGGCTGTCCTTTGGTCTACATTTAGTGCCTGGAGACAGAAGCAGACAGAGAGAATGCTGGCCAGGACCACCAGTTCAGAGATTCACTGAGTCATTTACTATGGAAGATGCCTCTGGATGCCATCCAGTCTCCAAACCCTTTTCCAAAGCAGGCCTAGCTCGCTCCTGCCCAACTCAGCGCAAATGTCTAATTTGATGGGTGACATTTCTTCTGCACTCTGTTCACAGTGCCCTTCTTGCATGAAATAATGACCACCACCCCAACGAGAGAAAGTGATGGCCCTTCCTCTGAACTATTGCATTTACTTACCTCTAAGTAAAACACATTTCTTTGTAAATAGCATCCAGACAGCTGCGTTTTTCAGCCTCCCACATAGCAGTTAGGTATTTTGATCCCTAGGTATCACTGCTTTTGGCAGTCTTGTTTGAGACGGCAAGGACTGAAAAGGTCACTCAGTCTGTCTGCCCTAGGCTCCTAGGCAGGGGTATTACTCTTCTGGCAAGCATTCCATGGCACCTTGGCTCTATACATTGGATTTGGCTCGGTTCTCACTTAGGAATGGATTCTGCTCTACTGAAATCAGTGTTCTTTGCTTCTGGATTCTTTTTCTGGCATTTTTCACAAGAATTAATTTCACTTTACAAAATAATCCAAAGAAATGTGGCCTTTTGCTTTGCTTTTACCACCAACTGTGCAAATGCTAATTCTACTCATGCAGTGCTGTGTTCTGCTTTAAGTTATTGCCCAGGAACCATTTTTTGGTTCACAAAATAATAACCTACATCTAAGGAAGACCAATTTAAAATTGAAAGTACCCAGATTATTATCTCTAAGAATTGTTTGGCAGTCATTCATTTCCTCAGCTGAAAAAACTCTGACAAATAACCCATTTTCCGTGAAACTTCCTGCAGTTTTGCAAGGGTAGATTTTGCTCTGTGCTGACTGCTTGTGTCAGCTTCTTCTTTCTCTCAGCTTTCTTCTCTCAGTCCACACCTGCAAGATCCTTCCCCTTCTTTTTTTTTCTTTCCATTTATCTTTCTCTCACTTCATCAAATCCTTCTGTTAGCCAAATATACCATGGTATATATATGACACAAAGCAGGTCAGGAGGAAAAGCAAGTGAGGCACACAGAGAGAATGATGCTCTGAATGCCCCATCAGCTGAGAAGGTGTCAAACAGAGCTTACACCTCCTCAGATTGCAGCATTGATGCAAACGATAAACAGCAAGTGTTGTGATATTTTAGCATCTCTCTAAAAAAGATCCCTTTAATTTGCCAAGATTTGAGCTTCTTTATTCAAAGCTCTATCCCTACCCTTCGCTCTTTTACCTTCTTTTGATTCCTAAGGCTTTAAGGCCCTGTGCATGAGCAACTGAACCTACAGAAAGGTTTCACCCTGTTTGCAGAAGATTTGGTCCTTGTTTGGCACCATGTAATAGGTCTGTGCAGTAGCAAGAATTAGAATCCAATCCACAAACCACAGCCCATGATGATAAGGAAATGGAGAACTTTGTCATGCTTCTAATGAATTTCCAGTGTTAGAGATTTCACAGTTGTCCCAGGCAACCTATTGCAGAGCATCTTAATTTTAAACATTTTCCCAGATGCTTAATTTAACTCTCCCTTGGTACAGTTGAGGCACGTTGTTTGCATTTGAGCCCTGCTGAATACAGAGAACAGAATATTCCCTTCCTGTTGGAAAGGAAGGCATTTTTTACAGTACCTCATTTCAGCCTTTGCTATCTTAGGCTAGAAATATCCCCTTCCTCATGTGACGTTTTCTACCATTGCTCTACTGTGCTCCGGAATAGAAGAGGCTATGCAAAGGTTTTTATACTCTTTATTTGTTTCATTCTAACCTATATTCCTTCAGTCAGCAGCCTCTTTTGTGGGGGTTTTTTTTCTGTCTTCGAGTTCTAAGAATCTGTCTTCAGATGCAATGATCACAAATTCTGCCATTTATTTTTTCAATTCAAAGTGCTACTTCTGACATTTATTGGGTGACTGATTTCTCTTCGTGCTTATTAATAAAGTTCCAATGAAGAAATGAGGCAAATTTTGGATGGTTTTTTGTTCAGTTTTTTAGTTGGTATCGTTACTTTAATCATGCCTGAAAACCTTATTCCTACTCTAAGGGGTAGTCAAGTAGATTAAACTAACTTTTGATAAGATATTTTTATGCCAATAGTGAGAGCATCTGAGGAGAGAATTGTTCTTCACAACAAGTTTCACACACTTCCTGCTAAACTTGTCCTCTTTTTAACATTTTAGACTCCCTCAATTTACTGATTACTTCCTGTTACTTCCTGATAGTCTCAGAGGTTTTCATAGCATGTCGGTGACACTGTGATAATTTAAAACCACTTGTTGCTGATGAAAATAAATACGAGTGGTCTCATTTACCTCTCTTGACCATTATTTTTGATCTGAATGTCAGAAGCTGTGCTCAGAGGAAGTCTACATACGCAGACTGATAGAAATCTGAGGACTTCCATGGAAATTTGCTACTTAATACACCGGCAATTTCCTCTGCCTGTATGACACTCCCTCTGCCTCCTGCATATAGCAGATGTGGCACCTTATGAATTAGTTATCTGATATACAGGAGCAGAATGAGTTTCCATATATGCCAGTACTCCAGTCTTCTGCTTCTAAATTAAAATGTTTGATTGAAAAGGAGATGATTGAAGGTTCCATTTCTCCCTGATTATTACACCAGCATTCTTGTAGCCTGTTTAAATGGAATTTGTGATAGGACATTTGACCTCAAAAAGAACAATGAAACATGTTTCTCCTTTCCATTCTTTATTCGCAGAAAACACAGATTACTTCATTCTGTCTTCTCTGGGAACAGCCACAAGAAAAAGTCATTTTGAGTTATGGTATTTTAGCTCAAGTTTTTGCCTTAGACAAAATTTTAGCATGTTTCTTTGGAGTTGCCATTTAATGTCTATGCCATTTTGGAATGCACATCTTTGCAAGTCTATATGCACACAGTTCAAAAACAAGGATATTTTTTCTTGCCCTCCAGAAGAAAGTAGCTCAAAGTCACAACACTGAGGAGATCTGGAGTATGTTCAGGTAAGAAGCTTCAGGAATGACTGCAGTAGGGAAAACTGCAGAGCCAAGGTCTGGCAGTCTGGGTTTTATTGTGAGCCAAAAACCAGAACACGAAGTGCCTAGGGATTCTGCCTATGCAATTGCCCTATGTACGGGCAATCTGATAATGTGTTTAAGGGTTGTGTTTCCATTGCTGTTGCTGTCCAGATAGCAAATTTAAAAACTAGTCATAGATTTATTTGCAAGTGGTACTGTCATATCTACAGTAAAAACAATTTCTATATGTTAAAGTTTCTTGAATCTATGCAGCTGGATTTTCTAATATTTCTGCAGAAAACAATGCAGTTTAGCTTATTTGAATTAACTCCTCCATGGTTTCACCCTCATTTTGCAAATGTTTCCCTTATCTATGTGCTTTTCCTGGGATGGTAGCCAAATCTTAAGAGAATAATACTAAATAGATTAAACAGAAGCACTATGTAAGGTTTCTCATATTCTAGGAAATGAGGCCAAACTGAAATCTCCAGTATAAGCTCACAGCCCAGACTGTGCAAGAGGAATAACTGAGATAAGTCTCAGAGACATATTCAGCTAAACTGCCTTTGAAAGTTGCATGATTATGTCTCTTGCATGTATATGTGTACATTATATTAGCTCTAAACAAATCTTAATATGTTCACTGTGCATAATCTTTTCTTTTCCACTCATCCACTGGGTTTACTGCTATGTATCTCTTCCCAATTTTGAAAATTCTTTACCTCTAAATGATTTGGTAGCAGACAAATTTCATGGCAAAAGTACTTAAAATTACTTTATAATTTCAGCTCCTGAAGATAGAAGTAACAGAAATATCTGTAGTAGGAAAAATGATGACAGTGTCCCTTACCTGTAAGCCTTTTAATAAATCCATGTCCACCCAGCATTTTGTGATTATCACCATGCATTGTCACAGTAACCTGACACCTTTTCCTTGAGCAATAGGACTTAATTTTGCTCCAGCTCTAACAATATAATAAAAAGCTGAGCAATTCCACTTGCAGCAAAAGTATAAGAGCAAGTTCAAATACAGTTTTCAATATTAAAAGAATGTTAAAAGAATGGCATCTCGCCATTAAATGTATAATCAGACACTTTTTGTACACAATTATCCTTAATGCAGCACTACTTTACACATTTTTTAAAATAGCTTTGATCTAAAATAGTTTTAGTATTCTGAGAATGTCACAAATCTGCAGGGTTATTTGTAGATATTCTGCTTCTTGCAAGTGTGTTTAAACGAGCAACTGCTTTAAAAAGAACCACAGTGCAGATGGTTCCCTGCTGTATTTAAGACATTTCTCTTTTGTTGCCGCTAGGTATTATCTCGATGAATGAATGTCAGAATTCTGAGAATATTGGCTCTTTACCACTTTACTTCACTCCTCTCAGGGAGCGAGGACCCAAATTTAACTATGGGCAGTAATGAGTTTCATCCGCACTTAGATAAAGTGTATTAAGTGTCTTGCATTTGCATCATTCTGGTGTTTCTCTGAACTGGCCTGTACTCCTATTTGGCAGGGAATCATTCAAGCCAACAAACTGATCTATCTGAGAGAAATTAAATCAAACTCTACTTCAAGCATACACACTGAATATTGGCTGTGGGTAGGAATGCTAGACAAGGTTGTGGGTGTAGGGTTGTGGAGAGAGAAGAAAAAAATCCTTCTAAGACATTAAAATTAAAGGTTATGTCTGCAAGGATCAGAACTTGAAACAGCCAAGTGGCTCTGTGCTCATCATTGTGCTAGTGTAAATGTTGTGACAAAGACAGGGACTGGTAAAACATCCCCAGGCCTTGTCAGGCCACCTCTCCTGAACATGAAACAAGGAAAATTCAAAACTGTATTGAAGCCAATGAGCTATAGAAATTATTTTTATCCCAGGCAGCCTGTACTGTCTTCGCTTATCAAAGTAAGACCCTGCAATTTCTGTTCACCAATTATAGCAGCTACATGTCTTCCTGACAAGACTCAGAAATCTCATCAATCTCAAGTAGCTCTACTGAATATTTTCATGGGGAAAATTATCGGAGTCTAGAGAAAAAGATGCAAGAATACTTTCAGCCTTCAGAGAGCAGCTTGGCTCTGATAAATGCAAAATGGAACTCATAAGGGAAGGGTGGTGATTTCTTCCCTTACTTAACACTCATTTGTGTTCTCTGTTCCTCAGATAACCACTTCAGAAGTAAACTGTTGCTTCTCTCTTCCTTACAGCTGTTCCATTAAGTAACTGGATCTTCAAAATATGCATTCACATAGAGGCAGCTGAGCTATGGTGAGGAGTGCTAGCCTGTCTGTGGTTAACCCAGACAACTTGGAACTACAAGTTTGACGATCTCATTTACTGATCAATAATATTTCTTCTGTGATGTCAGCTGGAGACACTTTTTTCTTCTGTCTGTGGTGAAACAGCAGCAGCTGACTGCTTCATTTTCATTTTGCTCCAATCAATCGGTGTGCCATCTCCTTCTCTCCTTCAACTGCTCCATACTTGTGCCAACATTTCAGAACTTCCCTGGCCCTGCCAACTATGGATCATATCTGCATCAGCCCTCTAGTCCAGCTCTGTTATCAACATGTTCCCAATCCTTTCTCTATCCCTCCCTGCATGAACTGGGAGGTTGCTATGCCAGAATTAAATGTCATGTTCCCACTTCTAATTTGTGTTGCGCTGCCCACATTTGCCGTTTGTAGCCTTCAGCCCCACCGGCTTCATTGCCTGCCTGGGCTCTTCTGCTGCTGCATTTGTGCTCTGCCCACACACCTCCTTCTGGGTGGGAATGCTCTTCCTAATCCTGCCTCTGCTCAGAGCCAACTCCTGGTGTCATGGTGATCTAGGGCTTGGTACTTACTTTTTCCCCTAATTATCTTCACAGATAATGCAACCTTAACAGAACAGTACATTGACAAGAAAAAAAAAATTAATTGTCTTCTTCATAAAAATCAGATATTGGCCAAAGGAGTAAGGAATAAAAAACCCTGTATTTCTTACTGCTAGCCTTGATAGTGGTTTATAGTTCTGATGGTTGCAATACATGGTTCTTGAAAGAGTTCTAACTTCATTTTGTACCCAAGTGTTCAAACTGATTTCTTCCTTCTCCCAAGGAGTACATTGCTGCTGACCCATTTTTCATATACAGACACTTACTTTCCCATAATGGGGTATGAAAACTTGATATTTCACCTGCTAGGTTGCCTAAGAGGCCAAGCTATTGCACTGTGACTGTTCAAATATTCTATACAAATACTAAGATTTAGTAGAGCTGCAATAAAAGAAAGGGAGAAGAATGCTGACCCTGGAGTACCGTGCCTTCTGGAAATTAGGTGACGCTCAACAGATGGGAGTCTCAGGGCTCTGATCTTCCAGAGCCACCACTTCTTTGTGCATTGTTCCTCAGCTAGTTATTGAAAGGGGAAAAAAGCTGATATGCATTTTGTCTGTGCTTTGTCTTTTCTTTCATTCACTGCTGGACATGATGGAATCCTGCTCAAAGGGCTGCAGTTCACTGATTCTCAGGTCTGCTATCAGTTCTGTGATTGTGGTCACTGTAGCAACCCCCTTTGCACTCAGCCAAGTGAGACTGGATGACAATTTCAGTATAAACATTGTGCCATGCCCTATGCAAGAGTTAATACCAAAGTTTTCTGGCAGGCTTGTGCAGTTCGTGCTGGTGCCTGTCGTAGCATTGCTTCTGTTGTTGCTTGATTAAGCTGTATAAAGGCATCCAGGACATGATGATCCCATCCAACTCCAACAGATGCATGTCTGGCTTCAAAACCTGTTGTCATGTCAATCTCTCTCAAAATAATGCCTTTCTGCATTTTAAAGAATGTCAAGACTTGCTTAGGAATATGTTACCACAATTTTCTTCTGCTCTACTTAAAATCCAGTTTCCAATGCCTTTAATGTTGGAAATTCTTTGGATGTGGTGATAATTTTTTTTTAATTCCCTGAAGTGTAGTTAATTATTTCTATTATAACTGTAATGCATTTGAAGTTAAGACATGGAAGGGAGCATCTTGAAACAAAAACTTCAAAACCATAAATTCTCCAACTCCTTGTCTCATTTCATATGCTCACCCCCCC
>VZRL01003807.1:2390137-2416132 GCA_013397895.1 Origma solitaria
CAGAATAAACAACTAGGACTTTAATTTATCTTTGTGGTGAGTGAAGAATACAATACTGGAATACAGATGAATGGTGTATTCAGATCTATGTCTGGCAGTAACCAGTACAAGGTGCCTTAGAGAAGAGTGACTGAATTCTGTTAATTGATAATCGTGAAATAATTTGCTTGTCTGGGAGCCATCTCTTTAATATCTTTCACTTATATTGTAGCTTATGTGCAGAAACATTACAGTGTATATTGCTTAGAATATTGTCCCATCTAATATCTAATTGTCATGTTCAGATGGATGTCACTGTCTTATTTTGTTCTGTGTAAACCTTGTATCAGAGTCTCACGTGTTGAGTGGAACATTTTAAACAACTGCACAAAGTTCATAGGACAAAAGCAATTTCAAATAAGGCCTGTGCTCCTAAAACTGGAATGTTTCTGTGAAAAAGGTTCCTGATCAAAGCTCTGAAACATCTTCACCCATCTTCACTCTCATCATATGAGAGTTTCCTGAGGCAGGAAAGCCTTGCTGATTTGCCTATTTACTCATTCTTCCAATTTCATGGGGAAAACACATTTTTCATGTTTAATAAATGATTTTCTATTACACCTATGTAAACACCTATATCCTTTTCAGCTAAAAACTTTGTCAAGTTGATAACAAAATAAGGCAAGATGACATATAGATAATTGATAGCAGCAGTAGTAAAAAGAACAAAGATATTTCATTGTCTTCTTCTAAGGCATACTTCATATAAAAAAAACTACCTAAGTTTTATGAACTCTGACTAAATAATTAATAATTTCATTTTAAGATCTCTGATGGGACTGTGCATTTCAGTTACTGCTTTCTGATTTCTCATAGTATAATAGATGCACACCCTTCATGCAAAGGACAGGTTTATTGTTTTGAAACAATCTTTTCTGCATGTTCCCATTCTGTCCCATCTTAGGCCTAAAATCGGTGGCATGGTGGGTGTAAAACCATCAGATTCATGTGTAAGGGGAACCAGCAATATACTGACTGAAGTAGCCTTAGAAGTGGCTAAGGAAAGCTGGAACTTGATTTTGATGTTTATACACTTCCCCCTGGTCTGGTTTCCTGGTGACAAATGCCACCACAGTACTTGAGAAGAGGAAGAAGGATCCTTCTCCATGGCTGGGAACAGCGCCTACAAAGCACTGAGGAGCAGCCCAGGGGTAACGAATAGTCTGAGGATAATGGGTCTTGAACCTGCAAAATGTTCAGCCTGAAAGTTTTAAAAAAATTTTTCATTACAAATCTGTTTGGAACAGCCATACATTGAGTAACAGCAGGACATTGTTCCACATTCAGAAAAAGGGTGCAGGTGACCCATTTAGAGGGATGTGAAGGTGTTTATTATTCCTGGAACAACCTGGATGTAACTTGCCACAGAACAAGACCTAATGTAATTTTGTCCTCTTGGGTGTTACCTTGGAGTAATAAAAAACCAAAACAGGTAGCTTTTGAGCACTGTCAAGAAGTACAGAGATGCATGCACGTATACACACTGTGTGGATAATTTAAGGGCTGAAAGGCTGACACTGTAATGTGAGACACTCCAAGGTACCACAGCTTTGGAAATTGTGCCAGGCACAGACATTCACAACATTGGTGTGCTGGGTCAGTCTGCCACCAGTAATGGTTTCAAGAAAGTCTTCTCAGCTTTGGCTCTTGGTTTAAAAAGTTCTTTGTAAAAGTATTTGCAGTTCTGCATTTTTTGTCCTGTGCTATGAAGTCTCCTTATATTACTACTCCAACAAGACACAGAGTTCCAGGTTTTGTTCCTGGGTAATGAAGTAGGCAGATGACTAATGATAAGTCAAATGAGAAGAATTTGAGCTCCTGTGACAGTCTTTGGGAAAGACATCCAGTGACATGTTTCCCCTGAGCAGCAATTGTACAGTCAGTGCTTATCACTTCAGCTTTCCAGTTTTAACATGCAGGAAGGGGGAGTTTTTGGCACTTGTTCATTAAATCTTAGTCCCATGTTTGCAGTGTGTCATAGTTTACTGTAGGCAAAATCATAAGTGAGAAGTGTTAATGAGCATCATCAGTGTTACTGGCTGTTACTCTGGGCTTACTCCTTAATTTTACACCAGGGGTTCCCAAACCATCTTTGCTGTGTGCCAGTCACAATCAGGAGCTCTGCAGTGTAGGGCAAGCTCTGGAATGAGCACTACAGATGTCACAGGATATTTCTGAGGAGTGCGTGGCAGAAACAGCCACAATCTGAGGGCAGAAGCATTGAGAGGGATCAGGCTGTGGCTCCCTTACCCCAAGTTCTCTGCAAACAGCAGCACAAGGCTTTCTGTCTTGCTGAGAGTAAAGGCAGCAGTCGCTCAAACAGGACAGACCTGCATTTCAGAAATAATTCTAAAATCATTATTTTATACTTTTCTTTCAACACAAGAAAATGTGTGCATCAGATGTCAGGAGTGGTTACAGTAATTAGATGAGTGATTAGGTCAGGTCAATGATTGCAAAGCCTCACAGTAGATTACTGATAAAACAAAAAAAAAATTTCAACCCAACTTTTTTCCCTGTGTCTTCAAAAACATAGCTAGTATTTTATGTAACTGAATTCCCTAAACTTAGGGGTTTGGAACCTACCCAAATATCTTTAAATTACAGGAGATTATGTAACAGTATCCTAGTGCAGTTTTGGATTGCCAAGTTTATACTGCACAAGGAGCTGTGCATGTGACATTAATAGTGTGCAGAACACTTCACAGTGTATTAACTTTGACCTCTTCACTGGTGAAAAGGTGGATCAAAGCAAGTCCCTTTCCCTGCATTTTGATGGTGAGCTGCATCTCTAGCAGTTTTCAGTCAGTTCTCATTCACCTTCAAGCAGTCTAATTTGGGCCACATTTCCTTAGATGGCTTATGAAAGTATTGTGGAAAGATGGCATTGGAGCTTTGTGAAGATGTATGGTTTCTAACTCTTCTCCCCTCTCCTTCTACCTCTTCTCTTCCTCTTGAAGAAAGGAGTGACATTGCTTTGCCATGGTTTGTGCTCATGTAGGATGTAGGATGCTTCATCTGCTTGGAGCTGAGAAGTGGGCCTGTTCTTTGCTTGTTTTTATAAAAATTTTCTATAAATACCTTCGGAAAGTTTTTATTTGCAGAGAAGGGACTCTGGTCAAGACTATCAAACTCTCTTAATATTCATATAAAATAAAAAATTGTGGCCTGATGCACCTGATTAAGGAGACAAAAATCATGATCAGACAGCCTAGAATTTCTATCAGTTCTGTGCTTGGCTTAGCAGCTCCAGTGGGTATTCAGTTACATATTTTTAAATGAAACTTGAAGTAAGTATTCTCCTTTAAAAGATACTCCAAAGCACAAAAAGTGGGTATTTACAATGCAATGCCCATTCTATGATTTTTTTGTTATTTGTCTCAAGAAAATTAGAGGAATATTAGTATAAAGATACCTTCTCTTGTCCAAATTCCTCACAGGTTGCCTAATGAAAGTAATTGAAGGTTACACTAAGGCTAGGTGTTATTTTCTCTGAACAGAGTATTATCCCAGACTTTCCTACTTGCATGCAAATAGGACAGCCTAGATGGGATGCAGTTACATTAGTAAAAGCATTAACAAATCCAGCCAAAATGGGACTGACTACCTGTGCATACCAAAGAAAGTGTATTTTATCCACTGAGCTTATGGTGAGGGATGTGAATGTTGAATCTTCTGTTGACATTCATATCCAGACCTTTACCACAAGGTTGCTTAGTACAGAATTCAGAAAGACTTCCTTAAAGTGAGTAAAGATTGCTAGAAAAGGATTAGTTAGCTGTCTCTGTTCTGTGCAGTTATGAGAAACTATTTGGATTTTTTAAAATTCACTTTTAGGGCCAGTGCTCTTTAACGACTGGAGCACATTGAAAGCTCTCCCGAGTCTCACTTCATGAACCAGTGTTTGGATAGTGAACACCTCCAAGAGATGGAGGGGCCACCTCCAGCTCTGATAGGCAAGGCAGACCTGTTCCTCTGCTCCATGGTTGCAGGAAGCATCCTTGCTCATTCTTCTGCATCCAGCCCCTGCCCACAAACAGTGTCCCACCAGCAGACAGCCCATGGAGGAGGTAGAGTAAGAGGTATTTTGACCAGGGCCACACCACAAGTGAATTGCAGCCTGACTCTCCTGGCTCCTGGAACGCTGCCCTGTGTGCTCTGCCACTGCCAGACACCTTCCAGCTGCCTCGGGCACATTGTGTGACTCAGAACAGAGACAGGAAAGACTTTCAGAGAGCCCTGGGGCAACCTTTCTCCAGCTGCAGATGATGCTTACAATTATTTCCTTTTGAGCCTATTAAGTGAACTCTTCACCCTGCTAGATGTAAATAAACAGGATGGACAGTTTTTACACTAGGAAGTATTGAGATTTCAGTTGAGAAGCTGTTAATTTAAGGAAGGCAAGTAGGCAGATCCAGAGGCAGAAAATCACTTCAGTTGTTTGTTGTTTATCCAATAAAATTATTTTTCCCTGTGGTTACTTTTATATCTCTGAGCTAAGACACAGGGAAAAAAATTACACTGCTACCCTAAGGATCACTGGTGAAAGAACCAAATCTAAGAAAGAACACACCCTTCCCCTGCAGCCCAATTATACCAGTCCTTCCTGGGAAAGGGCCAGAAACTGCATGCCTGGATGTAACTCTGATTGAATTGGATTTTGAATAAAACACCATCAAAAGTTGTAGAACAGAAAGAATTGTTTTTTCCCTCCACAGCTGAAGGTGTTAAGAAATTATTTTATCCAAAATCAGGGTTAGTTTCTACTCTATTTCATTATTCTGTACAAATTTAATATTAATGATGCTTCAATTAGTGATGTAAACAGTTTCAAAGCATCTTCTTCCTATGTATTTTAAATACAATTATGAAAAGAAGATACTAGAAAGAAGCCAGAGTTTGTCACAAGTGTTTTGGCATTAAGCAGGCAATCGAGGGCCAAATAATGTAAAACATTGATGCAGGTATTTATACAGTTCAGCAGATTTGTACATTAGTAATCATTTGGGCTATAAAGTTTATGGGACTCATAAGACCCATATCCTGCGATTCAGGCACCCTATTGATTTTTTGTCCTCTGTGACACTGACTCTTGAGGATGAAATGCAGTATGTTGCCCTGTGAACAGAGGATAACTTCTTGTCTGGATTCTCAGGGAAGCTTTAGGTTGCACATTAGGAGGAATGTCTTCACAGAAAGGGTGATTGGACATCGGAATGGGCTGCCCAGGGAGGTGGTGGAGTCACCACCACTGGAGGTGTTTAAGGAAAGCCTGGACGTGGCACTCAGTGCCATGGTCTGGCTGATGTGGTGATGTTCAGTCATAGGTGGTACTTGATGATATCAGAGGTCTTTTCCAACCTCATAGATTCTGTGATTTGGTGGGGTCAGGAAGCTGTGCAGGAGCAGCCTCAAGTTGACATAATGGCCCCATGTAGGGCTGAGACTTTGGTGTAGCCATCACAGCAGCTGGTGAGGAGAGCAGGAATCCCCAAAAACACCAGGCGATGCCTCCAGAGTGTCCGGCAGTTCAGGTGCTGATGATCCTGTGTGCTTTACAGCTTGTGTTAAGTACAGTCTCACAGGATGCAGAAAAACTTTGTGGAGACTGCCGTAAGCATTGCCCAAATAGGATGGCACTACCTTTCCCCAACCTTGTGGAGGTGTGACACTGCACTCCTCAGCTTCTTGGGTGAAGGTTCTGCAAGCAGTGGGGATCAGAGAGTGCTGAAGATGCTACTTGCCATGCGGCCCTTGGTTGTTGTCCACATGCCCTATACAGTTGTCTAAAACTAATATTAATTATGCTTTGTGAAGCTTCTCCAAAGGCCCTAATTTGGTTTTGCAGTTCTTTCTAATGGTTCTGAGGCTTTCTAAGGACAACTTTAAAAAATACCATTATTTTGGAAAATCTCAGCTATTCATTTTATCTGACAATATTTGCAACTATAGTAAAACAACTTCATTGCTCACACATAATGTGTCATAAAATGTCTGCTGTTCATGTGGCCTAGTGAAATGATTCTGCCTCTCAACAGGGCTGTTTAGAGAAACTGCCATCAGGATGATTAGAAAACAACCCCAGGATCTCCCACAAGCTACTTGCTAACTTAGGACCTCTGAGGCTCCAAGGAATGCACCACGCATGCTCCTCTGGGCAGCTCCCAGACCTACTGCTTTACCACAAGAATCCTCACACTTAGTCTTGATTCGCAATCTTGATACCATGGATGAAGAAAATGGCACACAGCCTCTGCTCCATTGTCACTGATGTCAAGGGCTATCAGTGGCACTAGAGAGAGTACACAGCCTTCCTGACATTGTCAATAAACAGGGGCAGGCCCTTACACATCAGGGATCAGCTAGTTAAATATTATCTCTTTGTATAACCTTTTACAACTGAGGCTGGCTGAGACAGCAGTGCTGTCAACACAGAGGAGTAAACCTCCCAATATCAGCAGCTGGAAATTATCAACTGAAAGATGAACCATCCCCTGTAAAATCTGGCCCAGTCTCTCAAGATTTGGGGCTTGTCAGTCTAATGATTTTTAAACTAGTGATGAGGTACTCAGATGCCTTGGCAATGGGCAACCTGCCATACAAGCAACTGAAGCAGCTAAATAAATGGTGAGTCAAAGATTCTCAATAAAAATGAAACATAATGACTTAAATCAAATTTAACATCCAAATACTTCCTGCAAACTGGTGCAATTGAAGCATGGCATAGAAACAGGAACGACTTTGTCGGATATGGGATATATCAGGTTCTGAAACAATGCAGACTGGATTGCTGGAAGCTAATTAGGTGATGCAGGTAAAAGCTATGTGTGCAAGCAAGTCTTCCCCTTCCGAGAAAAGCTTCCATGATCCCTTGTTTAATACAGGCAATTTGTTCTATGCCAATTTGAAAAAGAAGAACTCTTGTCCTCAGACAAATACACCAAAATGCCTTACACTGCTGACCGCTTCCTCTGTGGGGCACAGCAAGAGCTGTATCTGCTTTGCCTCCTACTCTCTTACCTTCTGCCCCAAGAGGTGAAGGAGTGATGGCAGCAGCAGCATTATGGCCTCATCTGCTGTGGTCTTAGTGCTGAGACCCAAGCAGGGTGACACGCACAGAAAGGCTCAGTGTGGGGAGGGAAAATCCATCGCTCTCCCCAGCACTGCCAGTTCCTCGGAGAAACCTCAGTGTGCCAAAGGCTCTGCATCATGAGCAACTGCCACAGTCCCTTTTGGCTGTGGAAGACCTCTCCTAAAACATACCATGAGAACAAAAATGAGTCTGATGGTCCCAAAAAGTACAGGAACTGCTGTGTTGTGTGAGATGGGGCAGATTTGGTAGAGTGAAGTGCAGAGAGGGAGGCAGCAGGAGCTGGTGCTCTCACATCCTTCACTAGGGCTTCACCATCCAACCTGTGCCACCAGCTCCTCACCTGGGGTCCCTTGAGAGGCCTCAGTGCAGCAGCTGTGTCCTTTACTTGATGCAAAGAGAGCCAGGTGTACGTGGGCTTGTGAGAAATGGGACAGCAAGGCGTGCTGGCAGCACCTATGGTGGGGGAAGGGAGACTCTGAGAGACCTCACTGTATGCAGGTAGCTCTGATCAAGATGTTGGGGGTTGAGACTCCACCCACTGTTTAAACATAGAATAATTACAGCATGTCCTCAGGGATTTAATGGCTGTTGCATTGATCCAAACCACTGGGCCTATCTGGGCAATTATTTCCTGCAATACCAATAATACTGGATGTTCTTTAATCAGAAATGTTAGGTTTTTTTCTAACAATTACATAATCGGTCACCAGGTCTCGCTTTATAAACCTTAGAATCCTTCTCTTAGGGTCTTTTTTTGGACATATTTGTGACCGAGTACAGATTTTATTGTGACTGACAGTTAATATTCTATTGTAAAAATAAGTGTTGCCCAAGAAGATGTCTCTAATCAAGCCAATATCCTTGGAACTGACATCTTACTTGTGTAGCCAAAACATCTTTATGTCATTAACTTACTCTCTGTATCCCCATCTCCCACATGTTCCAATGGGGGAAGCAGAGAGGAGCAGTGTGTGGCCGTCTGGCCCCGAGCACACACTCAGCTCCTGCAGAGGCTGATTGGTTGGTTACCTGTGCAGGAGAGGAAAACAGCTGTACTCGCTTCCCAATTGCTGTTGCTTTTTGCCATGGTTTCCTGTAACTGAGCAGCTCTTGACCCTACAGCATCAGAGCAGCATTCAGAGGCAAAAATTCCAGCCATCTCTGCAAGAGTGAACCATGAGCAGTAAACTAACTCAAACCAACACAAAAATGATGACACCAAATGCCTGAATATATCGCAGCATATTAGTATCTTTAGATCACAGCTAATATTTCCCTTCAGGAATTTAAAGCTCCCATGGTTTGATTGAAAAACAAGAATAATATCATAATTCAACTGCCAATTAATCACCAGACAATATAATCATAATTAATTATAGCTTTGCTGACTGACAGTGGCCTTTACATCTCCCTTGAAGCACACTGACTGTTTTTGAAGAACCCACAGCTTGCTATGAGGTGTGAATAGACTTCCAATGAGGCTTGTGGTGTTATAGGTACAAATGCAGATGAGTGTTTATCTTACCACTGTACGATGAATAAATCAGTGTATGTGTTTTGGCTATGTGGCTCTTCCATGTTTCTCTTTTGCAGGCTGAGCTCTGTATTCAGGGCTGAGCAGAATCTATTCACTTAGAGCAGCAGGAATCTCAGCATGGCCTCACCAGAAGGCCCTGTGGGAGCCAGAGCCATGGGGAGGGAGCAGTGGGAAGGTGCAAACCCACACCTTCCATCACACCTGCCCACACAAACACACCACTGCACCTGAGGCTTGGGAAATCGGTAGAGTGGGGTCCAAACTGACCTGGGAAAGCTGTGGCTTGGAGCACAACTTTACCGCTTTTCTGTGCGAGATTAGCACTTCATGCACTATGGATATGGATTTATGGAGCCTGGACGTTGCTTGGATAATGCTGATTCCAAGCAGGGATTTGGAAAGGTAACTTAAATTCTCTGTAATTCACTTTCCCCACCTCTCTAAGAGTTTGCAGTAGCTCACTTTTGTAGGATGCATTGAGATGTACAGAAGGAAACCACCAGTGGTAAACAGCTTTTATATACCGCAGTTGTGCATTAAGGGCTTTTGATCTATATTTATGGACTTGAAAGCAATTACAAATTGTCTTCCTAAATTAGTGTAATTGTTGAGAGAGTATATTAATTCTACTCCATTCCAGTGTGTTCTTATGCTTCTGCCTGACAATTTGAAGACTTTAAGACTCTTAAGACTAATAAATAAAGACCTGTAGGGAGCAGCAAATGCAGTCTCTTCTGGAAGAAACCCTGACTGCATGACTCAACAGCAGAGTCCATTTCACTCAGAAATCAATGTGCTTAGTTGTTGAAGCATGGGAGGCACAAACTCTTCTCAGAGCAGCTGTTACTTTAATGTTGTCAGCTTGGGAAGTCCCAGGACAAAACCAAAAGCCCTCCAGAAGGGGCTGTTTTGATCTGCAGCTCACTGACCTGTTGACTGTAACCAAACAGAAGTCAGAGCACTTTGCTCTTGACCAGTTAATCTCAAATAAATCTGGCTGCATTGGCAGTGGCACTGTGCCAGGGCTCCTCTGTGCTGTGGATGCTTTGATTCATCCAGCCAGGGGAGTTAAGTCAGACCAACAAAGTCAAGACCTGCAAAAGGCTCACAGTGGAGTCCAAATGACAAGACTTTTTTCCCCCTAAATTTGCAGCTGTTACATGATTTTGTTGAAAGTTTTACAAAATGAGAATCTCAACAAGCTGTGGGAGCATATGGTGTCCTTGCAGGATCTGGCTCAGGATACAGCATGGTAATTGTGTATTTTCTGCATTTTACTGTGATCTTTAAAGCACAAGTGAACCCTGTGGGAGCAACAAGCTCCCAGACAAAGCACACTGAGGTCCTTGGAGGTGACAGAATTTCACAAGGAAGGTCAAGCTGAGATCCTAAGGGATAAAATCACTGGCTTACCTAGGTCTTTATACAGATTAAATGTTTAAATAGGTCTTCATGCCACTTAGTGTTCTGCTTTTATACCCATGGTAAATCACACCATTAATAAACAAGCAAAGGAAAATCCTTTCTTGATAGAACACTTATCCATGATTTGAAGAACTGGACTCATCAAATACAAGTTGATCAATATAATGCTATACTGATACATCATCCCCTGTCAAGGTTGTGTGAGGGTTTTCCCCAGGGAAAAAAAAGATAGAACTTTGTATTAATGACAGAAAAAAAAACCCAAACGCAAAAACAAATTTAAATTTGCCCATTTAAATTCAAAATCCTTCATTTTCCTGTTAGTTATTGAAGCAATTGAGCCTCAAGTGATAGATGCAACACCAGTGATGAGAACCTGATCTATAATCAGACTTTCAGAGAATTCTGTACTGTAAAACTAATTGAGCAGTTTCCCACCCTGGAGAGAAATGGAGACATTTAAGATGTGATTTTTAATTCAGAAAGTAATTGGATTAATTTAATAGTTATGTAAAACCAAAGATTCCTTAAGTAATAAGGAACTAAACAGAGACCCATAATTATAGCAAAAGAGAGGGAAAAAACTGACTAGCAGTTACACTGTCATCTATTGCCCCAAAATTTGCATGAATGGTACAATGAAAACATGCGCTGAGGAAGGAGTGAATGCAGTGGACCATAATACAAAGCCAGATGGCAGATACATTATTTTCTCAAGGTATTGTCCAGTCACGTGGTTTGATTCCAGATATCCAACTCTGGAAGGTGTCTGGGAGTTAATATCTATTTCACATTTAGTTTGGGATGTTTCCTGCCCTGTACCAACATCACTACTGATCTGCCCAGGTACATGGTCCTAAAACGAGGCCACAATTGTTAATTGGGGTATGAATGGGACCTTGATGTAGGGAGGTAGCAGCATATGCATAATCTGCACACCATAAACACCAGAATTTTGTGCAGCTTTTGTGAGAGGCTGTTCTTACCATTTCCTCTATGAGTACAGATTTTTTTAAGCTTTTGGGGGCAGGCAGAAAAAGAGATATCTGGCATCCAAGGCAAACCAGTGTTAATTCTTGCTTTCAAAGTGCTAAGATACAGCCACTTTCCGAGGAAGGGTAATCAAGAGGTCCCACTCCTCCCAGGCCCACTCTGTCCGCAGCCCAACCAGGTATGCTCCAGGAGCACCTGCAGGAAAACAGCTGGAGCAGCAGCAGAGTGCCCCACAGTGTGAGACAGGTGCTCAGCCAAAACACAGCTCCTTTTGCACACCCTCTCAGAGGGTGTAATGACCAAGTGCCCTTCAGGCACCTCCAGGACTGGGAAGCAACTGTGTTTAGCATCCCACACTTTCTGCTGTGGTAACTTGGGCACGTGAATCCTTCGTGGATCTAACTGTTACTCATGCTAGCAAGTCTGGCCCCATGAAGAAAGGTTGAGAGAAAAATTGAGACCAGAGAGTCAGTATTGGCTAGATACCCTTTAGTGGGCTAATCATTACTCTACTGTGAGATGCTGTGTGGCCAGAGAGTACAAGCAACAATTCATTAACTGATCCATTTTAAAAATTCAGTAATTTCAGGAGAGAAGCTGGGAGCTCTGCTAAGAAGGTAAATTTTACCAAGCTTTGCTCATCATGATGAAATTTCTGTAGTGGTATCAGATCGGAAGCAAAGAGAAATCCCAAAGCAGAGAAAAAGGATCTAGAGACACGTGTGCCTGTTGGGCCATGCCAGGCAGGGAGACACTCACCCACCTTTACACAGCTCTCCCAGGGAATTTATGTAAATATCAATCCCAGGTTTTCCAATGCACAATACAACCACAGCTGTGTGATTACGCTCACAGCATCTATCGCATTTATTCTCTTTCTCATGGGGTTGCTACGATGTAAAATGTGTGTGTCTGTCTCCTCCTTCTGCTATAAGAGTATTTTATTTCTGCAGAAGTCACACATTTAGCTCCATTAAACATAATGGCATCAGATGGACATGAATACTCTTTTTAGTTATTTATGTGAGTGGTTTTGCCTTGGACCAGGGAAATCCTCTCTCTAAAAGCCTCCGTTCTCCACACTGTGCCAATGGATGGCACCATTAGGTACCAATGGCAATGTCACTGCACTCTGGGGGAGTGGTTGTGTCCTGCTGACATCAGTTTTGGTGTTGTCCCCACCTCACAGCTCTGCACTGGTATGTAAAGTTTCCTTCAGCGTTTAAGAAGGGTATCTACAAACTTGGTAAAATTATGCACATCAGAACTGTCTTTCTAGGATCATTCACCTATTCTTCATTTTGGTTTTTCCTGTAAAAACAAAGCAATAAAAAACAACACCATGACATGTTGTGAGAAGTAACAGATGTTGCAGAGCAGCTGGGGACCTGGGCTGCAGGCTGTTCACAGCATGGCTGTCACAGTTTTGTGAGGCAGTTCAGTCCTTGCTCGAGGTTTCAAATCCCAATGCTTTGCCCAGCTGGCATCCTGAGCAGTGGTGGCACACAAACCTGCGAGGATTTACTGGTGCTAACTTCTCGGAGTGATTTCTAGCTGTATGAAATAGATGTAAGGTTGTTCACTGCACTTAGCACTTAACCACTCACACCTCCCATGGACAGGCAGATGTGCTGACATCTCATCCTTCAAAATCCTGGGAGCTGCTCTCCCATGGCATGCTCCTTCCTTCATGCCTCCCACTGAAGGCTTGGAGGTTGCTGCTGTGGAAATGAGTTGTTCCTTCTGCTTGCATCTCTAGCTCTGAGTACCTCGAGGACAGCAACAGCAGCTGCTGCAAATTTAGGGGTAAACAAAACCTAAAAGCCCTTGTATTACCACAGCTTTTCTTTCCATCCTAATGAGAAGACAACCAGCTGCTGCAGGGAGATCGGTGACTGCCCTGAGCCCAGCTATGGGAAAAAAGTGTATTCCGTGGGCACAAAGATGGCAGCACAGCAACAAAACCATCCAATTCACAGCCAGAAAAAACTCGTTGAAATTCTCTGTCCCCAAGTGACAAAAGGAAGAATCTGTGGAGGAAAACCCAAACTGAAGGGGAGATGAGCTGCCATCAGTTTCCAGATCAGATTGGCATGTTCACCCATTAAAGACCCACTGCTGCAGGGACTGTGGTGAGTCTCTCCATATCTCTCCTGTGCCTTTTTGTTGTGGCATGTTGCAGTCTTGTGGACTTTTGGTAGTGGGTACAAATGAAGTTGTATTTATCACAGGAAATGGGGAAATATTTCCATGCTAGAGATAGAGTACAGAGGGGATGCTTTGGAGAATTCTATTGTGTGGCTGCCTGGGATCATAGGGACTGGGTTTCATGACCCAAACAGCCCCTTCCAGCTTTTTTAATTTGTTGAAATATGTTTTGTGCTTGTTAGCTCTTCCATTCCTATGCACAAGGTAAAGTTCTGCTTGACTCTAGAACTGAAACTCTGGGGGACAGAGGCAGTTGAGGCCTGGCCGTGCCTGACTCGGGACAGATGGGTGCTGTAGCTGCCAGCCCAGGTGACAGGAGCATGGCCGTGCTCTGAGCAGACTCTGGCAAGTTAAGGGAGTGCACGTTTCACTCACCAGTGCCAGCAAGGGAAAGGATTAGGTTGTAAAAGGGGGTCGCCAGTGTTTGCATGCACCTACACTCCCAGCTGCAGAGAAGTGTGTAGGCAATCCAGGCAAGTAAATTAAAGAGCTTTGCTTAACAAACTGCCCCAAGGGAATTCCTGAAGCAATTTACTTGTTAGATATATAGCAGTAAACATGTGAAAATTTAGACTGGCTCTTTCTAAGGCATAAAATAGCAAAGGATTTGTAGCAAAGAGGAAATATGACTTGGTAATTAGATAGGAAATGAATAACTGAGCTAAAGGCAGAGTTCAGACAATGAGCTGAAAAGTATTTTCAGGAGGATTTTTCTATTAAGGCTAATTGCAACAATAGCTGTTCAATGACATAATCCTCAAGCAGCATGAAATGCTTCTGGTCCAATACATTTAAGCTTAACCGACAGAATTAACAGGCCTCTAACAGAGCTCCAATTTTTAGTGAGAAAACTTCTGGTATTTGTGTTATTGCTGCTTCTGGAATTTCATCAGAGCTCTTAGCTCTGGCCACTGCCTATGCTGCAGGCACTCTTACAGCCAGTCCTGATGCAAACTTACTTTCACAGAGTTGAATTAGCCTAATGACCAAACCCAGTTCTGGTCCTGAATGTTGCTTTCATGCTTGGAGAGTGGTGATTAATTTTCAATTAGTTGTGTAGACAAAGGACTTGAGAACTCTGCTACACCAGAGATGACATGGAGATGGCCAAAAAGACAACAAACACCTCACATATTTTCAACAGGTATTGTGTTTTCCATATTCTCACAGTGAGTTGGTACAATAATTAGTTGCTACAAGGCACATGAGAGGAAATTGTCATCTCTTCTTTTACTCAGCAGTGCACCCATTCAAAATTACATCAGTATGTCAAGTGGCCCAACTGTATATATGTGTATAATTGAAGAGCATGTGCAGGGAGCTTCCTGACACACTGTAGGTGCTACTGGGTTTCCATTCCTCCTTATTACTTGCCTGTTCTGGAGAGCTGGGAGCACAAGGGTGACAGTCTGTGATTTTGCCCCTGGGGTGGTCACTGCAAATGTCCAGGTGGCTGCTGAGCCTGGATGCTTTCAGCACCTGGCTGTTCCTCTGCAGCTGTTTTGGGAAGTGAGTCGTCTATCCCCAGTTCAGCTGGGGCTGATGCTCCTACCTCATGATATTTTGCAGCTGCGATGCCTGGACACCACCTGAGCTGAGGGGAAAGGATTGAGAGAGACAAGTCCATAAAAAACTGAACTTCTGACTGTTTGGAATTATATCTTCAGGTCACACAATTAGGGATGAAATCCAGGCTGTCCTTTGCATGTATAGAAATCTTCAGTCACAGGGTTGTCAGTGAGTATGTTGAGCCATAATGCATGGAGAATGGAAAGAGCAAGGAAAAAAGAAGACCTCCTGGTCCTTTCTGTGTGATGCTGCCTTTCAGCTGCCTGCAGTGAATACGGGAGCTCTCCTAGTAGCCCTGAGGGACTGGGAAGCCTGGCTAGGCTAGCTCTACAGGACATGAAGTGCTGTCAGGATATCTCACCCCAGAACCAAAACTGCATCTCTTTTACCATGGGGTGAATCAAATTTTTTACACACTCAGGACATTAAAGGGTTCCTGCAGCAATATTTGCCTCCTCCAAGGTGTTTGAGAGCACAGAGACATCACATTCCTGCTGGTTTTGTGTTAACTGCATACACATCAGACCTCTGCCTGCCTAACGCTCCTTTTTTCTTGGGGTGCACATAAACAGTGACTTTCCTGTGCTCCTACCACAAGTTGGTGATGAAAATTAAAGGATGTTCCAATTTTTTTCTGTTCACTGTTATACGTCTCCTCCAGACTCTTACTTTCCTCTTACAGAAATACCTTCTCTGACTATAGGTGACAGGAATCAGCTGAAATCCTTTTGTACTTCAGCCAGCAGCCAGGCAGCACAGCCCTATAAAGCTCTGCTCCCCTGCCTCTCCTTTCATTGCTTCACCTGTTGTTGCCCTTTATCTAACCAACAAGTTCTTACTGTTTCATCACTGCCTTGCAAGGTCTGTGCTCCTGGAGTGATCATAAATAATCATGGATTTGTCAGGATCATGCTTTTATTGGTGTATTGAACGTATTGAACACTTTCCTTGGAACTCTCAGCCCCTGTGTCACTGTCATCCAGGATGAATCTCAGCTTTCTGTTATGAAAGAAAGTACTCTGCCATGGTCACAAAGAAAAGCTGGAACACAAGGTCCTGATGCACTCTGTAAGGTCATAAAACTCTGGGCAGAGGAACCATTACAATGTGTTTCTAAAAATCATGGAAAATATTGCAATTCTCATTTCAGTGTTTACAGCATGGCTTTGGGATTTGGGGTTGGAAGTGCTGTGAATGTTATACACAAGCCCTGCAGTGAGCCGTTGTTAGCATGGGGTTGGATTGTCTGCAGCTCCCACAGAAAAATTACCAGGAGGAGGCAGCACACAAGGCTGACAAGAGTCTCTTACAATGGATAAAGCCTCCTTTGGGGGGGTAAAGTGGACTCCGCAGAGTGGCAGGAACAGAAGGTACCCAGTGCTGTGAACATGGGAGTTTAAGTGAATGGTGCTGGCTGCCTCCCTGGGGGCGGCACTGCCTTCAGCCAAAACCTTTGCCTGCTTGGTGTTGAAACTGGTGACTTCTGACACTGCACTTCAAACCTGGCTGCTGCCCTGAACAGCCTATGCATCAGCCTCCCACTGCTTGTCCAGAACCCACACTGCTTCAGATTCAAGGAGACACCTCACCTAGCAGTGATCCAGCTCTGCTGCCTTCCCTGCCACATTTGGGCTGCTCACCAGACCAGGCATCCATTCTACATACAGTCAGTTGTCTAGAGAACAAACTGATGTTAACATCAGACATTGACCTGTTCAGAGGAAAGCAAATAAAACAAACTGCTATTTCAGGATGTCTTGTGGCCTTTGCTTTGGACAACCTTAATAAAGAGTGCTTATGTTGTACAGGAAATCTGGTTAGTCTCCATGAAAGAACCTCTCAATTGTTAATCTCATTTCTGCCAGAGACTAAAATTTGGCTGCCATGATTATTGTCAGCCTGTTGATCTAATATTTGTAATCATATCTGTAATTACACAGCCAATCACTTTTTAACGGGCGGTAGGACCTCTGAAAAATGCACCTGGTTGGACTAGTAAATCCACCTGCTCTAGAGATTCCTGCTTCTTGTTTGTCTTGCTTATGATATTGAACAATTTGAAAACTTTCACTGAAGTCCACACAAGCCGTAATTGACATTGTTCCCCTTTGCCCTACAAATGCATCATTTGTGTACCATTTATTTTTATTACATTTATCCTATTGGAATACAGCCAATAACCCAGTTATGAGGTGAAAGACAGATCAGCTGCTCCAAATATCTCGGGGAGACACAGACTGAACTTAGTTAATAAGAAGAGAGACAGTCTTCTTACCAGACAATCTGTCAGATTCTTTTTTAATTTCCTTATATCTTATAGACAGCATTTTAATTTCCTTATATCTTAAAGAGAGCATGTTCATGGCTTGGAATCTAACATAAGTGAAAATACCATGACTGTACATGCTACAGATTTTTCTGGCTGAAGAACAGATATTTAATGTTAAGACTTTTACCTGAATATCATAATTACTTGCAGTACCATGCGTGCTTCTCATCTGCCTGGGGGTGGTTCATACTAGTACAGGGCAGTTTGTAGTTACTATAAAGGCCATAACTCAAGATTCTCAAATGGCTAAGTGTCAAGTTGGGCAACAGAGATCTACCAAATGTGAATTCCATGTGAATCCTCTGGAATCCCATGATTGTTAATTTCTTCTTGTCACCTCTTGGAAATCAGGACCTTGACTTGGCTGTGGGAAATGCCTAGAAAAAGTCAGAACCTCCAAAACACGATTCACAGTGTTGGGCTGTGTTTAAGACATGCTATGTATTATCTTCAATATGAAAAGTGTGGCATCTTTAAAGCATAAACCAGGAATAAAAAAAAAAAAAAGGAGTTTTCACTCTCACTGATCACAGCTGATTCTTGAGACTTATCAGCTTTCTGAGAACACACCATTGCCGTATTGGTTTCAGAGGAGTGTAAAATTTTCTTGCAAAATCGCTTTGTAGATCATATGGTTTATATTTGCCCAAGCCCTGGTATGGGGATTTCACCTTTGTTGAGATACTCGGTTTCAAAGTCTCTGTTGTTTCTCCAGAGGAATAGGGATTATGTTAACCAAAAAAGGCAAATAGTGTCTCATTGTCAAGAAGTTGTAAAAAGAGAAAAGATTAATGTAATTTGTCACTCATACTGTAGAGAAGGAAATTATTTCATGTCCTTATCAAGTGCCATGTTCAGAGCAGAGGGAAGGTGGACTAACAGTGGAAGTCAAAATAATGGGAGAGGGCTCTTGGCTACCTTCCAGGGAAACAGTGAGGGTTCCCATGGAATTGCAATAACACCAACTTGGAAGTTACTAAGTAGTAACAATGCTCCTGTCCGAACAGCCAAAAGCCTGGATTGATTAGGAAAATACCCTTGAAATCGTTTTGAATACTCTGAAACTTCAAAAAGCAGAAGAGAAAGGAATGAAGTAGAGAAAAGGTTGACAGTCCTGCTAAGGAACCAATAGCAAATTTGGTAGGTTCCCCTTGACTGCTTTCTGTAACCATTTCTGTAACCCTGCCCCACAGCTGCCATCAAGACTCTTCCCTCTGCACAGCTGCTGCATGGCCATGGCCAACTCCACCCAGCTGGCCAGCGGTGAGACAGGAGGGTGGAGGGGGAGTGCCCTGAGGGTACTTAAGAGTTTTGTGTAAACAAAATAACACTACCTCTTGAATGCTCCATGTTTGACAGTCTTCCTTGGTGCACTTTTGGCATCACATAAGAACCTAAAGTGATGTTTGGAGCCAGTCAGAGCTGAGGGACCACATGAACCAGCAACCTGAGGAGAGATTTGCAAGTTCAGAGGGCACTTCCTAGGAAAACTCCACAGTCGTTATGTAAATAGCTGAGCTCAGAGCTGTTCTCAGGGAATTTACAGAGCCCCAGGCAATACAGTTGCCCAGAATAACAATGAAGGACCAACAAATGGTTTCCAACAGCCACCTAAATGCAGAAAAGGGGAGAGAACTCTGTGATTGTATAATGTAAAATGCAATATTCCCAGCTCTTGGAGGCAGAACTCAATTAATTTTATTATAACAGTGCTACCTTCAGTCTCAATTAAATGTGCGAGAGAGACACATTTTTAAGTGTTATTCACACTGTATGTCCAATTCTTCATTTACAAAAGGAGCATCCTGAGATAAAAAGACCACAAAATGAATAATTCCTTTTAACAAAAAACTTCCCAAGAAAGCAGGTTCCAGCAGAAGGAAATTACGTGCCTCCTACTACTAGGAAGCAGACAGTCTAAGCACTTCACGCTATAATCGTTGAATCATATAATGTTTTGCGTTAGAAATTATCTTGAACATCATCTAGTTCCAGTCCCCCTGCTGTGGGCAGGGATGTCATTCTCTAGATCAGGTTGCTCAGGGTCTCATCCAACCTGGCCTTGAATAGAATATTAAGTATATTATCCTGATAGATGTAACATTTGAGTAATAGGAAGGAAATGGATATGGAGAGCTGTATTTATAGCAGGGAATACAGACAATTTCATCAACTATAAACCTATATCTGAAAACCTTTGCCAAGGCTGACTTCATGTGAGACTCGGGGGGGAAAGAAATCTGTATCAGGGAGGCACAAAGTTTTTTTAGCAGACATGTTTGTAGAAGATAAAATACAGCACCTGCACAGCTCCTATGCATGTCCAGACAAGACTAACGTCTCCGAATGCTCCTGTATTCATCACCCTGCCAATTATTAGAAAAGCCCATATGACACAATACCCAAAGCAAACAGAGGTTCATGCATTTCTCATTTCTCACTCCACATGCCAGTACCACACTCACTGGACTGACTTCAGGACTTTGGATAGACAAGATTTCTGTACAGCCTCTACAGTACACGTTGACACTTCCACAATGGGGCTTCGGTTCCTATTTTCAAAGTTATCTTTCAGTAAGAGTATGCTTTCTGTGAATGAGCAAAGGAGAACTAGAAAAAAATCCAGTCCTCAGCAGCTAAAGAAATCACCTGTAGAAACTGCTTGTTGAGGATGACTGACTTGACTAACTGAACAGATTCAATTTGCATTATTAACAATAAACATAATTACATAGATATATCAGCTATATAGTGCTCCAGATAGTGCTGCAATTACAGACTGATTGAACAGACTATGCATCATGAAACCAAAGCCACAATTACTCAACAGAGAATGTGAATATGGTGAGACACTTGTGCAGTATTAGGTTACAGA
Source organism: Origma solitaria (assembly GCA_013397895.1). Taxonomy (NCBI): domain Eukaryota; kingdom Metazoa; phylum Chordata; class Aves; order Passeriformes; family Acanthizidae; genus Origma; species Origma solitaria. The sequence goes on from VZRL01003807.1 coordinate 2,410,206, forward strand.
GCTGCAGGAAATGACAGAGGAGACATTACGTTATAGCCAACAGATTAATTCAGAACCTGTACTTCAGGGAGGAGCAATTAAAGCCAACATATCTTCGATTCCAGTGGAGAGGTGGTGAAGCTGGTGACTCCTGTGTTACCAGGGACCTTGTTTTTCTGATGTCTCCGACAATTACTTCCCATTCTCCTACACTGGTGATAGCTTACTCCCTTCTATCCAATTTTTACTCCCTTTAGTACTCGAATGCGTTCAGTCCACTTACGCTCTCATTGTTAGATTCAGCCTTTCTTTCCATCTGCTTCAGTGGGCTTTGGGACCACCCCTACATGCTTTCTGACTTCAAGACCCTCCTCCAAACTCCTGTTTTTAATGAAGGCTTTGCTGGTGTATTTGTGCTGATGTGCTTTGCCCTCTGGCCTCCCTGCGCACTGCACTGCGAGGAGAAGACCCAGAGCAGGCATAATGACTTTCCGGGGTTTTGCAAAGGAGGAGCACTCACAGCATTAGATGAGTAATTATGACAACTCTGCCCATTCATGATGGAAAACTTACAAATCATTAGCAGTTAATAAAACAATGGAGCACACAGTTTTGGCAAACATTTATTACTGTCTAAGAATTTCAGACTCACGGCCTAAGTAGCGGTCAGTACAATACTTAGAAAGCATTTTTGTCTTTAGAAATACTGCTTTCTCTGAAATTAACAGAAAAGCCTATTTCATGTTTTTTTCTTTCCATAAAAATTATTTCAGTATCTCTTCATCGTTTGAGTCCTGCAAAGTGAACTGATTTATGTGAATGTTGATGTAATTAATGATGAAGTATTGACTTTGTTAAAACCATCCTCAGCTGTTAGTATATCAATGGGTCGACTCTGAGGAGCACTGGGGGATGCCATCTTTTCTACATCAGCAACCATTAATTAGCCAGGTGAAGAACTCTGTATTCCTTGCAGATGATAACTCCATATTTGATCACTTCTCTTTTTCTCTTTGCCCCAAATGTAGTAAGTTTCTTATCCCACCGTCTTTTGGTTCAGATTTCATGAAGTTACCAAAAACTCTACAGAATCTGGACCAGCTAACGTGTTAGACTTACGCAAAAAATCAATTTATTACATTTCCTGCCACACAACAAGTCACCATAGCAACATCATTCTGTGCTCACTGCTAAAGTTCCACAGGATCTTCTCTTACCAAAATATGAGAACTAATAAGTCACACTCCCCGGTATTTTGCTAACCTCTGCACAGGGAAAAAGTTATTTTCTTCTTACACTCACTTTCCATTGGGTTTAGGATTCCACTTTGCTCTTGTTCTGCTCTCACTCCTTGGAACCCTTTGGATGAAACTTTGCCATCACTTATGGGAATGTATTTGTCACCAGGTGAATGAGGTGTCTCTGACACCTCTCACAGTAAGGGAGAAGTAGTTTCACTTCAGCTGTTGGATGTAAGATTGAGACAGCCTCCTTCAGCTACCAGGCTGCCTGCAAGACGGTGAGGCCTAACTTAGGGGAATTGTGCATTGCTCTGAGACATCCAAATGAGATCATATAAAGACATAGGATATTATAAACATAACTTTTAATAAAATTACTTGTTCTGCAGTATACTGAAAACATGTATGAAACAATCTTCAAGGTGTCAGAATTTGCTACAGCATGGAAAGATTCCCAAGAATTTTATTACCAAAATTTTTGAAAGCATCCATGCACTTCAGATGTTTTGAATTCTGCTTGTCTAGTTCCAAATAATTCCGGCTCCAAGAAGTCTGCTTTTCAGTGGCACTCGGACCACAACACCAACACGTATCAGTGGGACTTGATACGCAGATGAGTCAGTAGCCAGAAACTCAGGTGAGCTATCCAAATTAATAGATACTGCAGAAAAAATAGGTTTAAACATATCGGTTGTGGCACTAATCAACACCTACCATGGCCAGCAGGTAAACAGGATGGTACAGATATCTTACAACATGCCAGCACACTTCAGCCCCTATAACAGAAAGGTGAAGTAAATATTATGGCATCCTATTTACACTGTAGGTAAGCATAGTGGAATTAATAAAACTGTGAAAGTGAATATTTCCTGTACTGCTCAGCTGTCTCCTTAAGAATTATTAAGCTAAGAAAGAGACATATATTTCTATTTCCTTGTGATTCTTGCTATTCAGCAGTTGATCATTTTTCCTTATTTCCTGATTTCCCTCTCTCAAATACACACGTTTTTGTGCAGTATATTCCTTCACTGTAACAATATGTCAGAATGACCTGTGCCCTTTGCAGATAGAAATTGTTTCTTCTACTCCATCCAACCTGGCATCATTTGCCCTTCCAATAAATCTTTAATGTAGTAAATTTTGTCATTTTGGCTACAGAACCAAAAACCAGATTTGCTCTACTTTATTTGAAGTAGTTGTTAATCTGGAAAATGAACAAACATGTCGCTTCCTCCCAAAGCTAATTAAGGGTATCTGGTTGGACATTTTGACATTTTTCTTTGAGAAGTGTTTGGGAGTTGGTGTTTTTTCCGAAAGTAAGACTATGGCAACTGTTGGTTACAATTAATTTCTTTATTCAGAGAAAGCTTGAGGAAAAATTTCAGCATTCCAATCTTCCAATCTGTAGGTTTATTTCATTTTATGCAAACATAAAAAGCTCTAGGCAGCTAGATATATATTAAGAAAGACAAATTAACATCAACAATATAAGCAATCCTAGTAATTTCCTGTATGTGCAAAGGGAAAATAAACCTCTTTGCTATGTACTAATCCCAAACCCAATATTTCCCCAGCCCTCAGCTGCCCTCTTCCTCCTCAAAGGCCTGGGAACAGAGCTGGGGGCTTTACGATACAACTAGAAGATCAACATTAAGCTTACTGCAGAATAAAGAAGAGGGGTAGAAAACACTAAGAAAAAACAAAACAGAAACATCCCCACCCTCCCTGAACAACTCTTGATATTTTTTTATATGAAGAGAAGCTCTTTGATGCCCCTGAGGCTATGTTCATCTTTAACAAACAAGGACTGTGTGTTCCTTCCTGTTACCCTTCAGTAACCTCTTTTAGGTTTTTTTTTTCTAGTAAGCATAACCCTAGAAATCAGATGCACTTGGATCATTAAATATATTTATTGTTTAAAGTTCCTAATCTGACATTAACTGTACTCTGCAACCAAACCAAAATTCTGCACGGGCAAAGTTAAGGCAAGCAGCCAGGTGACAGAATCACATTTCTATTTCACTTCCAGTTTGCCGGCACTATTCACCCCAGGAACTGAAAGCCAAGATCACCCCAAACACAGCATTTCCCTTTTGTGGTGCACGTTTTCTGTCACAGCGGTTCCATAGTATGTATTTAAGTGAATGAGGTGGGAGTCTATCTTGCAAGCCACCTTTTACTATTGCTCTCGTATAGAATTTCCTAATATTTCCTAAAAACTACAAAACCAGATATGCTGTCACAGATTTGTCTTGTCAGCTCATAAATGCGAAGTTCAGCTTTTACATTCATCCTACACCCCTGCCATTTAGGTCAGTTTATGCCATAATCCACACAGTTAAAATTACTGCAAAGCTACATACCACTAAAATCAGGCTTTCCTAAGAAGAAAGTGACAAGAATTCTCAATCATAACCAGAACTACCAATTACAGGTATAATTTGAAATAAATACAGGTATGCCTGAGTATAAAGGGAGGTCAAAGGGAGGAAAAATTGTATGAGGGAAAGAATGTTGTAGTATCTGTAAACTGCACAGTTAAAAGAAATACAGATTCAATCCTGTAAGACAGGAAACTCCAAAAAGTGAATGTTATTAAAGCATAGAACATCTGTTATATTTAATTTAATTTCGATGTCCTTAAAAGTTACAGAACAGCTGATACCACAACAAAAAGGCAGCTAATTCATAAAAGAATAAAAATAACAGAAAAGTCAAATTAAATCCACAGTGCACAACAGTAACCCTTGTGAACAAATGGAACCAAACCAAAGTAAATTATCAAAACTTCACACCTTTCTGCACAGCTCAGCCAGTCACATTAATAATTAATAAACAAAGTTCCCTCCTCAGACAGGAATTCTAGAGAAAGTGTAAAACAAAAAAGACAACATCAAAGCAAAGCAGAACAATCCCACATCCTACCAGCTGCTGTAAACCGAAGCCTCTTTTCACAAATGCTCTGATCTTTACACTGAATTCAGTGACGGATGTAAATATAATCTATGTGCTGGTTAACTGGGTGAAAGCAGGCTGTAGCTATTTTTAGATTATAGCCTTATTTTGACGGTAACCTTTCTGCTGAAAGTGATGCTCTTTCAGCCCAAAGCAGAGGCAGTATCTGAAGATCCTGCAGGAGGAAGCAGGAGCTTTGGTTCTGTGGGCAGACACAGAGCAGCTGCTGTGGCCCCAGAAACGGACAGGGCCTCTGGTGCAAGGAAATTATGTAAAACAGGCTTGACCCAAAACTGCTTTTAACTGGGATTGGGCACATGCTTGAGTTCAGTCTGAACTTTACCTTTGCAAATGCCAAAAGTAGACACTGAAATTTCTACTGCATTTCCCCAGGAACACCACAGATGGGTAGAGCTCGTTGTAGGTATAAAAGTTATGTTTTTCTGGAGGAAAGGATCTCCTGAAAACTTTACCCATCTTCTTAAAGTGCTGCCCATAAGAAAAACAATTCTAACAGCACACACAAAAATAATGTTTTTATATTAACTAACTAGATGGAAGAGAAGGAAAGAAGAGATGGAAAGAAGCAACAGCTATAGGAAAATAACCCATGTAACTTTAAATACAGGACATGAAGATTTGACACTCTTCTTCCTCTGCTTCAGTTCTGTGAACTCTGCAAACAGAGGTCAGTTGACAGCAAGAAGTCTTAACAGAAAGGTCTCAGTGTCTCTTCTTTCTTCGCAATTAAAACTCATGATGCTTTGATGTCATCCCTAGACATACATACACACCCTTGCCCTCTTTCTTTGATTTGTATTTCCATTCTTTCATTACAGAGAAACCTTTATAGTTACTCCCTCTGCAAAAAACTTTAAAACAAGGCAGGATGCTTTAATAAATTTTTGAAAAAACAGATTAAAAATGCCACAGGAAAATGAACTTTTGAAAGAACTACAGACATTTTACACACAGAATGAATGCCTGTTGATGGAACAGTCAAAACACATGGCAGCTCAGCTAAGGGTGGAGAACCACCAGCACCAATAGCACCCTGATATAATGTGCTGCCAGCACAGTGTACTAGTTCAGACAGGTCTCAGTAGTCAGAGATCCTTCCGGGGATGTTGGAAAACATGAGATCTAGTTTTCCTCCTTCCCGTGCTTCAGGCTACAGTGTCCACACTCCTTGCTTCCACAGCAGCAGGCCACACATTAAAAGCAGAGTTTGCAGTACATACAAGGCGAAATTGTGACTGATTAATTCTTCATGACAGTGTATTTTAAAGAACCTCCCAAGACACCTTGGTAGGGGCAGGACTGCTCCCTAAGAAGGCACACAAAGCTGCCCTTGCAAAAGCTGCCCTTGCAGACTGTTTAAAATGTGTTCTCCACCTGGCTATGACAAAACGTGCTTCTTCCGCAAAGAAATGTGAAAAGTATTATTAATCTGAAATAGTATTCAAAAGGTGGAGAAACGTGAGCAGTAGCTGAAATGTGAAGGCAGGGTGTCTGCCTGCGGGACAGCACCCGCTCTGCTCTCCAGCGAGCTCAGGGGAAGGGTCATTCGTACGCTGTTTGAGCAGCCCGCGGGCAGGAGCGCCGCTGCTGTCACCTGCGGGGCCACCCGGGACACAGCACCCAGCGCGGGGCGCCGCGGCTGCGGGCGGCCCTCACACCCCGCGGGGCACCGCTGCCCTCACACATACACCCCGCGGGGCACCTCTGCCCTTATACACCGCGGGGCACCGC
>VZRL01003807.1:2416628-2489851 GCA_013397895.1 Origma solitaria
TGCGGCGCCGAACGGGGAGGCCGCGCTCCCTCAGCCGCCGCCGGCGCCCGGCGTTTTGCGGAGTCACCGCCGGCGCCTCCAGGCCGCGGCCGGGCGGAGGGAGTGCGGGCGGTGGGGCCGGGCCCGGTGGGACACTTCTTTTTATTTTTGGGAATAAATTGGAATATGTTAGCGCTTTGTTTGGACAGGAGAAATCCAGTTACGGGATTTCTGAACGTGGAACGGTCCTTAGGCTTCTTGATTCATAGAACAGTAGATATATTTGGGTTTTTTTCTTTTTTTTTTTCCTCCCTTTTGTCTAGGGTCAAAGTCAGAGTGGCGGACACGGTCCTGGTGGTAGCAAGAAGGATGACAAGGTAACTGAAACCCAAACAAATAATTACAGAATGAACTACAGGTGTACTGCTACAGAGCCTGGCTGTAGTAGGCTTTTTTAATTTACTTTTTCAATTATTCTTATATTTGGAACTGCATAAAATTATGCTCTTGCTGGCTCTGGTGAATGTTTTTTCTGGGAGCACATTGGAATAAACAGGTACTGTTCATAAATAGAAAAAGAGGTTTAAGATACACTGAAATTTCTGGACAGTGGCAGTTTTTTTTAAAAAAAAGAGAAGAATAAACGTGGCAGGATTAGGAAAGACTAGTTGTCTTCAAGCAGTCATTTAAGGAACTGTTGTTGGTTTGAAAGTGACATCACACAGTGATTTGCAATAGGTCTGTACTTCACATTGTGGGACAACAGAGCCCTTTCTGGTCTCCATTGGAGCTGGCAGTACAATGTACATGACAATCAGTGTCCTGGCTGGGAAACTGAATGTGTGTTATTTATTGATTGAAATGCTGTAGAAAGGTGGAGACTCAGTATTTTCCTCATCATCCCATCTATTACCTTTTTTTGTGATTTACTTCAGTCTTGAGCCTTCCATGTTCCATATTCTCTGAAATCTGACAGCAGATTAGAAAGAGGGATGTAAGTAAGCAGGAGAATGAATTTTTGAACTTTCATAAAACATAAGAGTCGTATTTCTTTTGGTCTTCTCACTACAGCTCATAAGGAGGAAGTTTTGTTATGAAGTCCTTCACCTTGAATTCTTTTTCAGTCTGTGCACTTAACACCTGTGTATATTGTTTCATTGTTATTATCCTGATTTCTTTCTCTTCTTATGGAATTCTTTTTGTGAATAAGGATAAGAAGAAGAAATATGAACCTCCAGTTCCAACCAGAGTGGGGAAAAAGAAGAAGAAGACCAAGGGACCAGATGCTGCCAGCAAACTCCCCCTGGGTAAGTGTTCTGCCTCCCCAGCAGTGCTGCAAACTGTTTGCTCTTTTCTCCTCTTCTCTCCTCAAGGTCTGGCTCTGTGCAGGTCACTAACACAAAGCCAAATGTAATTTTATTTCTAACTAACATAACCCCCCCCCCCAGAATAAGATTATTGTTTTGCAAGATGCAGCACATGAATTCCCAAGTAAGAGAGAGAGAAACTGAGGTGAGGAAAAACACAGGGGAAACATTATCTTTAAATATGGTTTTTCACCTGGAATTACAGTAGGATAAGTATGGTAGAAGTTACTGTTAGTAAAAAAGAGTAGGATTTCTAGTAATGAGTTAGTGAATAGTTGGTACCATGTCAAACTTGCTGTAAAGTATTGTGATTCTGTTTTGGTTGCAGTGACTCCTCACACACAGTGCAGACTCAAGTTGTTGAAATTGGAGAGGATTAAAGATTACCTCTTAATGGAGGAAGAATTTATCAGAAATCAAGAGCAGATGAAACCTTTGGAAGAAAAACAAGAGGTGAGATTTGAGTGAATTGTTACTTCTAATGTTACAGTAAATGCTCTTAATTAATGTGAAGTCCTTCATAGCAAAGCAGTGGAAATAAAGTGCCATCAGTGTGCAAGTTGATACAAACTTACCAGGTTTATCACAATTCCTCGTTAAATGGCTAAATTGTTTTAGACCAAGCATGGATCGCTACAGATGGAGCCACAGGAGTTTTTTTGTTTCTTAATGCTCTGTCAAAGTGTAGCTCCCAGATATCCGTCAACGGAGAATATTCTGGTTATGCACATCCGTATAATGGTGTTTATAGGGTAGGACTAAAATAATAATGGATTTTATTACTGGTCTCTGCTTTTATGCCTTTTGGGGCAGTGAAACAACAATAGGAAAGACTGGTTCTGCTATCTTCTGTCTGAGTTGTTGAGTCAATGTTGTACAAGAATGTTTTTGTCTGTGTTGTTCAGTTGTTTCTTGGATTCTTCTTGACAACAGGAAGAAAGATCCAAGGTGGATGATCTGAGAGGAACACCGATGTCTGTGGGTACCTTGGAGGAGATCATTGATGATAACCATGCCATCGTGTCCACATCAGTGGGATCAGAACACTATGTCAGTATTCTGTCTTTTGTGGACAAGGACCTGCTAGAACCAGGCTGCTCTGTTTTGCTAAATCATAAGGTGAGTTGTTTTTGTAAAATGAAGTTTCTTACAAGTTCTTGTACTGTTTTTTACTGGCCATTTTTTTCTGAAGATCACAGGAAAGAGAATGCTGATTATTTCACGCACCTAAATAGGTGGGCATTGGGATTAGACTTGAGCTTGTATTAATAATGCTGCTTGCCTTCTTTGACAGCTCTTAATTCTTGAATTAGGTTCATGCTGTGATAGGAGTCCTGATGGATGACACAGACCCTTTAGTGACTGTGATGAAAGTAGAGAAAGCTCCTCAAGAAACGTATGCTGACATTGGTGGCCTTGACAACCAGATTCAAGAAATCAAGGTATTCAGTGTTACTCATTTACAGAGTTAAGCCAGCAATGAAGCTGTTGTGCTTGGAGCTCAAAAGGGGAACAGCAGGACCAGCTGCAGTTCCTGTGGTTGTGTCCTGTATCTTGTTATAGTGCATTTCTTTGTTAGAGTGTCTGATGCCATGCAATCTAAGGAATTAGTCTGTCAAAGGGATTGGCTTCTTTTGCTTTTGCATTTGTTTGTTGTTTGGTTGGTGTGGATTGGATTGGGTTGGTTGGTTTTTACCCTGCCAGCAGAATTCTACCTGGACCTTGCTAAAACTCAACCCTTTTGTTCTGGTAAGTGTCTAAAACCACAAATGCTCTTAAAATACTGACCTCTAGTATTTGGTGACTCTTTATAGAAGGCATCCTTTCATAAAGGGTTCCCCAGTCCCAAGTCATCCATGAGTATTTGGGGTTCATGAACTCCAGGGTTCTAAATGTGGGATGATGCATTGAGGATGGAGGAGGGGGAACATTCATTGCTGCTCTATCACATCAAGCGGAAACAATAGGGAGACCTGTGCAGATAAAGTAATTGTCTGCCTTAGAATTGGAGGCAGCAGCAAGCCATGCTGTTCAACTTCTGTCTTGAAATCAGTTAAGTTCTTTTTGCCCTCACTGCTTTCATTGTTGCTGTTCTGAAGATCCCCACAGATCTTTGTTGGAGACCACTCATAAAAACACGTTTGTTTTTCTCGTGCTACAGGAGTCTGTGGAGCTTCCTCTCACCCACCCTGAATATTATGAAGAGATGGGTATAAAGCCGCCCAAAGGAGTCATTCTGTATGGCCCACCTGGCACAGGTATTTTACAGTTCAGAAAGACCTGTGCTGAGATAATACAAGTAAAATAAATTATGCTTGGTTAGTATTTAAAGCATTGCCAAGCCTGTTTCAAATTTCATACAACTGTTTTGTTGAGGCACTTTTTTTTTCTCTCTCTCTTTCTTTCCCTTCTATGTAAACTGTGTACAATATTTCTTTCCACCTAAAAATAGGCAAAACTTTACTTGCCAAAGCAGTGGCAAACCAAACGTCAGCAACCTTCCTGAGAGTGGTTGGTTCAGAGCTCATACAGAAGTACCTGGGTGATGGCCCAAAGCTCGTGCGTGAGCTGTTCCGCGTGGCTGAGGAGCACGCCCCGTCCATCGTCTTCATTGATGAAATCGATGCTATTGGTACAAAGAGGTATCTGAGCTCCACTTCACACACAGGGATTGCCAGGGACAAGGAAAGCTTTACTAGAAACACTTCTTTTGTAGCTATACTGAGACTCTCTCTGCTACCACATATACTGTTTCAATTTGTAACAAGGAACACATCAAATAACTTCTGTTGAAAGGATCACAGCTTTGTCATACTAAATAGAGGTGACCAGCAACAATATCTGTTCTGTTGCTACCTGGCAGCATCTCCAGGAGAGAGTGTCAAAACCAGAACGAGACACTGTGTATATGGGATCCTCTAGCTACAAATCCCCATGGAGAATTGGCTTTAGTGATCCAACGGTAAAGCAAAATATTTAATATAGAATATATCCATTTGTTTGCCTCTCAAGTAGGTAACTAAATACTTCTGCTCCGAGAGTATTTTACAGGAAGTTACACAGTGTATGTCATGGAGAGCCTTGCTTGTGCCGCACTAAACTGTTGTTGAGCCCATATCCAAACTGTATTACTTTGAAATTCTGTAGGTTTGTTGGAACTGTCCAATGTAAATAATCTTTAAAGTAGTCAGAATTTTTAAAATAAATAGAAAGGTGCTCTTACATGTTTACTACATGGCCACTAGTCTGAAGTGCCAGTTATAGGCTGCTGCTGCCTTATATATGGATGTATGTGCTTTTAAGAATTAGGTTTTTTCCTTTTTTATGTTAATTTTGTTAGGTGGGGGAAAGATATTTCCAAATATATAACAAAAATGGAAAAAGAACAGATTTCCTTCACATGATGGCTGTTACATTCCCCAGCTACAAGCATAGTTCTGTGTCTCTTTACTTACCTAGATGTCACAGCATGATTCTGGAAACCTGTATTTTGTTTATATGGATAAATGTTAAATGTTTTTTAAAAATCTCTTATGGCTGTTTACAAATGAAATACCCCTCTCCCTGTGCCCCTTTTGTTTATACCTTTGGGGCAGTTATATAGTTCTTATTCTGACTATGCTTTTTTCTCTTAAAGGTATGACTCAAATTCAGGGGGTGAGAGAGAGATCCAGCGCACGATGTTGGAGCTGCTGAACCAGCTTGATGGGTTTGACTCCCGGGGGGATGTTAAAGTTATCATGGCTACAAACAGAATAGAAACACTGGACCCAGCTTTAATTAGGCCAGGTAAGGGATTTCCCTGCTGTGTATGCTTAAGCTACTTTCTTGTGAAAGGACTTGTCATAACTTGACAAACAGGCTGGTAAAAAGACTGCAAGTTACTGTTTGTCTTTATTCACCATCTCATCTATGCTGGTGCATCTGTTAAAATCAGAGCCCATTCACAAGCTTCTGAATAGGAGACAAATCTTTGGAAGAGAAGTGTGTTCTTTACTTATACATAAACAATTTGAATATTCTTCCTTTTTATTAAGGTGGCACAGCCATTTTAAGTAATTGTTAAGCCAGGTTGCGTGCAGCAGGAGCACACCTGCAGCAGCTAGGGACGGTGGGGCAGCACCACCCATGTTTTGGGGGTGTGAAAGCCTAAGCCTTACCAGAGACAGCCTGGATTCCAGTGCAAGGAAACCAGGCTGCTCCGTATGGACCTGGCACACTCCTGCCATTTGGGGGATGAGTGAGGGAGATGTGTGTGTTACATGTTGAGTGTTTTTAAAAGGCCAGTAAAAATATACCAAAGCATAGTACATCTGTGGTGGTTGTTAAATTGGAAGGTAGAAAGTAACACAGAGATCAAAGGAATAAGCTGAAATATCTCTACAGTATGAAGTTGCTGAGGTGTGTGTTTGGTCTGGTTTTGTCATCATTTAGACACTTCAGCTCAAACCCAGTGCTGTTAGAGTACAGAGGAGATGATACTATACCAGTATTGAAAGAGATCTAAAATGATCTGCAAGTTGTTGAAAGGAAACTTCCTTCACTGGTGTATGAGGTATTTAAATTACAACTACTGAGTAAACAACCAGGGCACTTAGAGCAGCTTGGTGGACTGATTTACCATTGTCTGGATTTATGGTAGTCTGGATTGTTTTATGTGGTGCCATCACCCTCTATAGAAAAGGTGTTGTAAAGAAGAACAGGAGGGATCTGTAGATGGAAAACACCTTTAAAAAGATTGCTCAGTTGAAGCAATGGGTGTCAGAACATCCGAAGTCCCTACTGACATAGAGAAAACAGCAGGTAGGGTCTTCCAACAGAACTATTTTTGCAAAATCTTTCTTCTTCAGTTAAGGGTGTTTGGTTTTGGGTGTTTTTTTGTTGTTGTTGTTGTTGTTGGTTTTTTTGTTTGTTTTTTTTTGTAGGTAGGAAGAGTTATTCAAGTTGGCACAGTGATTTATCTTCCCTGTGCATGTGTGTGTGAATGTGTGTAGCAGAAAATTAAAGTGGTAAATGTAATCTAAGTGAAGAATAAAATATATTGCAAGAACATAAGTGTTTCATTAACGCTTTTCCTGTGCTGTGAGACATTGGGATTTTTTAATATTTATATGTGACTCAAGGAAGGTTTCTCATGTTGCCCAGGTGAGGGGTCTCTTGCCTGCAGTGTGACACTGTTTCAGCAGTGTGGTATCTTTCAGCTCCAGTAGCTTCCAATAGTCAGGCCTCGCTTTCTACTCCAAGTCATGAGTCATTGTGGCAGGAAAAATTATAGAACTGTTTAGGTTGAAAGAACCTTGCAGATCATGGAGTCCAACCATTAAGCTAACATGGTCAAGTCTACCACTAAGCCATGTCCCCAAGTGCCACTTTTACACCTCTTTTGAGCACTTCCAGGGATGGTGATTTCACCACTTCCCTGTGCAGCCTGTTCCAATACTTGAAAACCCTTTCCATGAAGAAATTTTTCCTAATACTCAATCTAAACCTCCCCATGTAAACTTTAGGCTATTTTCTCAACCAGTTACCTGGGTAAAGAGACCAACCCCCACCTGCCTACAACCTCCTTTCAGGTAGTCGTAGAGGGTGATAAAGTAATCCCTGAGCCTCCTTTTTTCTGGACTAAATGCTCCCAGATGTTCCTCGTATGACTTGTGCTCCAGACCCTTCACCAGCTCCACTGCCCTTCTCTGGACACACTCCATCTTAACAGCTACTGTCACTCAAACTTCCAGGTGTTTTTCCTGCTGTTTCCAACAGCTGCATGCAAAAAATCTAAGACAATTTTCTTTTGCACAGGACGTATTGATAGGAAAATAGAGTTCCCTCTACCTGATGAAAAGACGAAGAAACGAATCTTTCAGATTCACACAAGTAGGATGACATTGGCAGATGATGTGACTTTGGATGAGCTGATTATGGCAAAAGATGATCTTAGTGGTGCAGATATTAAGGTCAGTGCACATCACCATTGTTTATACTTCAAAGCAAAAATCAGATCGCATTTTTGCTGCATCCAAAACTGTTGTCTGTTGAACTGTTCTCCAATTTTCTGTGCTTACATCACCGAGGGACAGTGGGATGGCTTTAACATACCTTTTATGAGTGCCAGGTACTCTGCCTTACAAATTGGAAATTAACAAAATCGTGATTATGAGGTTGCTTGTGTCAGTAAGGGTACATTACCTGTGTTATCTGAATATGAGTTTTTAAAGTAGTGAAGTAGAAACTATAAGGAGAATGTGGAATCTTGTGCAATCTTAAACATTACTTAACATAGTGCAGGATAAGTAGCATTTTTAGGGACTAGAAATTCAACTGGATATTAGGAGGCTTCAGCCATACCAGACTGTTTGTCAAAGCAGATAGAGCCCTTGCTACAATTACCACACTCATGAACTTCAACCACCCTGGCATGACTGTTACCTCCCTGCAGAAGGATCACACAGCTGGGTGTGTCTGTCCTTGCAGGAGGAAAGTAACAGTTCTTACAAAGCTCCTGCCTGTCAGGCAAGTGTTACTGACTCCTGTCCTTTTAGACACACTCATCTGGCTTTATCCAGCCTGCCTCAGTGCTACTCAACAGTATCTTAGAATTAAACTTAAGAATGTAGATTTTGTTAACACTTCTACACTTACTGGAGGAGGAGGAAGATGCAGCTGCCTTTGAGGGTGTGGCTTGAAGGGGCTGCACAGAAACTGTAACTATTCTTGCTTTTTGTGTTGCAGGCAATTTGTACAGAGGCTGGATTGATGGCTTTGAGGGAACGGAGAATGAAAGTAACAAATGAAGATTTCAAAAAGTCTAAAGAGAATGTTCTCTATAAAAAGCAGGAGGGAACCCCTGAGGGACTGTATCTTTAAGTCATCTGTCTCTTTGGGAACTATACAGAACTCTCAGTGTTGATGAGAGTCTTCTGTAAAACCACAGAGTGAATTTGCATTCATGAACAGGTTAAAAGCTGGGGGGTTGTGGCTTTTCAGTCAGTGTAACTCTTCACTTCCCAATAAAACTTTTATTTGAATTGAACCGTTTTGGTGGCAAAGCCCTGCTGTTGGAAAGGGCTGATGTGGAACTGTCTGTTGCATTATCTGACTTACTTTCAAGAAAAAGTGCTGGTGACCCGAGTGCTTCTCAGTGACCCTCACCATGTGGGGCAGGGAGCAATGCACGTGCCCCAGCTGTTAGTCCTCCTTAGGCATGGCAGTCTCTTACACGTACTCTAACATCGCTGTTGTTTTTGATTACCTTCTGGTATCTTTTTTTAGGGGCTAACTAGGACAAGTGTCACTTTTGAGTAAACTCAGTGTTATCAGTTATTTATACATAAAAATTAATGACAAGTATGCAACCCTGAGTAGCAATAAAATACACTTTAAAGATAGCCATCTCTAGCGCTTGTAGCTTGTAAGAGAGCAAGATGGACGCTCATTAGTAATCTTACCTTAAACATCTAAACATGTAAGATAAGACTATAAATTTGTTTTTTCCAAAAATGTTGCAATTCATTACATCAACATCCATCCATCCTTGTCTCTGAAAGGAACCAACACAGTAGGAATGGGTTCGAGGGCCCCATGCTGCCCCAGGCAGGATGTGCATACTTATAAGGCACCAGCCCTAGTGCCAGAAGTGCAGGGTCTGTCATGCAGCAGATGTGCACAGAGAAATTCAAACTACATGTCCTATGCTTGGTGTAGTACAGCATAACCTTGAATTCTTTCCCTCTACACAAATCTGTTGCCTGCAGCTCCATCCCATGGGGCCTCGATATCTATTGGCTCAGTTGTAGCTGTGCATATACTACTTATGAAGTACCCGGTGTAGTATACTTCTGCAAAGAGTTTGTAAAGTTCTAAGTAATTAATTTCCAAGTGTTGTGCATGTGATCTTTAAGGTTTATATAAAAGTTCCACATGCAAACCAGTTATGCAACATGCAGTCTTTGTTCTGGGAACTTTCTGTGGGAGCAAACGCAGGCCAGTAACAGACAGTGGAGAGTTACACCCAGAGCAGTGCCTTTGCTAACTGCACGAACAACAATGGTAGCAGCAAGGCCAAGAGATTTTATTTTTCTATGTAAAAACTATGTGGCTTATTGTTAAAAACAAACCCTACAGATGAATGGAGTCCTTTATTTAATCTGGATGACAGAAACCCTGAAACAGAATTGTTTTTCATCTGGAGCTAGAAAAACAAATTTTATTACCCATTATAAACCTTAGGAGATCTGTCTCCTTGGAAAGGTCACAAACAGCTAGGGATTTTTTAGCACTTTCTAATCACGGCAGTTGATCTCATTGTTGCTTGAGGAGCCAAAGAGCTTTCTGACATGTGTGGCAAGGCACTCTTTATTTGGGACATGGTTGTTAATGCTGGCTCAAAGCAACAGCCACAAAGAGGTGGGTTCAGCTCCCTGAAGGACAGCTGCGTTGCATTAAATGAACCCAAGGACTCTGTTCTAGTACTCTGCATGCCACCACAGGAACTGAAAAATACACGTTTGAAAATTCAGTTCTCAGCTTTTGCAGGAGAATTTAACTTCTGCAACTTCTGCCAACATTTCTGAACTTGAGTCACAAAGGTCAAGAGAAAAGTAATAAAGATCAGGAGAAAGTGAACAGCAAGGATATTCCCCACAAGAACAGAAAAAGCTACTGGAGTCTGAATTAAAAGGCAGGACTTACTCCAGGGAGCTCCAAGAAGCCTCTGACCATCCAAATTAAGAAAGCAGCCCAAGTGCTGCATTGAGAGAAACTGCAAAGGAAAGGACTCAGGGGACAGGATGCATGAAAGAATAGAAAAGTGACAGATATGGAAGTCATTGCTGCCATCACTGGAAATTTTCAAATGTCTTCTCCAGGAGCTTGCCTGAAGTCTCTTGGAATAGAAACTGCTATTTAAACAATCATAGAAGACTATGCCTCCATGAGAATCAAATACAGATCAAACCTCTACTTCTGACAATTGCCTGGATTTGGGCCAAAGGCAAGTAATCCATTACAAAAACTTGTTTAGAAATGAGCTGCTTAGAGGTGCATTATAGACACGTTTTCATTTTTTAATATGCTTAGAGTTCTATTGAATTAATAAATAAAAAACAAGTTACTTTTGAGTTTTCAAATATTCAGGTATATTTTTCATAAATATTTGTATTAAAATGGTCATCTGTCAAAGCATACCAAAATAGGTGCCTGCTCAAACAAAGATTTTACTCAAAGTATATGTACAGATGTAATGGTTGTTGACTTGGTAGTTATACATACACACACATACCAAACTGAAGGAAATTACTGAAGTCTGCCAACTAGAGGACAGTAGAGCATCCATTTGGCATGTACCAAACCTCTGCTGAACCCTAGGGAACGTAATTTCAAACAATAGGATAAGAAATGCGGGCAACATTCAACAGGAGGCTATTTAAAGAGGATATCCTGTGGGAGCCAGCAATACTTCAGAGAAATGGATCTATTTTTGTGAGCAAAATCCAGTCCTTGACTGCAGAATACTTGCAGGTACTAGAACTCCATTTTGATAGCAATTCATATAAAAGATTTAACAAATAAAAAAATCAAGTACATTGTACCCAAGTCCCAACAGAGCTCCTGTATGAAAAGAGATGGATCTAATTGTTAGCTTTGGAAGTAGCTTCTGTACTTTCTCTGCTCTGCTACAGTCTTCTTTTAAATCTCTATTAGTAGATCCAGCTCTTCCATAGGTACCCGCACTCTCAATTCCTTTTCAGTCATTAGGTCGAGAGTCTCTTGCAGATCATCAGGGAAATACTCTACTGCATCCATGTAGAGTACCTGGAAAGACAATGAGAACATTTTCTGTGCTACCTTTCTACCAGTGCAAGAAACATAGTATAAAGAAGTAGGTAGACAGCAACAACTGTGTAGCAAGAACATAGGAAATATCATGTATTCTTTAAAGCAATACAGAATTAGTACTTCTACAGTGACAGCCAAGTAGATGTTTAATCAAATATTTTTCAACTCTTACTAAATAACTTTATTCAAAAAGATAAAATGGACGTCAAGAGGCACTGGAGCATTTGCAGCATGACCTGAGGAGTTGCAGGTTCTCCTCAATAATTTTATATAGTATTACATAAATACATTTTTATTTGGCTATATATTTCTGGTACTGCCATGCTCATGATAAAACAGTCTGAAAGACTCAATGACTTCTAGGTCACACGGGATTTATTACTGCCGTGCCTCAATGCAACACCTTTCTGTCCTGAAACACAAGCAGCACTGACTACTGCCCGTGTTTCCATCTGAGATGCATTTCTTATTTGCAGAAAATCCTAACGTAACTTCTAACTTCCTCAGAAACCTCTCCTTTCATTTGCATATAGCTCCTTAAAACAACTACTAAAGTCCAACCCTCTTTTCCAAATACAGAATTTGAAAAATTAAAGTATGATGACAAGTTTACCTGTTTTCTGTGCTTACCTTTGCCCAAGGACAGTTTTGAAGGGCTTTATAAAACAATCCTTTACTTTTTTCTTTTTTTCCTAGTGAAGCCTGTGTGATAAAAAAAGTTGATACTTCAGTGCAGTAATAGCTGAAATACTGAAACAATTACTTCTGGAATCAAGAAATGATTGCTGAAAAGCTCAATGTTCTTCTGCTGAGAAATCCTTTTTACTATATATTGTGGTAGCTATGCAATTTGTCAGGTTACACTGGCTGCACTCTTCAGATGTCTTAAAGGAGTTTCAAGGCTTTACTTGTAAGACAAGTAAGAGAAGAAGGACTTACAGAAAGAGCCTCTGCAGAATGTTTCAGTTAAAGTCAGTGCCTTTATCTAGATTTGACAATAATACTCAGCAGTGCAAATCATTAACCAAAACTTCTCCTGATATACTACACACTTACTGCAAAGAGCATCTTTTTTACAGTGGAGGTGATAATAAATTACTTTTGTGCACTGAATAGATGGTGCACATATATGTTCTTACTCAGCAGAAGCTGAACCTCTTTCCATACAAAAATGGATATGAAAAATTAGCAACCATCTGAAAGGAGTTAAAACTTCTTCCTCAAAGCACCCATTTAACTATGTGACACAGATAGAGAGCACACAGCTAACATGAAGTTTAGAAAGGGAAAGGCAGCAGAGGTCAGAGTACTGAACAGTCTCCTTAGCTTCAGTCATCCCAGTTACAGGTAGAAATAATTACAATTTCCTGTGAAGAAATATTTTGAATTGAAATACTTCAAAAAACACTTAACAATGGGATTTTACAGCAAATCCAAAAAAACCCCACTGATTCCAAAATACTGAAAATATACTAAATATTTTGTGATCTTCGGAGAAGAAATCTTTGATGCTGAGTTTATGTCTTCTTTTGTTCTGACTACATCAATAGTGCTGCTAAAAATCAGAAGCTTCCCTGGTCAATTCTTAAAATTTAGAAATTCTTTTGCAGCTCTGCAAAGAGCTTTCAGCAGCATCCTGCCTCTGCATTTTTCACAGAATTGCAAACACTGGAAAGGAGCTCTGGGGACCATCTGCTCCAAGCCCTCTGCTCAAAGCAGGGTCAGCAAAAGCAGGCTGCTCAGAACCACATCCAGCTGGGTTTTGAGTATCTCCATGGTTGGAGACTACATAACCTATGGACAATCTATTCCAGTGTTTCATCACCCTTAGAGTAAAAAAAGCTTTTTCTCATGTTTAAATAGAATTTTATATATTTCAACTTGTGGCTATTGCCCCTTGTCCTGTCACTAGGCAGCACTGAGAAGATTCACACTCTCTCATGAGGTATTTCTGTGCATTGACAGTATCTTCCAGGAGCCTTCACTTCTCCAATATGAATGACCACAAGTCTCCCAGTCTCTCCCTGTACAACTCATGCTCCAATCCATTACTCATTTTCAAGGCTCTCAACTATTTAAAGGAACCTGGACAGACCAAGGGCAGAATATGATGCTTTGGCCACTCCTCTTGATTGTTAATCAGCTGCAAACTTGCTGATGGTACAGACTCTCACCATCCAGATCATTATTGAAGATGTTAAAGGGCACTTGCCCCAGTATCAATCCCTGGGGTACAGCACCAGTGGCTGGCCTGCAGCAGGAGTTCATACTGCTGACTACAAGCCTTTGAGCCTGGCAGTTCAGCCAGATTCTAGCCCACATCACTGTCCACTTACTTAATCCATGTTTCATCAGCAGAGAGAAAACAGATCTACACAACTTAGGGTAATACTGAACAATCACAACTTCTTCTATGACTGTATCTGAAAATTTTAACATTTCTGATTGATTTTGCTTCTCCAAACAATTTATTCCAAGCTACTACTGTAACAGTGTTTTCCTCCATTTTATTAGCATCTAGTAAATATTCCTCATCGTTCTTGTGAAAAAAGTACCTTCCATGAATAAAACATTAGTGATAAAATACATAATGGGTGACTTTTAGCATTTGTGCATACTGGGGTGCCATTGTTGGTTTGTAGAGAGTAACAGTAATTCAGTTGTACACTCCTACATACAAAGTTGTAAAAAATATTTACAAGCATGTATTTGTGTAGGAATGGTCACAGTTAACAGTTCCACAGAAGAGATCTTCTCAAACACAAAACAAGATCTCTCCTTCCCCTGCCTCCTCTGTATTTCACAGCCTTCTGACTGCTGATCCCCCTCTGACAACTTATTACACCAGGGGACATGAACAGAGGAGTAACACTGGGGAATGAAAGTCATTACTTTTGTGCTTTCATCTTCCATATTGTACTTTGGAGAAGCATGAAAACCAAGATGGCAAAGCTGACTATATGAAGTTAACTTTATTTATGTACTTCCATGGGGAACTACGGAAGAAACAAACATTATTGCCTTTTAGCATTAAACTGCAATGCCAGTAACATAACTTTTATATGCAGCTTTTAAGATTCAAAAGACTGTCAAAACTGAAGGCAAGTTATAGAAGCTATAGCTATGTTTTGCCTACCATGCATTTATTTTGCATGTGGACTGCACCTCAAGTGTTGAGGGAGCTGGCAGATGTCACTGAGAGGTCACTCTTGACAATCTTTGATTGATCACAGCAACTGGAAGAAGCACCCAAGGACTGCAGAAAGTAAAACAACACTCCTACTTTCAACAAGGGGAAAAAGGAATACCCAAGGAACTACAGGTTGGTCAGCCTCACCTTGTGCCCTGGGAAGGTGATGGAGCAGCTAAACCTGGAAAGCATTTCCAGGCATGTGAATTAAAAGAAAATCAGCAGCAGCAGGTGTGAATTCATTAAAAGTCATTACTGACCAACTCAGTAAAAACTGCCATGATGAAATGACTGGCCTGGTGGAGTGGGGAGAGCAGTGGACATTGCCTATCTGGACTTCAGTAAGGCCTTTGATGCTGTCTCCTATCAGAGCCTCCTAAAAAATCGGCTGCTGAAAGAATTGAATGCACAGACAGTGAGATGTATTGAAAACTGAATCAAAGTTTGGGCCCAGAGGGTGGTGATCCGTGACAACAAGTCTAGTTGCAGGTCAGTGACTTGCAGTACCCCTGGGGACACTATTGGGACCAATCTCATTTAACATTCGTGTTAATGGTGCAGAGTACACCCTCAGCAAGCCTGCAGATGACACAAAACTGAGAGGAGTGGCTGATACACGGAGGGTCATGCTGCCATCCAGAGGGATCACAATGGAATGAAGAAATCAGCTGACAGGAACCTCAAAGTTCAACAGAAAGTGCAAATTCCTGCACCAGTATATGCTGGGGTCTACTCAGAGCTGGAAAGCAGCTTGACATGTATTGGTATCTTATGACATACTTTTTATCTATGTAAGATGGCAGACACAGTAACTTGTCTGCATCTACATTAAGACTACACTGTCAGAACCTGTTAGTCCTAATCCATGTGCATTACCTTTTTCTTAATGTTCCCAGCAATAAGGAGCAGTACAATTCAAATATATCACCTTGCAAATGACAAAGGTGTGGCAACATTTAGCATTCATTTTTCTAAGCAGTACTCCAGCTATGTTTGTGAGAATTCCAAATACGGTAAAACAAATTGAAACTGATACTCTTCTTCTTACCATGAAGTTCAAATACATTCTCCATAGCAGTGGACAATGGGTACCGTTTTCACTCTGAACTGCATGTTCAAACAGAGCTACAATCCGATTTGTTAAGCCAGTTTCAGGAATAGTACAATGTATTTCACCAACATCTGCCCTGAAATAGAGAAGAAACAATAGTCCTTTAAACCCAAGCCAAGGGACCACATCTGGGTAAGAACGGGTAAAGAATGATGTACTGTCTCTGTTGACAGCACAGTATATAGCCAGGTTTTTGTAATTCTTGCTACAAACTCAATGTTATAAACCACATTTTTAGCACTTGCTAATGGAATTAGCACATTTCTAAATAGGAAAACTAGTAAAAAAATTAAGTATTTTTGTGAAAATTCATCTAGCAAGTTAAAAAATAATTTCTCTTTGAATATGATAATCCACTACTATATAATCTTAAAATGTCTTACATTCAAGATTATTTATCATTCTAAGCTTGGCATAGCAGCTCAGAAGAAATTAAAGTCTGGATCAGAACATCTTCTGGTGCCCAGGCAAGTTTATTCAAATTTACCCCTCACTTTTGTAAGGCTATACACTGGTCTTCGATCAAGGTCAAAGTTACAACTCTGGATCTCAACCACGATTGCAATAGTAATTTTCACCCAGAGACTCAAATCCCTTAAGTTCCAGGCAGAATACAAAAGCAGGTATATATTTCGCACCAAAGCACTGATTTCCTTCTACAGCTGAAAAAGACTGGCTTACGTTTGATGCTTGAGCTTGAAGAAACACATTGGAGTGCTCATGGAAACATCACTCATCTGTGAATGCTTTCTTAGCCTACCAGTTTGTCCCACTCACCATTAACACTTGGTCCCTAACCTGTCTCTTTTTTCATGTATCTTTGAAGTAATTTTTCCCCTCATCTTAACCTTGGCCACAAGAGAAAATTATGTAACCTACTCTACATGGAGTCAGACATTTGAAGCCTTGTACCTAGCACTGACTTATACACGTTCCTGTTTTACCCTTCATTTTTTCATCTGAATTCCATGCACTTAAGCAGAAATACAAACCAGAATATGAAACAGATATGGCACAGACATTTTCTTATTTTGTCACAACATCTCAAAACATTAGTTTCATGCATCACTTGCACGCCACTTATCTCCCTGTTGCAGTAGTTCAGCTCTGCTCTTGCAACATGCAACTTGTCCCTTATAATCTACAGGAAAGGCTATGCTAGCAGTGAACAATCTGGAAAGGAACTCAATGTCACAGAGAAAATCATCACTATGAAATTTTCAGTTCCCAGTAACAATCAAGAAAACCTATCATAGTGTTAATCTGTAATTAACAGTAAATCAAATTACAATCCTCCTTCACATTTTGTGGCTGTAGAATTCTTATTACAACTCAGGATGACACAGACTGATGGCTCAAGAATGTCACTATCATGTCTGAATGCCTGTTGCCAGACTGCAACAATCAAAGCAGTGGGTGCACTGCCATTTCAAAGTATACCGATAATTATGTAATTTCACCAAGTGTGAATATTGTGAGCTTACAGCTACGTAAAATCTCCTTGTAACTCTTTTCTAGAAATGTGCTGCTATGTGCAGACACAAACAACCAAGCTGTCAATGTCATTGGAGATATGTAGGTAGCAGTGGACAGGTAGCTTCAAACAACAAGAAGACAACAGTTAAGAGACAAAGCTCTAAGAATGAATACATACCTTATTCCCCATAATCTCCTACCCCTTTCTCAGGAGCAAAAAATCTGAGCCCAGACTACTGTGAATTTATGGAATTTCAAGCCTCTTCTACCTAGCAACAGCCCCATATGAAAACTAAACTCTCAAGGACTCACTATGGAAACAGAGCTGCCACAACTGCATTCTGTGATTCAGGAGTAAAGTAGGGCAGCCGGCTCAGACAGAAACTGCAGCAGAGCTCTGTATTATGCTCTTTATTGCTGTAGTACTAAAATGCAGCAGTTTCTAAGCTCGCAGTGTCTATCCTGGCCATCTAAGCAGGCTTAGTTGTTTAAACATTCCTTAAAGGAATGTGTATCATCCTGATGCCACTAGCAAGTAATCAAACAAAGTGACACACAATCTGGCTCAGTAGAAAGGATATAAGGCTATCACCTAGGGCTTCAATTCTGTTCAAGATTCTGCCACTGACTCCCTGTTCAGCCTTGAAAAAAGACGTCTAGCTACAGCTTTTTCATCTGCAAAGTGAGAACTGTGATAGCATTTTCTCTCCTCTGTTAAGTGATTAGACAGATTCAAAAAAGCATAATTGCAAGGAGCTGCAAGGTGTTACCTCTGGACTTTCTCTGTGAGCTTTTTTCTCATCTGCTCTGCTTGGATTGCAAACAGCCATGGCTCTAAAGAGTTAGTAGACCTTGTGACACTATCAAAAAATCTTCGTGCTTTACTAGCACTGTGAGACTTCCTTTGGATGTGGATGTATGACCTCCAAAGAGATTGGTTGCTAGGATACCGTTTCAGAGCCTCCGTTAGTGCCTCTCGCAGAGGACTCAAAGGATAAACACTGATTTTCATGTGGAATCTCAGTAAATTTGTATGCAGCAGTGTGACAGCTTCAAGAGCAGTGGGAAAATATAGAATACCAAGATTCTCTCCAGTATTTTCACATTTCTGTGAACCAGAAGCTTCAAGTTTTTCTGAAGCCTGTGTATATATCAATACTGCAGCATCAATCCCAACAGTCAAATACTGGAACAGTGCATAACAACCAACCAGGTTAACCAGCTGATCAGTATCATTGACCTGATCCTGATCAAAAACTGGTGTTTTACTTAAATAATCTTGCAGTGCATGCTCATATGTTTTACGAGCTTTCAAGACATTCACAGGTGATACTTGTCCACTATAGGGCACATATGGTCCATTTTCAGTCAATTTGGTCAATATATGAACAGCACGTGACGTAACAGCTCCTTCTATACTTTCTAGCAGTTCCACTTCCAGCTGAGCATAAAGCAGGCTGAGGCTGCAAAGCTGGGCACTCTTCAATCCTCCTGTCCCTGCTGTGCAAAGTGCTGTGTCAAACACCTTCCTGGCATCATCCATGTTACCAAGCAGCCATTCTAGGTAGGCATAGAGTTTCCAGAGACAAAGGTTGTTTCGGTTGTCAGGTGCTTTAAGGAAATTCTTGGCCAACTTTTTACTCCTTCTCCCTTGTACTTTTAGTTTCTTTTTCTTTTTTGCTTGGAGACACTGAACTACCTGCAGGGGAGAATAAACAGAATATATTTTCAGACAGGTGGAAGAAAAAAGGAGGAAAAAAACCTCACAGCAATTTTTTATTTCATCACTGTGTTTTTTGTTTTCATATTGTTCCATATTTCACCACCAGCCAGCTCTGTTGCTACTGAGTACTGTTGTCACAATTGCCTGTTGTCAGCACCTTCCAACATAGTCAAATTAGTAAGGCTTATCATTCTTAATCCTGCTACTCACATTAAGTAATAATATCAAGCTTCACTCTTTTAAAAGGCCAACTGCTCAAACACAGAGCTGTTAACCTGTCATGGTGGAGAAAAGGAAAAAAAAATGATGCAGCTTATGACTAGCACAAATAAACCCAAGTAGCTTTTCATAGAAGGCAACATGCTGACAGACAAAAGTGGACATTGGATGGGAAGATTACAGGTCATGAGATCTTCTGGTCAGGTAGCCTTGAGGTAAGAGACAACAAGCTTACCCATAAGGAAACATAATATCAAACTTTCTTAATAATTAGTAAGACAACCTGGAACCTCTGCCCTTCTGTGGGCATTTATTAGAGCTGCTTTACTTGAATAAATCCATATGCAGATAATCACAGAATATTAAGGGTTGGAAGACACCTTAAAGATCATCTAGTCCCTCAACCCCTCCTGCTGTGGGTAGGGACACCTTCCACTAGACCAGGCTGTTCAAGTCCTTATCTAACCTGGCCTTGAACACTGCCAGGGTTGGGGCAAGTGATACTGTGTTATATAGTTCAAGAACACTACAAATGTAACTTGTATAGGAGGCAGAAAGTTTCTTATTAGGTGGTTTTGTTATGGTATCAGTGATTATCCACTTAGGAGTACTTGACTCACTTTTTGCTGTAAAGAAATCCCTTGCAGCCACTGCTGTCCAGCATACAATGTATCATATAATAACATTTATCCAAAACTTTAAAAAATGGTTTGCTACATGTATGCCACTCTGTAACATGTACTGAAGAAAAGAGGTTTTTTGTTTGCTCCCCCCCCACCCCCATGCAATCTTAAGTGGCATTTCCTGATTTGAATACTTAGTCCTGAAAGGCAACTTTCATCAATATTTATTTTAATTCAATATAAACATTAATACAGAAGAAAGCCATACATCACGAAAGTGATTATATGCAGACTCCTCATTACCTTAGATATTTCATACTGTAGCCAACAAATGGCCAGGTTAGATTTTTCCTTTCCTGTAAATATCTGGAACAGAACATGGATAACATTCTGTATGAACTCCTCTCCTTCTTTACAGTGGCCTATCTGATGTCGCCCTCGTAACATCGAATCCATATGACCAATACTGTTGAATCCAGAAAGTGGAAAATCAACAGAAGTCAGTGGTTTATCATCATAAAGCACACTGTCAAAGATGTTATTTTCATCCATGGCAATATAGAGACTGGAAGGAAAGAGTTTACTTGTACACGGAACTCCCAGGAATTGCAAAAAAGAGTACAATAGTTGATGTTGAATCTTTGGATTAGAAAGACGGATTAAAGATGGTCCAAGATCATCAAATAACACCTAAAAAAATCCAAATTAAAACAAATTCCATTAATTTATGCAATCAAATAAAAGCAGCAAATCTGTAATTTATGTAACTAAGCTTTTCAAATCAATAGGATGTAGAAATACTATAAAATGGTATCAGAATGTCATTCAAACTAAAAACCAGACAAGTTGAACAAGCAATCTGTTTTTTCAGTCAGACTGTAAATTTGCTATCAAGAGATTTCACTGCCTGTGAGCAACAAAGACTTCCACAGAAAACTTACACAACGAAGGTCTGGAAGACTTTACTGCATAAGCCATTTAACACATTCTTATTTGAAAATCAATGCCTGACTTGGCCTATTTCCCAAGGAATAAAAAATATCCAACTATCTGACCTGAAGGCAATGAAACCTTTGTTTATTTAATGCACATATCTTCTTAAACACGTATTTCCGTGAGATTTCTCCCAACAGATGACAGGAATCACTGAACTACGAAGACAGGCTATTTGCATGCAGACTTTCCGAAGTTTACCATAAGCTTTCCATGGATTTCAGAAGTCTCAGCACAAAACCTCCGGCAAACTTTGAATTTCAAACAAAGAAAAGATCTTTTTTTCTAAACAAAGAAAAGTATTACTCTTCTAAAATATCCACTGGCAATGAATTCAAATTAAAGGATAAACAGTCTTATCATCTCCCCTTGTTCTATTATATCACACTGACCTGTCTTTCTGGATCTTCACAATCTTCTTCAGTTTCCTTTTTGGTTTTGTCTGGCCTCCAAGGTAACCAATGCCTTGCTTCACGGGAATATTCAATATCCAACCAAATATGCCACTTGGGGAGAGTTTTATCTTTTATTTCTTGATCCTCATCTATCTCTTCATCATCATCATCATCTAAAATCAAATAAGATACACACACAAAATTATTAAAGAAAAATTAATCCACCAAATCCAAAGGCCAGACACGACATATAATTTAACTACTTTAACAATGGAAATAAATACAGTGTCAATAAAACAAGACACAAGACATAGCTGAGAATTTCCACATCACAGCTCCGTGTTTTGACACCAACTCTGTAAGAATAGGAAGGTAGGAAGCTTCCAAACTTTTAGAAGCTGTGAATAAGTGTCAGCACTCAAACTTTTTCCCAAAGGAGAAAACACTGATAGGCTGTGGACCACTTTTATCAACAGCAATTTGCAAGCAACAGCCAAGAGTCAGTCATCTTTTTGTGCAATTTAGATTCTTCACTTCATACCTGGGTATAACATTTCAAGTATGCTCTATGAATACTGATGTGCATAAAACATTTTGAGAAAATCATTGTACATAAAAAGTGGTACTTTAATATTAAACACTGCAAAACAAGCTTGGCCATGTTGCTTTATAAGGGGTATTTTCACCATTTTAATTAATGTGCAGTTGAAACAACCCATGTAGTTACACACACAGAAAAAAGGAAGTGCTTAACCACATCCTACTTTTATGATAATCTTTCTGGACTGCTGGATAAAATTACTGTATTTTTCCTCTGACAGCAATACATTAATATATATTATAAATAAATATATAAATTATAAATTAATACATTAATTCTATGCAGAAACCGATGAGCACCTAGAGGCAAAGGGAAAGCTTGTAGAGATTCTTCTTCTTTATCGCTGAGGAAAAAAATAGCCCTCAAAATTTAATGGTTACCTGCATTATAAAAATCAAGCCATTTCTACACCAACTCCAAATTCTTGATCCTGACATCTGCCATCAACCATGTGAAACACTCCCAAACCCAGGCCTTCTTAAATTTCAAATAAAACAGGTGGTTGCAAGATTTTTACTTTCTCTATATTTTTGTGATCAATAATATCTCCTTTAGTCAGCAACTCCATGAAAATAAGACAGCATTTCCAAAATCTAATCAAAGTTTGAGGAAACCTGACAGATTTTAATGATCACACTCAATTGCAGATTGCACCTGGACTTCAGGGGTTGACACATATGGCGAAAGCACTGGTGTATACTGGATCTGCCCAAGACTGGCAGTGGTCTTCTCTATACTGAGTCTTCTCAATTTGTGAAGAAAATGTCTAGAGCCATCAGAAATAAAACTGCTGACCACAGTTAAAGGCCAAGGAAATGCCATCTTAATCCACGGACAAGGGAGGCACATAATTATTTTTTAGTTCCTTTGTTTACTAAAAGCAGACCCACACTTGCTTCATCAGAGTTGCTACAGCAGCAGAAGCAGCAAAAGAAAAGAACACTCATCTTTGGTCAGACACATTCCAGCCTCCTCCTTCTCTGCAAGCTTTATCTGCTTGAAAAATAGTCCTTGACATGAAGGGAAACGCTGAAGACTACAAGACAAGGTGAGGCTAAGCAGTAGGGAGCGTTTTCTGCATCCCTGTTCATCCAGAAGCACTCAAGCCAAGTGAAGATATAATTACTTCATTTTCTGCATCACAAAGAGCAAGGAAAGGTTTTCCTCCTATTTTTACTATCCCTTTGCTTAAGAAACTGGAATCTGATTCTAGAAACAGAATCATAAATCTAGGTATCCTTGAGTCAACTATCATCTAATAATATAATCCCACCTCATCTACTAATATGATGAAAGGGTCTTCAGGGAAGTAGCTTCCTTTCACTTTTGATGGGCATGAATCTCCACCAAGTACTCATACCTTTAGCCTTCTCAGCATAAAGTGGAGGATATGCCATCCTCTTCCTTAATTCTCATTGTAGGAAGGACAACAACGTTCCACAAACAATATCATACATAGAACATTCAACAGATGCTATTCCCTGTGAAGTGTGATATGCATTATCTTGAGCTCAGTAAATATTTTTTAAAACTTGTATGCAAACACATGACAAGAATCAGATTATATAATTCTAATTAAAATGTTTAGAAGAGCACATGGACAAACAGCTACACATACTGACACACACATACCAGGCTTAAGAGTAACCCAGCCACCCTTTTCTTGTTGGTGCATCCATGCTTTCCAGCCTCTTGCTCCTTTTTCTCCAATTCGTGGTTCTCCACTATCCCAAAAGGGTTCAAAGAATTCCACCTATTGTTTTCAACAGGACCAACCAAAACAAAACATAGAGAAAAATAGTTTTTTGCTGTTGTACAGATATCATCTGTGTCAACTTAGGTTTTTCAGACCCTACAAGCACCTATCTGGGTATAATTTCTGTATCTCAAGACATTGTTAGATGCTGCTTAAGATTCAGCAGGAACAATTGAGTACTCCAGTTATGCCAGTGGCACATAAGGGTTGTCATCAGCTCTTCTTGAAAAAATAAAGATTGTTTTAAAAGGTACTAGGCTTTAAAGAAAGCAAAATACTTTTGTGCCTACAGTCCTTCGCAGATCCTTCAAGGATCCAAAGTCCCCAAGGTGTCACTTTCAGAAGCCAAAACTCCTCAGCTCCCTAACTTCCACGGGACTATGAAGAATTTGGCTAACAGAATAACTCAATCACACACCTATGGTCAAATTGAAATGTTACAGTTGCACATAAATGTGACTGGACTAAGGACAAGAGGAAAAGACCAGTAAGGACTTTCATCGTTCAGGTTTAAAGATGGTCAACAAGGTCAGGGCACTTTCCAGTGAATCAGACATCCAGGGTTCTAGTCCTAGTGACTTTGTGACTGCCTGTATGCAATCAGTCATCTCTAGATTCATCAATTCCTCTTCTGCTTTGTGTATCCTTAGCTCTAATGACCATCTCTCTCCTATTATATGCTTCTGCTGAGTACCACCCCTTGGCTGGGACATTGAGATGTGACTGTTAATACAAATATTAACAATAAAATTTACTCCAAGAAAAATCAAGCATCAACACATCAGAATATTCAGGGCTTACAGCAACTGCAAAATCTAATTCTGCTCCTCGTGGATTTATTCTTTGCTGCAAGTGAGAAAGTGAACTGTGAAAACAGTACGGAAACAAGTAATTCCAGACTGAGTCATAACACTTCTGTAAGACAGCAGAATGTGTGATCAGCTGTAAATCTGGCATTTCCCTTTTTTTCAAGAACTGCACTTTCCAACCTAAACAGCATCCTTTTGAATTGAGGTTCCTTTTCATCCTGCTCTAAGATTTTTAAATACTACAGATAATCATGCAGTTTTTCAAATGATTGGAACTATAACTATGTGTATCTGTGCAACTACACCAAATCCCGCATGATAGCAATGACTGAACTCTAAATTTTAGCTCTTTAAGAAGACATCACTGTTGTTTAACCTGTAAGATTGCTCTATTTATGGGTAACAGCATTAATCAAGAGAGCAAGAACTGGCGTCTTGGTTGTGCTTTCTGGGGAAGACGGTGAGGTAGGTAACAGAAGCAAATTCAATTTTTATCCTCTACAGTAGCCCAGTTGCCTAAATGGTGGCCTCTCTACCACTCATTAAAAAGGAAACAGCTCCTAACAGTTCAGTGGGATGATGCTACTGGCATCTAAATATTCACTTCCTTATTATTAGTGGGGTGCCTGTACAACATTCTCCTGAAACAATGAAGAGAAAAAGTGATTTAGTAATTCAGCATTTACCATTATAAGAACAGAATCTCATGGGTCAGATCAAGGGCACTTGAAAACATTAAGGTGTTCCTAATATAGTAATCAAATTAATGGAAATAGGTAACAGAGAACCTAAAAAACTTCTGCAAAACCTGTCTAGAATTTAAAGATTTTATATTCTATCAGCTCTCTCCATCAACAGTAACAAAACAACAGCATTTTGGGGGAAAAGAAGTAGGGCAAGTGCTAGCTGGACACAGACATTGGTCAGCTAGCTCCATTTTTAACTATTAAAAAACGAACTGAAACAATTGGTTATCACACTTCTATTATAGACAATAGAAGCAGCTCTTTGGCCTGTAGTTCCAGAGGACCCACAAGCATTTTTTCAATGCAAGCATCACCTCGAAGAACTTCTAAGTAAGTTGTTATCCATAATATTTCCCTATGCCCTTAAAAATTCATCAACATTTTTCTGGTAAAGCATTCTCTGTAATACATAAAGACACACACCCATTTAAATGGAAATTGCTACCTGTCCCCTTGTTGGTAGATCTTTTACACTGTCAGGCTTAAAGAAGGTGAAGTCAATCAGAGCCTGAAACAAAGACACTGCTTTCTCAGAATGGCCAGCCTGTCTCAGAAAGTGGCATTGCTGAATAAATATACCTGTAAAGAGAAGAGGAGAAAATTTTAGTATTTCAAATTTTGTTGCAAAGTATTTTACTACAGCCCACAAACAGAAGAATACATACACAAAGTGCTGTGGAACATAATCATTTTGGAACAGTATCAAAACCCCAAAAATGGGGAGCAATTGGCATAAATACATGTCAAAATTATCACAGCCTAATTAACTTTAAGACTGCCCACTTTAAATGCACCAAAGAGATGACTTTTTATTCATGCCACACCTGGACTGTCCTTATTGATGGAAAAGTTAGACACAATTGTCTGAACTTCAGTGTATCCAACATCTGACAGTGGGTCAAAGCCCTCTTTGAAGATGCTGGGCATTATCACAATGCACACAGTAGGTGATAACAAAAATCCTTTTGCTTCAGTTTTGCATGAGATATTTCTATTGATAATATGTTGGCAATATATAATTTTTATTCCAACTGTCATTCCCTTTTTGTTTCCCTTCATGTAAGACCTGAGTTAAGAGAAGTCCAGTCTTTTGGTCAAAGTATTACTGCTTAAAAGTACGGAAGAGCCCTATCCCTTGCTCTTCAACAAATTATTTGTCTAACCACTGCCATATCCCTACTGCACATTGAGCCTCAGTCTCAGTTTAAAAAGGGAAGCAAAGTCCCAGGGTTTCTATTCTGATTTTGCAACAAGAGTCTTAAACGAAAGAGTTGGAGAAATAACAGGTATTATGAACACCTCTATTTTGAGGCAGCTTAAGGACATTTCAGTGATACTCAATCAGTCCAAATTACACTTCAGTCTTCACAAAATAGAGGCTGGTCAAATTGCTTTAAATCATCATCGACTTGCAAAAAAAACTTAAGCCCACAAAGACTTAAATAAACCACTGACAGCTTGGAATACAGTAGAAGTTTTTCAAATACTACTGTTCCTTCACCAAACACATTGGCTTTGGAGAGTTTTTAAAAATCCAGTATTTAGGTGTCTAGACAAACAAATGCAACAACACAGGTTAGCATCAACTGCTCTTAATCATCATCTTATTTAATGCATGGGAAATTATTTACTCCTTTTACCTGAATTTAGATGTACATCAGATGTATGCCCATAAAAACCTGAATTCAGCTAGAATATACAAATTAGGCATTTAATCCAATTTTTTCTGCAAAGTCAGTGATTATTCCTGCTAACAAAGACTCTGAGATTTCTGAAGATTTTTGAACAACTAAGACAATGATTAAGTATATAAAACAGTCTTCCCAAGTATTTTAACCAATTCAGGCACCATGTCCAACTGACACTGAAAAAATTGTCCTTTCCTAGTCTCAGCTTCAGAGATGAACTTTGCTTAAAATACTCTAAACATAGAGAATATCTTATCAGGATTTGCTGCCAAACTGGTGCCAAAAATAAATTATGGCGTAAAATTTTCTGCATAATAAAACCCAAAAAGGTATTGGAAGAAATGGAAAGATCAGCATTTTCTTTGTGGCAAAGACTGAAAACTGCATGAATACATACTTAATTCAGTCCATGATGCTAAGACACTTCTGCAGCTGAACTGACCTAAAAGATAAGGATGTTTCTCCCCAACCAGCAGGTATAATTTGAAAAACAGGACTCCTTTTACACAGCAAAAATCAAGAATGTTTCATACTCATCTGCTTTATATCAACAGTTCCTAGTAAATTTAAAGTATTATAAATTCTTATCTCAAAATTTACTAACGATCTATCATTTTAGAATCAGTTTTACCTTTTTAGTATTTTCAAATACTTTTAAAAAACACCCACCTACTTCCAAGTAGACAGTACTGCATACTGAACTAAACACTAGATGGCACAGTCCCCCACTATTTAAAATTAGAGCTCTTACACTTTGTCCTTAGCAAAGGTCAAAGGTTGAAGATACAAGCCTAATGTACATCTACACTGCTACTCACATCATAATTTATTTTTGAAATATTCTGCATATTTATCTTAACAAACAATTTGGCAACCTTCCTAATAAGTACACTGTCAATTAAAACTCAGCCCAAGAATTACATAGTTGAGTCAGTAATAAAGAAATCCCATCAAGAAGTCTCCCAGTGGAAATTTCTCTGCTCCTATCATTTGAATTCTGAAGGGGAAAAAGAAAATACTTGAGTGTGTTCATAAAGAAATCACTATAGGCTCAAGACAGAACAACAAGAAGTTATTTGTGGTTCTGTTCCACTCATGAAGTTGAGCTCATTTTCATTTTAACCTATCTATCGATATTGCTAGCAAAAAACTATTTAGGAAAACATCAATGGAATAAATACTAGTTAACTCGCTAAAGGAACTCTGTAAAAAAAAAATACTCATAGCAGTTGACAAACAGGATTTCATGAGTCACATATGTTCAAATATGTGCAAGAAAACAAAATGAAAGAAAAACCTTCCCATTTCCAAAAACAGATTCTGAATAAAACATTTGTCCTGAGAATCATTCATCATGGTGAGTGTATCACGTGACTGAAATATTGGAAATCAGACACAGCAGAAGCAATTAGTAGCTATCAGGCTGTACAATATCCACTGGCCAGTAGAGCATTTTTCCAGTGCTTGATCCAAGATGAATTGGCCAAAGACCGTATGAGAACTGAACATCTGAAAGTAATTTGGTAATCCAGCATCTCAATCTATAAATCCAGACCAGATATTGCAAAACAGATAGCAACATTGCTCCAACAGGAATTCCAGGACTGGATAAAAACAAGAGGTTCCTTGGACTATGATGCACATGAAAAAAAGTGGACTCCTTCATAATAGTCTCTTTTAGATTGAAAACAAATTTTAAAAGGAAAAAACCCAAAGCAAAAATATTCATGGTGACACTAATACTTCCCCTCCTCAATGTACTCACAGATCAATAATCACTATGGCACAGCAAGGTAGAGAAGCAAAATTGAAATGGGAAAGGTTAAGTCATTTAGCTCCAAACAAATTTAAAGACCATGCCAAAACTGAGCATGAACTCATTTCTTCCCTGAATCCACTCCAGCATCCTAACTATCTGACTTACTTTTCTTCCAGGGATAATTACATAATAAATTATAAAGTGTTAGATGTATCCATAGAATAAATACAAAAGGCATGAGCACATGGTATTACAGCTTAGAATTCTCCATCTACAAACCGGGATTCTAAGGAAAATTTCACATCAGACTTGCCATGTTCCTTCTCTTTTTTGAATTAAAATAATCAGCTGCAAAACTTTTGAAAAATAGATAATTATTTTTTCACAAGTCTCCCTTTTACAAAAGGACATCTCCTGGCTGTTGGCTGTGATTCTCCAGTCTTGACATTGTACTATAAACCACTCAGCACATTAGACTTTACTGGATGTTGTATCATAAACTCTGCTGGGGAAGAGAAGGATCTGCTATATCCATATTTGGTTGGAGTATCTGCTTTAATTCTCAGCTAAGAAATCAGGACGCCAGGCATTTTGAAGAGAAGAAAAGCTTCATGCAATGCATAAGAAAATCTGTTCTTAATGGAGTTAGACCCTATGAAGACCAATCTGACCATAATAAGAAACAGAAGAACCTTACCCAGCATAGCCTCTTCTGTGCCAGGCAGCAGAGGATGGGATACCATGCTGCCATCCTGTACAGCTGCCAACGTTGTCAAACATTTTCCGTAGAGACTGTTGATCTTTGAAACAGAAAAGGTAGTGAACTGACTTTGACAGAACAGAAGGTATTTCTTCCACATCTCTGGATTATTGGGATGTAAAAAAATTAGCTTCTGCCATTCTTTGATCAAAGCTGGTGGTTCCCAGAATTCTGCACAAAGCTTCAGCCTGGCAAGTTTCAGATCAACATTACTTGGATTGCTTTCAATTGCCCTCTCTAAAATAGCCAGTTTCTTTTCCAAGATTAACTTGAGTGACTTTCTTCTTAATTCCTGCTCTCCCTTACTGGCATAAGGGCTAGGTCCTCTCATTAATTCATCCTTAAAACAAAAAGAGACATCATTAGGAAGAATGACCACTAGAATCACAAGAATGCTGACATTTGTGAAGATGATTTAACAGCTTATTCTTCACCAACAGAACATATACAGTTCTAAACAAACAAAACTACAATATAATGAACATGCATTTATTACTTATAATAAGCAACAAAGTCTGTTAGAATACATACCTGAAAAGAAATAAATTCCATCCAAGCATTAATATCTCTTGGGTTTTCTCTGACTTTCTTGTTATGTTCTTCCACTTTTGTCATTAGAATGGAGTTCATGTTTATCCCAGGCTCTTGAATTGTTTCCTGTGTATTTACAGTCTCATTGTCTGCACTCTTGCACCCTTTTCCTTGTAGCCACACTGTAGTTGATGGATCATAAATCCCAAGAGGATTTACTTCTGTTGTCTCAGAAGAATCATCAGTTTCCACTTGGGAAACTGGTATAAAAGCAGGTGAGTCAGATGGAGAATTTTTATTACAAACAAGAATCCCATCTGTGTTCAGCATCTTCACATTGTTCTTTGTGAAGTAGCGCTCAGGTCGACTCTGTACTTGCTTCCTTTTTGATGCAGAACTGTCCCAAGTTATACGCTGTTTCTTTGCATCTACACCAAGACAGGAGTCTCCTTTCCTTTTATACCTTGGAAGAGAAAATAAAATAAAACATCTTCTGTAACACACATTAGAAAAAGTATCTCCTTTTTGAAAGAAATACTTCCATTCAAATTGACCCAAATAATGTATGCACAGACCTTCAAAAGTTTAAGAACCCGGTAACTTCCTGCTTATTTAAAACTTCAATTTATACATTCTTCCAGTGCCATCACACTTTTAATATCATACTAAGCTTCCTCTGAGTTCAACAATATATGTCATAGTCAAGCAGAAGTAAACCCTTTTTGCTTTCTATCATTTTAAGTCAGGTAGACAACCCTGGAGAAAGAACAGGTATTACTTAGGTTTACTTAGATTAGATTATTTTAAACTGAAAATAAGACACCAGTAGTTCAGTCCAGTAATTTCCTTCTACATCCCTAAGCCTCTGTGCATTTTATATGCCGAAAAGTGGAGAGGGGTGTGAAGAGAAAAAGAGAGGCCCCGTTCATAAACGCCACAAGAATCCTATGGATTAAGACAGGAAAATACTATCTTCAAATATTACCCAGAATGTTATTTCAGTGGCAGATATAGTGATGTGCAATGCTAAAATACTTTTCATCTCAGAAAGTAGCTGACAATCCAAGGGTGATAGAAAATTGAAATGAATTGCAACCAGGCAATTTTACTGCAAAGGAATATAATGCTACAAAAATATAACCCATAAATTCTCCCTCCTCCACAAGTAATTACATACAGTATTTTTGCATTCACAGTAAACAATTTTCCTGAGAAAATCAAGCAGTAAGTGTACATACATAATGTACGAGCCAAGGGTAAGCTCCTTTGGATGGGTTTCTGTATTAATGCAAGGAAATGTTCTGAAGGGTCACTGACACCGGCCCAACGCCAAGCCAAATTTTGAAATAAGCTATTCTGTTATCTTTTCTCATCTTCTCTATAAAAATGACGCAGCCGGACTCAAGTGACTGTGTGATAGTCTGGATACCAATAGAAACCAACAATCCGTACCTTGCTATGTCCCCACGATACAGGGATTTGTAGGCCCAGTTGGCAGGGTCTGGTTTCTTGTCTATTCGGAAGGTGTCTGCTGAGGAAGCCCGGATATCATCAAGCCAAATAGAGCGACTGCTGGGAACATTTGATGCTTTCTTACCTAAACTGCACAAAAGGAGAAGGAGGATACTCTAAGCATTTGTGCACATATTTAGCATTTACATAATCCAGGAAACATTACATTTCTGTAGTTCATAATAATTTAACTTACTCAAAGCCATAGTGCATGATCCACTCTTGCAAAGTCAGTCCCACACTTCAAAAAAACCAATTAGAAATACACTGGAAGAACAATCAAATCAAAACACAAAGTCCTTGCACTTCCAAAACGTGAATTTATGATTATGAAAGGTAATAACCATACTTATCCCATCAATCCAATCAATTGCTTTGCACACTATAATCCAAATGCCACATATTACTACTTCCAAAATTTACTTTTGTCGTGGTAAGATGTTGCAATTAAGAAGAGGATAATCTGTAAGAGTATTGGGCTGACTAGCAGTAATTATACCCACGCATTTGATAAAACAGAGAATATCAAAGTGGTTTACAGATTACAGTTATACAAATGAACTTAAGTGGAAATTGCCACCTGCCTCTGAACTGTAGACAACTATCAATTTCTAATCTGAATTTATAGTACAAATATGTGAGTTTTAGAGTCTTGAAAAGTTCTCTAAAACTACACAAGATTTCTCACATTCAGAGCAATTTTGTGGTTCAGGTTTCTTTCAAAAACTCAGTATTCTCTCAGCATCAACAACTTATGGCAAGTAGTAAAAATAGACACCATGAAAGAACTACAACACTTTTATTTGGGCAAAGCACTGACTGGTTGGCCCAACCTAGCAAACAGCTTATGAACCACACCCAGGTACTTTTCCAGCAAGGATGAATGGTGGGACAGTGCAGAATGGGTTTAGCACCCAAGTAATTTTTACTGTCCTTCCTCACAGTCAAGTAAGCCTCAGCCACTACAAGCCAACAACAAAGTTCTCAAAGGAGGAGCCAAGTGCAGCTAGAGGTACTAGACCACACCTGCAGTACCACTGCCACTCTCCATAGAGAAACAGTGTTACCTTGGCATAGACACAAGCCTGTGCTTTCAGCTCCTGATTCAACTGCCTTGGGAAAAGTAGTCAATCAGGGGAAATTCAAAGACTACCCAGACTACACCAATTGTAACAATTCCTCAGTGCAAATCCTCACTCTATCCACAGGAGTAGCTGCAGTGTAGTGAATTAGATGCCAAAGAAAACACAGGAACTAGGAAACCAGAGAGAGGCAAAATGGCTGCTCAAACTAGTAAACAGGGTGAGAACCAGGAAGAGGTGACTCTCACAGCCAACTGGATAGAGCCACTTTGAAATGTTAAAACCCAACAGGCTGAAGAAAGCACAGCTAGGTATGCCAAACCTGGATACTCGCTGCATTCACAGAACCTCTTTCACTGCTCATGATCATGATAGTCACTACATGCCTATTTTCTTGTTCCGTAAAAAAAGGTATCTCCACTAATTACACAGTACTTTAGAGCTCTGGAATTAACAAAGAAGATTAAACAAAACAATTTCAATTGCTCAAATACCCATATAGATGTATTACAAGCAGAAAGTATGAAGCGAACAGAGCAATAAATGACTGGATATAAAAGAAATATTAAACTACACAAAAAACTTTGTCTTAAAATGAAAAAAATGAAATGTTAACTCTGTGAAGAAGACACTACACTATAAGGAAAACAAAGCTGTATACGAAGAATTTTGCACTAATTAAGAACGTTTAATGCAATCCCTCTCCAAATCCTCACAAAAGATCTGTGAAAGGAAACAAGACGCTTACAAAAACTGAACATAAGCTTCTACATGACTTTAAAAATTTATTTCATAACCACCATACCACGCTTTGATCTGCAGAACTGTACTTCACTGAATATTTTAGTCAGTTTTTCGATATGATTAAACAAGTGGTTCTAAATCTGTTTCCCTTGCTTTGAACACAGGTTTAGTCATACAAAGCTCAGAAAAAGATGATCAACCAATGGTAAAAATTTCAGTTGAAGAGACAAGCACAAGAACACAATGAATTTACATCTTGCATAGTGTTAATATATACATACTTTGCTGATGCTTCCTTTTCTCTATTCCTGTCACTTCCTCTGTCCTTGTGCTTAGTGTCCACATCCGATTCGCTACTACTGAAATCCCCTTTGGTCTTCTTTTTAGTCTTCTTATTGTGATAATGCTTTTTCTTTTTCTTTTTCCTTTTCTTACTTGCCTGTTTCAGACTCTCATCTGTATCACTCTCCTCTGACAACTCAGATCTTGAAGGAGTCCTGCTTGGAAAAAAGCATATACATCTATATATGCACCTATACAGCTAAGTAGTAAAACTGTTAAGGAATAAGAAAATTCAGAACATTTTACCCTTTACCTTTATTTTCCCTGTATTCTTTTGGGGAGGTAGCAGTAACATATACAGCAAAAGTGATATAAATCTGCTTTAAATAACAACTATATTTTTCAGTTGCAGGAATTACTGACAACCAGTCTTAATGTTTTAATTGTCAAGGCATTTTGATGCATGATCTGTAGAAATATCGATCTGTTAACATTACCAATTGAAACAAGATGACCAAGCTGATACAATTTCCTAACCTTGCTAAACAACTTAGGTCAAGCTAAAAGACTAAGAAATCTTTCACCGTGACCTGTAAAAGAAAAAAGTCTGAATTTTTTTCCCTGTTTTTTATGACTTATATACGAAGTATCAAACCCACACTTTTAAAATCACTTCCAGACTAGAAAATCAAATTTTACCAATCAAGAAACAATTTTTTATAACTACTGAACTAATGTTATCATATAATGAAATATAAAGTAATACAGTAACACTACATACAACAAGCAACCAAGTTACTGAGAGATCACACAAAGGATACAGTTTTGGCAAAACACATATATATTACTGTACACACCACATAAACTCCCACGCTTAATAATCAAATGAATAGCGGAGGTCTTCTCTAGCCCTGAATTAAAGCACAAGCTCTTTTTTAACCTTTTTTTTTCTGTAGTCTATCAGTGAAAGAAAGGAGTGACAACTTGCAGTATTCCTAATACGTCAGTAAAAGAAAATACTGTATTTCAGAAACAAAGCATCTCAAGTGATAGCCCTGACACAATTTTTTTAAAGACACTAAGGAAAAAGAAACAAAGGAAGAACCATTAGCAGGCCTTTAAAACAAACATGCACACTTCTGCAAACCAGAAAAGCAAAGCAAACCCTCTCAAAACCACCAACAAGGTTGGAGCAATTAGTTTTTATTGAACTGAGATAAAACATATTAGTTTTGATTAAACCAAGTACCCAAGAAACAGGGAAAAAAACCCAAAACAACAAACACCCAAACGTTTTTCTGCACACTATTTTTGACTGTCTTTTCCAAAGATAAAATTAATATGGTGGGTTTATTATGTCATTCTATCTGATGGTAACCTGCAAAATCCTCAGTTTTATGACATTAAAGTCCTAAAAAGATTTGAAGAAACATACACAGACTGTGTGACTGATGAACAAAACACTGATTGCATTTCAAACACACAATGCATGTAAATGCAAGAATAAGTATAGAAAAAGATGTATTCAGGTGTGCTTGGTATTATAAAGATATTCTCTATCATGACCACCAATCATCACAAACAAGGGAGCTTGTATGAAATTAAAAGTGTCTAAGATTTTGTACTTGACAACTACAGCTTGACTGCATTCACTACTGAGCACTAGTTCCAGTGTAGATAAGCAAAGTACAGCAACCAGCCTAGTGAATGTATGAAAACCAGTTCTTCAGCAAACGTGGCTCTTACAGCTCCTTTCTGTAAAAGGATATAATCTCCCACTTCAGTTGACCAGCACGTTCTACAGCCACACAACGTGATACATGTAATATTTCATTAGTTCACATTGTCAACTTTTTAAAAAAGTAAAAAAACTTTTAAATGTTTTTTACTGTGAAATGGCTCATTTCTCTGGTTTCCAAAGAGAAATCACAAAGATGATACTTAATCTTTACATTATTTCAAGGGTCACTTAAGACATTCAAAAGCTAATGAAAAATCAGTATTGCTCAGCTCCCTCTCCATTCCAAAATAATAATCATTTAAATGCAGCTCGGAGAAAAAGAGAATGTAATTGCATAAGTACAATTTCACACTATTTTAAGTTAAAAGACATGGAAGCGTTATTCATACTTTTATACATGACTCAGTTCAGGCCTTTTTCAATACCGAACAGTAGAAGGAAAAGCAGCTTTTAGCTCCTGAATTTGATCTCATATAAGAAAAGATAAGCAGGACAAAAGAAAGAGGCTATTTTAAAAGACATTGAAGTACAGTCTACCTTATTAATGGTGATTTTTCAGGAATGAGATTGGCAACTTCTGTAGTGCGCTGGTGCAGTAATAGTGCATCCTCTGTAGAGAAGCTTGGGTTACTCAGCCAGTCTAATTCTGCAGGTAAAAAAAAAGTGTGAGATGAATACAAATTAGCTTGCTGTGCTTTTTTAAGCTGGGGATTAATCTAATCAACAGACAGCTAAATTCACAGCAAATGTCACTAAGTCGTGTGTAATAATTGAGCATATTGGAAAGCAGTCCATGAAATTTCCATTTAGTTCATACGGAAAGCAGATTCCATGTTTAATACACAGCTCTATACATAAAATAATCTATCCAATATTCATTTTTATAACTTAAAAATTCTAACTTTATATTCATATACTGTATAAATGTCTTATATATTTATAAGATCATCTATTGAATCATAACATATTCACTATTATATATTAATTATAATATACATTAGTTTTAATATACTATATACAATATAGAATAGAAATATTTGCATATTTAAAAAGTGAAATTGAAACATTTACAGAAAGGCATAATTAAACAAAAAGTGTAGTTAATGAATGAAATACAACTTATACAAACTAACAAAAGTGTACTTTACTGACTGCGTGGAAAATATTCTCAACACAATTTTATTGATAGGGACACCCATTACTGGTAAGAATACTCAAGTGTTTTATACATGGCCAAAACATGTCACTGGATTCTCAACTCTCTAACCACTGAAATATCATAAGACTTTTCAACAGTGTGAAACAAAGCTGTTTGATGCTAATTTTGATATATTAGTCAGCATTAAGCATTCTGCATCTAGATCTCTGCATTTCAGTCACCAGAAAAGATCAGACACTGACAGGATGTGGAAGGGAAATTTTATGTCACAATTTCACTGGTATTAAAATTTTTTAACAATTTTCACAGAGATTTCATTTCAATAATTCTTTTAAGCATGAGAAATTTCTTAGTTATTAAACAACAGAAGTTATTTCACCTAAGTACAGAATTTAACAGCAGCCACTTCAGTGCCACACTGATAGAAATAACAACAAAAAGAAGAAATTTGGTCTCCCTGCCTCTCTTCCATGCTTTTACAGTCACTTTTGCCTCAGTGTTCTTCCGGTCACAGTCTTGTTTTTGTGCTCTTGACTACACTGACCTTTACTCCTTAAACAGCATGAACTTGTTGTCTGTCAAGCCATATACCTCTGCTCCTTCTAAAGTATTTCTTTCAGAAATAGAATTTGGGTATGAAAAGCTTTCCTTTGTCTCATGTCCCTGAGATGTTGGCCACAAAAGGATTTAAAGCAAAGCAGGCTGCAAAACAGTTTGTTAAACAAAGTTGAACACATCAAGAAGTACCTACAACAAAGCAAAGCTCCAGTTTGTATTTCCCAAGAGTCTGCCCCCATTACGAAAGGCTCCATGAGGAGGGGTCACCTCCCTGGCTTGTCTTGAACCTCCACCTCTGAGCATGGGAGAATCCACAATTCATGGCACTGTCATGACCAAAACACACTTCTCCCATGACCAGCCCAACCAATATGCTGCAGAACACCACCATGCACCATTTTTCAGCTCACCAAAACACAGGATGGAGACTGAAAACACAAATTCAGTTGTATAATAAACACTCATAGTACTGTGACCTTATGCCTGGCAATTAGAATTACTAAACCTAAGGCAAATACACTACCATACTTTGTTGCAAATCAATGTAAGAATTTCTTTTTCCTTTCAAGAAAATAGTTAAGACATATGAATGTAAAATTAGAATAAAAATTGAAACCTTAAAACTGCAATCCTCACTTGCCTTTTTTAAAATATGATAGAAGTCTACTATTGACTTTTAATTAATCCACCCTGGCACAAATTCCTTCCTTTTAAGGATGTGTCTATGATTTTAAATCTGTACATCTACCACAAAGCATTCTTCCAAAACCATGGCAGACATAAAGGAGAAAGTCTTATGCTGAATAACACCTAACCAATATTTCACTTGACTATCAAAATACTTATTCCCTCTGCTGGGGAACAAAGTGTCATGCAACAATACGTTAATTTCTTCTTTCAGTCCTGTAAGAGATGCATTAAGAACTAAACTGAAGTCAGAATTACTTCTTAGAAGTACTGTATTTAGTATTTTCTAAGAAATATC
Organism: Origma solitaria; assembly: GCA_013397895.1. NCBI lineage: Eukaryota > Metazoa > Chordata > Aves > Passeriformes > Acanthizidae > Origma > Origma solitaria. Next base: position 2,454,252 of record VZRL01003807.1, read on the forward strand.
AAAATGCTTCTCATGGGTAAGTCTGTAATCATTACATGCTTAAACCACACAGGAGTTACATAAAATTATACACCTGATAACCACATAAGCAAATTAGAGCTGTTATTCACTATATATGTCATGCAATACACCTCGTGCCACTTTATACCTGAGATTTTTGAGGTATATTTATAAAATGTGATATTGATGTGAAAAATTTTCTTCCTTATATTAAATTATTTCTGCTAATTTTAGTAATGCAGGCAAAGTGTAAGGGAATGCAGGAGCAAACGACAACTCTGCAATGTTTTTCCACTGGTTACACTCTGGTCTTCAATAAACACAGGCAAACTCACAGAAAGTACAATGATCCAGAACACGCCAGATTTCAGCAAAAGACACATTTCATTTCCTTCTTTAAAAAACCCCATCTTTGTTTTGATTTGCATTCTATTACCCAGATGGACCTAACAAAACAGAAAAATGTCCTGGTTGGCAGAGTCTTTGGTGTAAAGGCGTGTCATATAACAGCACAAAACTGTAACTTATTAGCTAGACAGACCTCCTTTAAATTATTATAGCTGTTCCAAAGATATATAAAAGTTACCTAATTTGTCTTTAGCCAGATCTCCAATAACTTACATTCAAGCACAAAGACACTCTCTGTAGCCTTTGAGCTTCTATTCTTTTTAATAAGATATTTTTCCCATTTTAATGTGTAATAAATCATTTACTAGTATCATTTTTTGACAGAAATAAATTTATTATAAGGGAGTTCTCTATTAAGAAGAGAGATACTGAGGAAGTAGGCTGGCAGACAGATGCATAGAAAGCATGCATGAGATCCATTTCCATGTGAAATTTGCCTCAAACATACCAAATCATTAACTCTTAGAAAGAAACTTTCAAGATGTCATTTTGACTTAATTTTACCAGAAATAATCTGTTATTCCCTTAGAGACATCAAATCTAGCTTGGTGTAATATCATTAGAATAGTACAAACAGAGAAAGGTTTAGAGTTTTTTTCTATTTTGAATTGTTTTAGGGCCTCCAAGGAAAACTCACCTGGAAAAATGGAGTCGTAAACATCAATCCCCTGTCTGTTCCTTTAGCTTGGTTCTACCCAAGCAGATAAGATCAAATTGCATCTTCAACACATTGAAGAACCACTCTGTGAGAACCAAGCCCTGTAGCACAGTCAATACACCTCTGTGGCTACAGCAGGGAAGTTCAGAATTCTCGAGGTACAGTATTTTCTCAAGAATTTAATCGAACTGACCTAATACTAGGAAGACATGAGCAATTTTTGCCATTATGCAACATACAAGTTCAAACTGCTTGTGTATCTTAAGTGAATCAGTTAGGTGGATACAAGCATTTCAAACATCAAAATGCATTCCAAACTTTAAAACACTATCTCTTCACTTCTTTGGCTTTTTTCTTGTGAAATCTCTAAGAAGTTTATACTTTTTGCAGACCAAATATGAAAGACCTATTTTGCGATAATATGCGTGTACTCATTATATGTTTATGAGCACAACAGCAGCAGCAATCCAATGGCACTCTCTTTATACCTTCTCAAGCAAAAAGAAAAATAAAAATTTACAGTGCATGTCTACAGAGACAATTTTTAAGAGTTATATGAAGCCTTTTGTTGCCTCTCAGGATACTGAAAATCTACTTTCAGCAAAACTCACTGCATTGTCTGACCTATAGCATAGTTTGGACTGCAAATAATGGTGTACATAATGCTTACTAATGTCAGTAGGGTTACCTACTACCACTGCTCTCTTCATGGCTACAGATAAAATTGCAATTTATCTTTCAACAAACACTAATTAAGCTTGACAACATAATTGTAATGAAGCACATACAAAATTGCAGCACGCTATAGGCTGCTGCAACTCAGCAATCGGGAAACATAGGAAGTGTAAGCACTACTTCTGTTTCTGTTTCAGACAGCACTTTCACTTTAGAAATGGTTTAGGAAGGCTTTTAAAAGTGTGAGGCAGAGTGGCTGGCAGAATGAAACACAACCAACACGTATACATTTCTACTTCAGCTTTTATAATAAAGCTATGAAGCACTCCTAAATGTCTGCTAAAGACAACTCAGTTTTACGTAACATTACAATCAAAATACTCTGGGATCTCTGTATTATGATGCATTCTGGCTTCACATCAGCTCTGAGCAGAGAACCATCTATCAGAGAAATACCAAAGCTGCATGTCAAGTTCTCAAGTTCTCACAAGCTGAATGTGTGAAATTTGATAGACACCACCATAAATGTGATTCTGAGTTAATATTTAATTTTTACAACTTACGTTAAAACATTGTTGTCAACATCATAGTACAATATTTACCAAAACATAAACCAAATAAATTATGTTCCAGTTTTGTCAATAATTCTCACACAAAAGGCTTCCACTATACCAAAATGTAAGTAATAAACAGTGCTAACAACTGAAATCTGGATCCAAAAGTCAGTCTTACATCTTTTTCTGTATAATCTGATCTTCCAGACAGGTGGCCTGCAGGGACATAGACTACCGTAACAAACTTAAAGGCTAAAGACCCAGAGTTTTAAAATATAACTAAGGTCTCATTACCAGAGAATTTTACTATATCTCTGCCTGGCAGAACAGCTCCTCTATTCCTAGAAGCTGCAATTTGGGATCATATTATGTTCAGTACTCCCTACACCAAGTGACATTGCCAGAAAGGCTCCTAAATGCAGCTAGAACAATTCTGTACTGGCAGAGTGAGTATCAACCACTGTTACACCATCAGGCATAATGCAGAACTGGTCAGAACAAGAAGCTAAAGCACTATACTGACTGGACCAAACATACAAGAAATTTAGCTTAAGTAAATAATTCTCTTGTTTCTCTTTGCTGTGGTGCCTAGAGAATGGGAGGATTTAAGGGTGGTAGAACCTGGCAAGCAAAAGGGTTAGTTCAAATCCTGTCCGGTAGAATTAATAAATGTAGTACCTACTTCACCGCTTGGCATTACACCAGAAAGTGTTATTTACTTTAATATTATCATTTTAATAAAAGTAGCACTTGCAAGACAGTAACTACAATAGCCAATGTGACGCAATGAATCATCTCACTTGTAACCTTCAAAAAAGTCCTTTAAAACTAGAATTTGGCTTAATAAGCAAGGAATTGAAAAAGTACTTTTCTAGATATCCAAAGCTAGTGGGGAAAAAAGAAAAAAGAAAAGAAATTAAGAAAAACAACAACAACAAACCCAAGGCCCCCATGCCGCTCTCGGCAGCCTCCGGGGGCGATGGCTGTGGGCCGTGGCCCGGGCCCGGCGGCAGCACCGCCCCCTCCGCCGCTCACGGCGGGGCGCAGCACACACTAGCACGGCCGGAGCGGGGCCGGCGCCGTGCGCCGAGGGCCGCTGGAGAGCTGTTAAAGCAAAGACGGTTCTCGCAGGACTTTACCTCTCGTGGAGCCCTCGGAGCTGCCGGCGGGGGGCTCCCTGGGCTGGGCGGCCCCGGCGAAGGCCGGGAACAGCGCCATGTCTCGGCCGCCGCCGCCCCCCGCCCGAGCTGCCCGGCGGCAAGATGGCGCCAGGCGCCGAGCGTGCCGGGAGCGGTAGTTCTTCCGGCCGGCGCCAAGATGGCGGCGGAGGGGAGCGAGGGGCGGCCTTGGGCTGGCCTCCGCCTATCGTGCGCCCTCCGCCGCCGCACGGCAGGACTGGAGCACGGAACTGCTGGGGGAGAGGCGGGATGGAGTTTCCAGAGTCAGCCCGTCCTTCCCCCCACCCTCATTCATCCCGGATGGATTTCACCGGGACGGAACACCCGAGCGATGTCTCTGGGTGCCTGGAATGCTCAGCTGTGTAAAAGATAATGCTGTAAGAGGCCAGGCGGCCTTTCTGTCGGTACCAGTGTGTGCCTCCCAACACCGTCTGCGACGGCACCAAATCACCTCCTGCAGCTGCGCCTGTCCCAATGTCCTGACCGGGGAGTCACCCATCGTGTCTGACAGCATCCATGAGCCTGCCCTCCACAAAGGCACTGGCAAAATAATTTTTTATGCTTTTACACTTAATGCCTTCTTGGGCAGGATGTTCCGCTTCTTAATTATGTATTGTCTGAAACAGTATTTCCTTTTTTTTCTATAGCCAATGCCTGATTCTTGCATTGTGAGGAAAAAATAAGCACCCTATTCACTTTTTCTGCAGAATTTGATACATTATTAATATACTTCAGTATTCTCCTTCTGGACTGAAAAGTTTGCCTTTTTTCTTTGCATGCTAAAGCCGCTCCATAACAGTCTCCTTGCTGAATTTCTGTAGTTTTTGTATGTCTTACCCTAATACTAATGCATGCCCAGAATTTCATGTAATGATTAAGATAGGTGTACAGTGAGTTTAGGGGGTATATGGAATTATGATGACTGGTTTGTTTCGTGCTCCTTTTCCAATACCTTCTGATCATTCTATTTGGCTCTTGTCTTCTCCTGCACTACAGTATCTGTCAAGAGATCATTTCTGAGTGGCAAAAGATAATAAGTAACTACTGTGTGTAGATGATAGGATTAGCTTCCCTATACGCACTGCTTCAAATCTACCAAACTGATTTTTTGGCCATTTTATAATTAATTTTTTTAATACTTCAGTGACCTTTCTCAGTCAGATTTCCAGCTGATTGTCATGAATACTTTTGCAACTTCTACAGACTTCATCAACTCTACAGTCACTGCCATTTGCAGCCTTTTTGTAGATGTTGATGATTTCATCCTTTAGAAAACTCTAAAGCTATTTCTTAATCCTTGTTTCCTACCTTTATTTTTAGTCAATAAAAAGCTATTCATCCACATGAGATAAGTATATAAGTAAAGAGAGAAGAGAATTCAGAACGAAATAGTGATCGTGGACACTGATAGTCTGGAAGTTATCAAATGAATGGGGCCTAATTGATAACTTGAAAAGTTTAGTTTTAAATGCATACTTGCCTACTGATGTGGAGCCAAGATTTTGCTGAAATATGTCAACATTTTTGAAGTTTTGTAGTAAAATGTTTGAATGTAGAAAATATAGTATGTCACATAGAAATATATATCTACCTAGAACTGATACAAAAGATAGGGAAGAAATCGAAAATAAGCACACTACCAATTTGTGACCAAATTTTGAAGACAATTAAAAATAATTACCTTGTCACATGCACGTTTTAGCCCTTATCCTGAGAACAGAAAAACTATGTAATTATGAAACCTGCACAAGCAGTTGTCTTTATATGTGCTTGGCATAATCTCTCCAGGTAATTTTAGAACTCATGATCAGTATCAACCAAATTTAAAAGAGGGTTACAGGTTATTACATTACTGCAAACCAGATGAAAACAGGTAGCAACTCAGAGCAGGGATTTGAGTGGGAGCAAAACTCCAGGGTGCATGCAGTTCACTTCGGGAGACAGACCTACTGAGAAAGTTGAGTCAGAACTCTTCCTGTTCATGGAAATATTTGTTACAATCTTATTTGGATAGTTCCTGAAATCTGTAAATGTGTTTATTCTGCATACCTCAGCAATGGGAAAACTACCACCTCTCTACAGAAAAATAATTATTTCCCCATTCTCTTACAAGCGAGAATCAAAGCTCTTTCAAGCTTTTGATGCTCTAGTGCAAGATAAACCAAATACATTTAATAAAAAAGCATTCAGTTTATTTGCCACGTCATTTTCCACGTCTCTCAGCTGCTCAAAGTGATGGCTTCTCAACAAAGAGAATACAGAAAATGTGCTTTTTGAGAGTAAAGCAAATGACCAAAGAGAGAGTTTATAAGAATCCTAGGTATAGATTTATGCCCTGTGTCCCTGAAAGTTTACACCACACTATGGCTAAAGAGAAGGATACATTAACAACAGTGTCATTATTGTTGCCATACATCTGTTACTGTGACAAAAAAAACCAAAAAACCAAAACCCAGACAAAAAACCACATTTAATACTACCACATAATTGAAAGCAATATCCCCCATTATCACAAGTGAAGTTAAACTTGCGTGAATGTTGCTTTTAGATTATTGCACAAGTAGTTAGTATTTAACATTAGTAGAACTTTGCTCTGTAGTAAAATCTTCTGCTTTGACATTTCCTTGAATTACTGAGTGAGCAGTGCCCATTCTAATGAAATGTTGTTTTCTGCAATGCATTTAATGTATTAAATAAATTAGTTGCCTCAACACAGTTGAGCCAAGCTTTTCCTTAGGATTTACTAAAAAATCTGAGCAAAGGACCTCTTGATGTTTAAAGAAACACTCAGCATAGTTTATTCAGTTCTACCCTAATAAAAGCAACCCATCAAGCCTTTTACAGTACAGACAAAACCACAGGATACAACATGAGTTCCTTGTTAATAAGAAGGAATGAACTAACCAACTAGAGGAACTAACAAGTCCCTTAAGAACACTCTGGTCTGCTTTTTACATTGTTTATACCTATTTAACATATTAAAGTCTGGTATAGTTAATTTTTAAAAGTTAATTAATTTTAAGGATTTTTCTTCTTTGATAAGGATTTTCTTTGAAAAGCTTTACAATGAGTAAGGTACTGAACTACTTAAACAGATGTGAGAGTGATCATTTACAGTAGATTTAAGATTTGAGTTATTCTGTATGTTTTGATAAAAATCATAGCAGTATATTTAGGGGCAAAAAAAAGTCCTCTCATGAGGTCCATAACATTTTCCTTATTACAATGAAATTGTAGTGGATATTTGTGGATCTGACATTTGGGAAATAGGTGCCACATGAAGCAGCAATTCAGATTTCTATTCTGGCCAGAGAGCTAGAGGGACAACTGGATGTATTCAACATCCCTGAACAACCCTAATGTGATGGACTAGCAGGCTCGTGCTAGTGTCCATCAGCCTTTTCAAAGCTCGCTGATGTACAGAGTGCTGCCAGCATCATGTGATGATGCACTTTGTATCATGATTAGAATGCTTATGCAGCTTACTCATATGTGGCTTTAATATGACACATTTAGCATGTTCCAAGAGTGAGAGAAACTGGGCAAACGTAAAAGGAGGGAGCATAGCTGTATCTCCCTGCAGCGAGACCTGTGGAGCACAACAGGATTTCCAATAGCACAGGTTCCTGTTCTGATGGTATGCTAAGTTTCCAGCCTCACTCTACATTTTCCCAGCCCTTCCTCAGGTTTCTTTCACTAAAAATTCCTTTTGTCTATGCCAGAGCTACTCAAATGCATTGAGATCTACTCAGTAATTTTACCAAGGGCTAATTTTTTATTGATACCCACTCAGCAGGCTGAAATACAACAACTCTGGTTTCAGCTCTGCCAGGTATGACATGGGGTTGCTGGGCTGTAACCTCAGTATCATCCCATGGCCAGCCTTGCCAGGAGAACAGCACAGAAGAAATTATCTCCTGCAGGACAATTGCGTATTTGGGACTTCAATAGTGCTTGATAATGTCCCTGTAGCTATTTTATTTCCCCTTTCTACCCTGTTGTCAGGGTGCTGTGTGGGCTGGGGGCCCTGGAGCTGTGCGGGCCAGGACAGGAGCTCCCCAGTCAGGAGCAGGGCACTGGGAACTCCAGGGGCAGCCCCATTCCAGGAATCAGGCACCACCCCGGGAACAAGAAGAGGCTGGGACATGGGCCCACAAGTCTGCTCAGCCTGGGGGGCCTGTGGCTGCGGGGGCACAGCTGTGGGGAGCTGAGACTGGCTCTGCCCTCTTTCCCTGCAAAGCTGCTGCTTTATTTCCCAGCCCTTGACCCTTCCCACCTGCGCTGCTCACTTGAGGAGAGAGAGGACAGGCCTCCCCAGCAACTGGAGGTACCGCCAGCCGCCTCTCCTCCCTGCCTGCTTTCTTACCCAACTAACCACATTCATGCTGCTTGCATCAGCCATGGCATGGCTGGGGCATTTCACAGAGGAAAAGATATAGAGCTCTCCATCATCTCACGCTTGTCGTTGTTTGAGAGAGGCAGCTCAAGAAGTTGTCTTCCAAGAAAAAGTTCTTCTTAAATGTCTAATATTATTCTTCCAGTCCTCAAAACTGACAGATCAAAACTGAACATAGTTGGATACAAAGGTATAATAATTTTACACCTGTCTTTCAAAAGGGCTTCTTTTGTATTTTTAAAGGGAAATAACTCATGTTTAGCAACAAATTCCAATTTCTAAGGTTCTCTTCTGGTTTTAATTATATATTATATTACACGTACAGTAAGTATTCCAGGTGATTATATTGTATAATACTGCTATTACATTTGATGTGTCACATTTTATCCTCAAAGGACCTACTTTGCAGGTCAGTATGTATGTGCTTCGTAGAGTATTTTACACAGAGATTTTGAAAATTACATTATAAAAATGCAATTCTACCACCTTCTTGCAACGTAATAAACAATACCTGAATAAAATCTTAGAGGTTTAAATTATTGATAAAACAGAGATATAAAATTACATGGAAAAGGTGCAAACATTTTTCCTTCAAATGATAAAATTAAACAGAAAATAAATATATATAAGCTGATCAATGCATTACTGTTAATATTTTCACAAAGGCTGTCAGGCTACGAATGCTTTAGTAAATCTGGTGGTTTATTTACTGATCCAAGTTCTATCTGTAAAATCTTCACTTACGAAAAGCTTGCTGGGCTATCAAATGCTTGCTGGGTAGATCAGTTATTACAGCTATATTTGCGATGGACATATGTAATAAAGATAACTGGTTCAGTTCAGATACACATTCTGAGGCTACACTTCAAAAACCTAAAGGAGATTTTTTTTTTAACTTCATTTTTCAAGCTGCATAGCAATGCTGCTCTTGAACTTCAAATTAAAGCCATGATCAGATTGATCCTGTAGGCAAGTTTGAAATATGTATATGTTGTTCCATTATACAAAACAGAAATCGCAACAAAATTAATATGAAAAATCTGTATCAAAGCCATACTCTAGACAGGTCTATTAGGTGCTTAGACATAAACCTCAGACTTGTAAACTATTTTAAGTTCTGCTATGCATGCATGTATGCGTATGTGAATATAAATCTGTATTCCTATATAAATTACAAAAAAATGAGGGTCTTGATATTGTTCCCAGTACATTTACTGTGAACAAAAAACACAGTAGGAGAGGAAAGAGGTATTTTGCAGACATAAGCAGAGCATTTTTCTTGCTAGAAAGGCCCACTAGCATTTTATACAAGCTTTCTCAGGGAGAAGACTGGAGAATTTTAAGAAATTCAGAATAATCAGAACTTCCTGTACATATCCAGACCCATGCAATTTTATCCAGTTTCTTTTTGCAGAGAAAAGAGGTGAGGAATTTTAGTCCTCAAAAAACCACAAACCAAATCAACCAGCCAAACAAAAAAAACCACCCCACATCTGTCCTTATTTTTGGCCTATTTTTATATTTTGTACTCTCTAATTCCACCATATTTCTTTTTAAAATACCACAGGAATAGATCCTCCTGTAAGAAAAATGCATTTGACATACTTCTTTTATTCTCAAATCAAAACAAGTGTTACATGCAATTTGGTCAGTAAACATTCAACTTACTGCACAATTTTGAGGTGATTTTATGGCTTTATCATGCAGCCACAGGTGAAGCTTCCAGTTACTTTAATGAGGTGGGTTTTTTGGTGACTTGGGATCATAGGGTCAGATGTTAATTGCAGGAGAAGTCACATTTCTAATGAAACTTTCAAAATGCAGCGTGTGAAGCAGCCTGCTTAAATAGTCAGCATTAAAAAAATAAATAAGCTACACAAATAGTCAGGATTTTCCATTTTCTATTTCATTAGCAATTCTGCGTTTCCTCTGGATTAAACGATTTCTCATGTAAAATCCATGGTAATTTCTCATTAGATTTATCCCCCAAATAAAGTTTATCTTGCCATTTATCCCTAATCTCTAACTTTTTGTGAACATGTGTCTGGAAGGAACGGTCTTTGTGTTCAGCCTTCTCTGCAGAAAACCTCACCACATAAGTCTGTTCATATATTCAATTTTGAAATTTGTTGGGCTTTTCTACCCACTACTCCTGTAAAGAGACAGGTCCAGAACCACAATGTTCCAATGCTTAGAAACATCCTGACTTTCTCCTTAATTACATTCATGTTTATATCCATCTGTTTCTAGGCCAGCAATTTCCTATGGCTGAAAATAGCTCTCTGCTTCATGAGGGTGCTAACCTGGATGTAATCTATGCACAGACAGTAATCATATGCCACTCAGCCTTTCTGCTATTAAGCAATTTTAAAATTTTCATTGCTCAGTCCACTGAATTTTTTGCACTTTTCTCAGCTCATATTCTGAACTTGAACTGTACAAGACACAGTGGTACTTCTCAATCTCTACTGGAAATATTCTATAGCCCTGCATTTAGTTGGCTGAATCATGCTAGTGGCTCACAATGACCGTAATTAATAATTATAATCAGGCATTTCCAAACAATTGCTTCCCCTGTATGAATTCCCCCTATTATACCAGAAAATCTTGTTTTAAATCTTTAAGAGCATGGCCTTCTATCCTGTATTAAATTCCACTTTACCTCTGTTACTGCAGGCTGCTAGATCACCTGTTTTATAGAATTGAAATTTTTTATATGGCTTCTTGTGAGCAATGCCATCTGTTTTTACCATCACCAAGTTTAATTAGCATACTCCTATTTTTGTGTCATTGCTTTTGTTAAATAATATTGGCCAAATGTTAGTATAAGGAGCCCCAGTTGAATTCCCTCTTTGGTCTCATAGTCCCCTTTGCAGCACAGACCTATTCTCATCCCTCTTTCGGCCACTTCTTTATCTAACTCACATTTCTTGTGCTATTTCCCATTTCATCTCATAATCTCACAAGTACTACATTGTCAAATGCTTTACTGAGATAAAAATTAATTGTATCTAACAGGTTTCCATCATAAAATTCTGCTGCCATTAAAAGACAGTCACAGTCTATCTTTGGTGAACATGAACTGCATTTTATCCCATTTTCCATTTATTTCTACACTGTTCATTAATTTCAAACTTTATTTTAAAGGGTTGTGTGTTGTTGTAGACTAACAGAATAATTGCAATTATAGCAAATGTTTATAAAAAGAAAAGTGAAGCTTGCTATATAGCACCACCACAATACCACTGGTGGATTAAAATCTCTACCACAAGCCATAAAACTTCATTCCCTAGTTTTTTCACTAGTCAGTAATGCTCCCCACCCCTTTGAACAAGTTGAGCTCTCTTAGTTTAGCTTCCATCCCACAGTTCTTTTCACTTTGTGTATATTCTCTTATAGCTTTGACTTTCCTTTCTACACCTTCGTCTGTTCTGAAAGCTGCAAAAATGACGCATTAGATTGGAGAATGCAACTAGATTACACAAAACCTTTAGGGCTCCCCCTTCTTTATGTGCTAGTTGCAATGTGCCGCCTATATTGCTAAATAGTCTTTTGCTTTTTGTTTTGGTCTTCTGCAAGATCTTGCTCTGAGTTAGGTTTGGCAAATCTTCCTTGAGTCTGCACCTCCAAGTCTCCAAATCATAGCTTTCTTCATTCATTCATTTCCCTTCTCCATTCTATACAGACTTTTTCCTTGTTTTTACTCTGACTGTGAAGGTAGTTATGCATTCCTCTTTCCTACTTGGAATGTAAATTCTAGACATTTTTTGTATCTGAGTTAGGTAAATTTCGGATCTCTGTGATGTTTAAGCCTCTGATTTGTTACTTCAATTACTGTTGGGGTACGCCCCCGAAGTCCCGTCCCTTCCCGGGCCGACCCAGATACCGACAGCCTCGGGGGGCAGGAGTCCAGGGTGTGAACACACCTCTGGGGTTGGTCCCACGGGTGACAATCACCTCTGCCCCGCCCCTTCTTCTGGCACTTTCCCTGCCCGTCAGGGCCGGGGGGTGGTACTGGGCATGGCGACCCTCCCCTCTCCTCCCCCAGGTCCAGAAAACTCTATATTCTCTGTTATAATTGGTTGCACCCTTGTCTGTAGTCTTTGGTTCCACCCTTGAGTTGTAATGATTCGTTACTTATGTTCTGTTGCCGCCCCCTTGCTGTGTTCTCGTTGGTTGTCTGTTCCCCTTAAAACCGCGTGTCCCGGGTGCCTCGGGGTCTCTCTTGTGGCTTCCCTCGGCCCTCCTTCCCCGCACCCTTCCCGGTCCGGACCTCCCCAATAAACCCGGTTCCACAGTGAGACGGCTCTCTCGCTCCTTTGTTCTCCGCACCGACGATACAAGCTTGCAGGCAGACAGCCCCTGAGGACAAGCCTCCCCGCTGAGCTAGCCCGGGGAGAGACACCTCCCGGAGAGAAGAGCTCCGGAGTGCCAGCCCGGTTGCCCCGGAAACCTCCTCAGCCGCCGGCACACACCATCCCGGGAGGGAAAGATACTTTTTATTTTATTTTAAAACTATAAATTACTATGTCTAATTTATTAACATTTGTTCTTATAGTATTAAAAAGCCCTCTAAAACTTTGTCAGAGCAGTTTTGTTTATTCTTCCATTTCATTTTGATTTTTCAGCCATGTGGGGATGGAAAGAGGACTGCTCTGCTTTTACTTTAAACACAACCAGACAACCAGTTCCCTCCCTATCATTACTACCTACATAAATTAGTTTAAAGTAGTACCAGTTTGTGCCCAGTTGGGAAAAAAAAAAAAAGAAAAAAAAAAAGAAAAAGCTTTGCCTGTCACTTGCGCAATTATCTGAGCTGTAGTGGCATTAGCAGCCCATGTTTTCCACTGGACAGCTGCATTTTTTAATCTCTCTTCAACTTTGTCACAAATCTTCCTCATCCCCATGTTTCACCAACAACTCAGCTGAGATGCCTACAGATTTTCCTCCCTCAAATCTCCATTTGTGCTGCAAAATTACATTAATGTAGCTGCCAACGAGACTATAAACTTCCCTCAGTTTTCTAGAAAATTTCAATTTGTAAATAATACCACATAGATATCTGTTATTGGTATTGAAAGTGTATTACAGACAATCTGTACAATGCTTGAGCTGCATCAATGCCACCTCTCTGCCAGAACACTGATTGCTGTCACTAGACAACTGATATGACAGGCATTGAAGCCAGTTGATAAATACACAGTTAAGAAAAATCTACAATATAATGACCTGAAATCCTGCTGTCCTCAACTATTACACTGTTCTTTCAGCACACTGAAGATTATTAAGCCTATAAAAAACCCAACCTAATATACCTGAATTATGGATGGCATCACTAAGTCATAATACTATATTAACCGGGACTCATCAATTATATATTTATTAAAATTTAATCCTCTATCTTACAAGCAGTGAAAGTCCTATCATACAGGCTGCAGTTATTTTGCTGATGTGCTGTTCCTTTCAACCCAAAAAGCATCAGGATGCTACACAACCTTGGAAAGAGGAGAATGCATAGGTAAGTACCCTTGGTAAGCTCTATAACAGCAATTGGAAATTTAATTTTCATGTAGAGAAGAAAGGACATTAATTTTATTTTTATGGTTCTTCCTCAAAGGTATGTCTGTGCTTCTTTCATGCACTTCTTTTTCACCTTACCTGTCCCTCAGTGTTTTGCTACACCCATTAAATTGCATAAAACCAGCTCTTTTGGCTCAGAATGCTGGAACCAGTTGTACATGCATTAAATGTATTAGGAGGAAAAGTAAGGATGATGGCAATTCAAGCCTAGCTCTTAGTGCAAGAATAAGAATAGCACCAAAAAAACAAAATAATTTGAATGCCCATGTACCTGTGTCAAAGGTAAGAGTGAAAATATATATACAATTTTATGTTCTGTAGCTTTTTATACACACATACAGGAGTAGAGCAGTCTGAAATATATGAATTCCCAAGAAAATTGAGTACTTCAAAAATCTGTTAGTCTGTGCCACAAACATGAATACTAGCACAACTTTATCAAATTGTTTGCAACCATCTTTATTCCCATGTGAGTAGGAGGCTGTACTGAAAGATATTCTGAAGGCTCTTCCAAGCTGACCCAAACTATAATGTTGTATGAATTCTCTCTCTCTCTAGAATGCTCTCTCTCACAAGCCCTGTTCCACACCCAGACATGCACAAAACCAGATCACAACCCTTTGTCAAAAAGCTTGTAGCACAGACCTGTCTCCCATATATACTTCTTCACTTTTTGGTATCCAGACTCAGGATGATCATGACCACACATGACCATATGCTCACAAATGGCCAGGCATGCATTGTTCCTTTTCTTTTGCCAGACACTCAGTATTGTACACCAATCATTTATCTCACTGTCTATCCCAAATACTCTTTCCTCCCTTAATAAATGTTATTTTCTTTTTTAATTCCCCACAGACTCTTCATTACTTTCAGATCATAAATTTTGTTCAAAGCTGTTGAGCTTTCATGAACACTGAGTTCATTTTCACAACTGCAGCCATTATCTGAAATACATTCTACCCATCTGGCTATAAGGGTTTTTTTGGACAGAGGACTTCTCCTCTATTTTCATGACTTCACTTTATTTACAGGAAGTGTCATGCAAATATGGAAAACTTCTAAAATGCTTCAGTGACAGTTTCTTATTCAATACACTTTGCTTTGATAAACAATTCTTGTCTACTCTTTTCATTATTATTCACATTAGATACAAGCTCTTCTTTCTATAGTTTAGCCTAGCAATTACATCAGGTTACCATTCCAAACTAGAAACCATACATATATAAAACAATACAGAAAATCCATACAGAAGTAAATAGGAAGGCAAATAACAATTTATGCAATGAATCAATGACTAAGAAATTATAATTAGTGTTCATCAGTATATCCAGAACAACTTCATTAAAGTACAGCTAATTATGGTAGACAACCTTATGCTGGAATCATAAAATGCTGCACCTGTATTTCCCAGGAATCACAACCATTGATTCCTGATCTTTAGGACTGTTCAAAGTCCTAAAATCCAAAGAACACTGAAACGGTATTCTATGAACTCTGCCATCAAAAGATTATCAGTGAGTTTTAGAATTAAGTACATCTCTTGAGCTATGCACATTGCTGCTTTAATGAAGAAAGTGCACCATATGCTTAAATCAAAAACTTCTGGCACCTTCACACTGAAAGGGGAAGCTGAACTCCACCCCAAACTATGTTACGGCCTTTGGCAGAAGCACACAGTAGCCTCATATGAACTGCGGAATCTCTAAACACTGTCAAAGCAGCCTTCATTTAGGAAGAGCTACATAAAGCAGGCTCTGCTAGGTTCATCCAAGTTCATTTATAGAACACTCTACCTTCAGTCTGTGAGTTGGTATCCCATATTTGTTAGCAAAAAAATCAGTAACAGTATACTAGAAAGGAAAAAGACTCGAATGTTGACATTACAGAAGTGCTTGAACAGCCGTAAGTGTTAATGGAGGCCCTGTGTTAGAGTAGCACTACAGAAATATGAACCCTGAAGACTTTAAGACCTTTTCTGCAAAGTATCTATTTTAAAATGCTAAGATCAGGGTTTTTCTTTGGCTGCTAGAAGTAATTACTTTTTATTGCTATTCAGTAAATAACTATTTGAAAAAGGTAAATCACCAGGACTAGCAGTCACAGACAAACCCAGAGAGAAGGACATTCAGACTACCTGCACAGCGAATTAGTGAGTTGTCAGGAACACAGATAAGATGGGGAGGAGTGCTTAGAGAGATTAAGGAGGAAAGGGAGGGAGGAAGGAAAGCAGTAAGAAAGGCCAGAGTTAGAAAATGCCAACGCTGTCAATTATTAGCTATAGCCAGAGTTTCCTGGTGATAAAATTTGTTCTTCTCGAGTCAAAAGAAATAGAGTATTTTCACGTGTTGTTTTCCCCTGTTGTTCAGGGCTCTTCTTCCCTGGGGTTGCCAGCTGTGTTTTGGTAGTCAGATTGGGTGGGAGATTTCTCCAGTGGCAGATTCTGACATCT
This sequence comes from Origma solitaria, assembly GCA_013397895.1. Classification (NCBI taxonomy): domain Eukaryota; kingdom Metazoa; phylum Chordata; class Aves; order Passeriformes; family Acanthizidae; genus Origma; species Origma solitaria. The sequence continues at coordinate 2,470,153 of VZRL01003807.1, forward strand.
TTTTTCCCTGTCAAGGAAAGAGCTTGACAGTCATCAGTTCCGTTGCTTGTCAAAAGGGAATCTGTTTGCTCCCTGTCAAAGTGCCTGCTCTGCATTTATTCCCTTTGTTTGGATTTATTTTCAGTTATATTTTCTGCACACAACGATTCCCACCCTCTCAAGGAAAACCACAGTTAGACCTATCACGTGGCACTCCTAGAAGGGATTTCTGAAGCCTCATGATCAGCAGTCTCCCTCCACCCTATTCCCCCACCCCACCCCAAAAGTGGGGCAGAGTGAGAGAGGTAGCTCCAAGGACAAGAAGGCATTTATTTCTCTGCAATTTTTGGCCCTGCCACACCCATCTGTGAGGCAGAGGGCCCCCACAGCCACTTTATTTGTAACCTTTTCCTTACTCAAGTCGATGACAAAGATGACTGGCAAACCCGAGGCTCTACTGTTTCTCATTACCAACAAGCCATGAAGTGCACAGTGGTACATGGCTCAGTGAAGCAATTGAGTTTTTCAGACTACTGTGTGGGATTTGTAATTTCATAGCCCCACAGTTTTCTAAGCGGTGGTTCAGTACTAAAATGAAGATAATACTTTTTTTCATCAGCTGAAATCAAACGAATCTATTTATTGATGCCATTCCTAAATTATTTTATTTGCAAGGCAGAAAAAGGCTTCTCTTAAATCTCCAATTACCTACCATCATTTTTCTTTTTTTTTAAACATTTCACCTTCTCAAAGCATGTTTGGTGATCATGAAAACATTGTTTTATTTGAGATTACTCCTAATTTACAACAGTATAGTTATTAAAATTAGTGGAATTACAGAAGTACAGCTGAACTGTGGCTGTACTTATTACCCCTGTGCCCCTCAGCTGTGCCAACACAATTGCTTGCAGGGCTTCTCAAATAAGGTCCATTAAAAAGTTGTCAGCTCTAAGTCAAGGAAGTGACTAGAGTTAAAAAAGAATTATTGATCTTGATAATTGCTAGCACATTCAATTGCCAGCACAACTGAATGGCTGGCATGCCACAGGCAGAAGAGGGAACAAGAGCAGGGAAGCAGGAATACCTCATGCTGATAGTGGTGCCTGGACAGCAGTAAAATAACAGCCTGAGCCTGTTCAAGATCAAAACTGAGAGCAGGATTGTAACACCCATTGAGCCAATTCTCAATTATCTATGATTAGATTATCTTCATTGAAGATTATCTGTGCCACAAATGTAAAACCAACCACCCTGCATCGAGCATAGGTAGTAGCTGAAGCCCACGATTGTACAAACATCTCTTGCAAGAGATCTCTTGCAAGATCACAAATTCTGTCAAACCCAAGTGGCCTCTGTGAAAAAACAGCTGAAGTTTTTCCTCACCGTGTTCCCAGAATGAGGAGTGACAGACAGCATGCTGCAGTCACACCACATTGCTTCCCCTCAGGAACAGCTCAAACCTAGCCGGGCTCCAGGCCAGCAGCAGCCGCCTTCATGTGGAAATGATCCCCAGCAGGCAGGATTATGGGAGGCCTTTTAGGTCAGGTGAACACGATACACACGCACGGATCCAGTTTGGATATCTGAGCCAACAAGCTCTCCTACAGGGAACTAGGGAGATAGCACTGAAACATTAACAGCAAGAATCCTGGCCAGTTTCTGGAGGAAAGTATGGGAGCAGAACGAAAAGGCCAAAATGTCATAGGTGACACCACCAGTGAGGCATTTACACTATAAAGTATTACTTGCAAAAGAAAAGGGAAACATTATAATTAGGAAGAGTAGGATGTTGAGAAGCATTCCATCTTTGGGTCAGCTCCAGCCCAACTGAGCTGGATAACACTGAGGATTCAGCTAAAGTCATAAGGTGACTCTTTCTTGGTTGTCTTTTACAGTGGTAACACTGCTTACAAGAACAGTTGTTTCCTTCAAACGATAACAAAACAGCCACCTCTCAGTGGGGAAGTATGTTTTAGTGCTGGATCGTAGCTTTGTAGCTGATTATTCTGTTTTATTTGTACTGCACCATAAATGTGCTTACCAATTTGGATTATTTTAAAACAACATTGTTTGCCATAGAAAAGCAAACCAACTTACAAGTGAGCACAAGTAATTTTACTTTAACATAATGGCTATCACACTTTGCCTTTAACAGATCATCAGAAATTCACAACTAATTATTTTCATTCTTTGCATATATTCAGATAATGTGCACAACTTCATAAAAATAAGTTAGCTTCAGAACTTGCAGTTCTGTGTGTTTTGCCTGCCCTGTATAAGCAATACCAATGAAGCCAAACAGGCTGTGGGAATGTTCCTATATCGCAATCTTGTGGAATATTATATTGTCTAGAAGTGTCAATTCCCTTTGGCCCCAAGAGTTGTCCAGATTTATACATATTTAAGGTTGTTTTCATTAGGAAAAGAAATTGATGAAATTTGATATGATCCTTGGTTGTTATGAATAATGAGCATTACAACCTGCTTTATGGAGCACAAAGAAATTCACATGAATAGGAACAATATATTTATGTGTAGCTCCCAACTCTCTGTAGGCAGCTGTATTCTAAAAATCTTCCTTCCAGCATTTCTGATGCTACACAGAATTAGAGCAGGTTCCCAATGACTTCCTCAGTTCTGAAATTATTTCTAAATCCTCAGAAAATCAACTGAACTCTTTGACCTTCCTATTGTCTGCACCTGCATGTGACCCAGTGCGAGCACAACATTTTCTATTGCCCATTATTGTAATTGTTTCTTGTGGTCTCTGAACGGAAAGTGGCTCTCATGGCCCCTACTTTGAACAAAATGGCTGAACTGTCCAAAACCCAACACAGTTAGCATGCTCTTCAGACTTAATTTCTTCATATTGTCAAACAGATCCCTTTGGAATTGTACGGAATCTCTTAGCTTAGCCAGATAGCACAGGCAATCCCATGTGGCCATCCTACTGAAGCCAAGAGAATTACTGCAGGGATGGATCTGGCAGTACAGCATGTTGAACTGAATTCCCTTAAGCAAGAAATCAGCACAAATGTACAAATCCAACTGTGTCTGAGGGTTCTGTTTTGCAGCCATCTGTACAGGCTTTTATTAAACAGAAGTAAACCAAATGCTGGACTAAATTATATTCATTGATTTATGCGTGAAGGTAAAAAATACACATAATTATGAAAGCTGAAAATAACTAGATAAAGCTGGTTTGAATTATTAGAAAACCCAGAAAACACTACGTTTGAGTGAAACACTAAGCATCCATCCTAAGATATGTTGACACTGCAAATTAACACCAGAATCCCAACATGGTATTTTAAGCTAAAAGATACAGTCAGCTGAAGGCAGTTTGCTGTATGTCAATTTCTCAGACAAAACAAGAGAGCTGAAACGTTTCCTCCTTTGTAATGGTACATAAAATCTTGCATCATTTTTGTAGAAGAAAGAATGTACTTGATTACTGTTTGCCAAATCAATAAGTAATTGCATGGTCAAACATATCGCTACAGAAATCCACCAAGGTCAAGAACTGAGTAAATTCTGAAAATGTACATGAATACCAAAGTACCTGCAGCTGCAGTTGTTCACAATAATTCTGCAAGCCTTTTTACATGTCATGCTTCAAATTTAAGAAAATATCCCACTCTTCAGATTTAGCATCCAATCCTTCATGGAGATGGACTGTTTCCTCTTACCAGCAGCAAGTATTTCACCTGATCTTGCCACAGCTGTAGAAAGATACTGAGCCAGTCTCATCTCCAGTCTGATGCAGAACAGTATTTTCTATATAACAACCTCTGAGCTTCCTGTGATCTCCCTGCCGTTTTGGAGCTGCAGAAAGCAGAGTGGATGCCAATTTCAGTTACTTTTTTTTGCCATTTTGCTTCATCAGTAAAAACCATTTTAAGAATAAGGCACATAAATAATGACACCAATTTATACATTTTTTCCTCAACATAGTAACGCAACTATGTTTTAATCTGCAGTCAGATTTTTTTTAAGTGCAGCTTTGCACAAAAACTTCATCCACATTCTGCTTCCACTTGTATTTGGGGCCAGCTTCTGACCAATTTAAGCTGAGAAACACAGCAAGGGTTTAAGCACTAAATAGTCTCTGATTCAGAGAATATCAATAATCCTGTTAATTAACAACATTATTTTTGCCTTTTTAACACTCTTTAAATAGCAAAGAAGGCTAGAACTAGAATATACATGAGCTGTGGTGCAGTCACCACTGCAAAAGCAGTTCCAAGCAGTCACTAACCAATTCCCACTGCAAACCCTTCCTGTATCTCCAGTATGCTCTGGCACAGAGCAGTTTCTCTGCAACCTAGAAGCTCCTCCACCCCTGGAGTTGTGGATGACCAGCAGCTAAGACCAGTGAGCTGATGGGCTGTGTTTTGCTGCTGTCCAGGTTAGCAGCTCTTGCCTCTGCACTGTCATTGCCGTCACTGTAGAAACCTAGCCAGTATCACCTTTTCCAAGATGCTGGGACCAAGACAAGTTTGGATATGTGACATGGATAGAGCGTAGGCATATGAGGAAACGAAGCTGGCTTCTTTTTCTGGAGATGGGGGAAGCAAGATAAAATTTGGTACCTCAGCATATGGACACAGGTACAGAAGTGGCATAAGAGTGTCCATGTGGGATCATGTATCTTCCTGCACATCCATCACATCAGTCTGGGGACAGGAGTTTTATGCTACCAGTTGCATCAAAAGCCTGCTTCTATCCAATGGATTAATCCCAAAAGCCCCTGCTCTGTATCAGTCTGATTTGTTGTCATGGAATCTATGCTAGGATGGATAACTAACAAGTTAAAGTTTACATCCAGGAAGTCAATCACATGCTGAGACTGTTCAAACCAGCGCCACAATGAAAGAAGGCTCAGAGCCATAACCCCCTGCCATAAAACCTGCAACAGAATTACATCAAACAACTGGAGCAACAGGGTACTATAGAAAAAGCTCACTATACAACAGCCTAATTTTAAGAAACCAGACAAGATGGGGAACACAACTATTGACTGTGGGGCTTTCCATAATGCAACTGGCTCTTTAAGAGCCCTTGGTTCCCAGCACAGTGAATGCTCTTCTGTAAGTGGGTGTGTCAGCTACATAAGCGATGGTTCTTATGACCCTGAAACAAGAGCAAGAGAAACCACAGTCTGCATTTACTTGGGGTGGAAGACAATATACCTTTTATCGCCTACTCCAAGATTTTAACCATGGCCCCATCTTTGCCTGTGCCATGTTAGCTAACCAGCTGGAATCAATGATTTTCCCACCTAAAGTAACAATTTTACAACATACAGACCATACTCTAATTGGAGTACGTGAGGAAATGGTTCACTGAAGTATCAACACTATCATCCAGCATTTACTGGAATTAAATATTAGTGTTGACTTTAAATAGCAGGGATCAAGTCAAGAAGTTGCAGTTGAATATACCTCATAGATAGGAGGACACAAAACTGTTCCCAAATCTGTATTAACAGAGATACAAAACATTCAAGCACCTTCTAAGAAAGGCTAGTAAGTGGATACCAGACTGGCTAAGACATACTCAGAGTTATCATTTATTTCAACAAGATGCAAGGAGAGGATTGCCTGTGACAAAGTGCTGTCAACACATATTGTAGACACACACCTTCTTGGGTTTTGGTGGATTTATTTTTTTGTTTGTTTGATTGATTTGGTTTTGTTTTTGGGGGTTTTTTTGGTTTTCTGTTTGTTTTTTTTTAAATGGTATAGTACCTGTTAAACAAGCAACAGCCTGCCCATCTCAAGGAAGGTAAACTACTCTGAGAAACTCATCAAGTGGATTATATTGGTGTTTCCTAAAGGCTGGAAATACATTCTCACAGATTAGTACTAGATCAAGAACTGATAGTAGGTGATAATGTAACAGTAATCCTAAAACCTAAAATTAAGCTGCCTTTAACTATATGTAATACTGGATGGGAAATTGCAAATTATTTTAACAACAAAATTAAGTGGGTACTACAGACATATAAAACAACCAATCATACTTTAAGGGCTCCTAAGAATTACACTCAAATTGTAAACAATGAGAACAACATGACAATATTCACCAATTTTTCCATAAACACTGCTAATAATCAGTAGGAAGTCAATGCAAATGGACAAAATTAAGATACCACTTGTTCCTGATTGCATATCTTATATGCAACTAGAATTGCTTACAAAACAACCAAAACAACCTCTTAACAAAGGTACTTCTTTACTTAATGCAACTGTGTAATGGATGAGAGCCCATGATTACAGCTCCAAAATTAATGAAATGAACACACATTTGAACTTAGCTAACATAAGCACTAGTGCATGGAACAAGACTTGTGCTGAATACAGTGTCTTTCTCTATTATGGCCACAAAAAACACACACCAATATGACACAGGAATAAAAGAGGTACCATGCAAACTTTGCTGGATGGAATTGGTGTAGGATCAGGAACACTGAATTCATTTAACACAGAAACTGTAGCAAATGGATTCTCAATATTGTAAGAATTGAAAGCTGTGATAACTAGAATGACTGCAAGCTGGCTACCAACAGCTTTACAAACTTCCATAAGAAGACTGGCAAGGTACCTGGCACCTTTAGTGACACACTATCACTGTGGTCCCCATTACTAAATGCTGAAACCATACCACAAGAAGCCAACTGTGCTTTCTCTTGCATTCTATTTCAACTAACTAGCATATATCAGGTTAATCAAATTTGGATAGCCATTGGAAATAGTCAAAGACAAATCACAGAAACAATATTCCGTAACTTGGTAAGAGGCAAATTCAATGGAGGACAGCTTAAAACTATTTAATATAATATTGAGGGTTATATAATGCAGCTACAAAGGGGTTAATATTGCAGTTGTTAGGAATTTGTCAGATGAGTGTCACTCATATAAAAATCATACCCTTATGCTAATTTGTTGTCACTCCTGAAGTCTTTCATAAAAAGATATGGATACCTACAGTAGCAGGAGATTGTTTGCATTGTAATACACATGCCAACAATGAACTTAGCAAACACTAAGCTCAGTGGCTGTGACACTGAGGATGCACCTCTCTGACCATGCCTAGAGCTCAGAATTATGCAGTATGAAATACTTCTCTGGTATCTGTATCTGGCAGCACATCTCCAGTGAGACATATATATGGCAATGGGTTTGAATGTATGTCTGTATCCAACTTCAGAACTATCAGCTTTGAAGATAATATGAATTTTGGACATGGAAATATCTGCTGCTATCGTATTATATATATGGTTTACAGACTATAGTTTACAGATTTACAGCTTAACTTCTTGCTGACTGAAAAAAAAAAGTCTTATTTTGTGCTGTTTAAGACAAAGTAATATGTGGCATGACCTTTGAGACACAAGACGACTTTTTCAAACAAAATGACAAGGTTACCTAAAATCAGTCTGAAACTGGAAAACCTTTGGATGAAAAGACAAATAAAAGTTGATATATGACAATAATGAACGGATTAAAGTAGTGAACACCAATTATACTAAGTCTTCTTTGTTGTGGTAAGCAGTATTTCACATCATCAAATTCAGCTGACAGTAATCTAAATGGCAGTTTGTGCTTAGTGTCTTTTTCCAGCAAGAGTATCAGGGTAGATGTGCATATTTGCAAATGCACTAAATGGAGAAAGTATCATGCAGAGTATTTTCTAGTACAGGTATAACTCAGAAAAATCAGGCATCCTCCTAAGTGTTTAGATTCCAGGTACTACTAGGTTTTCCAGCAACTGGTAAAATTCTGCGAAACTTCACTGAATGCTGGACAATTGCTTAAGTGTTCCACTACAATATCTGACTATCACAACCACTTAGATCAACCACTTTGCCAATTCACCTCAAACTTCTCAAAAGCAAAATAATAAGGTCTTCCTGAAGAATCCTTTTCACCTAAAAATAAATTTGCACCAGTTAGATAGAAAATAATGTATAATAATACTTGATGTACTTATTATAACATTCTTGTGTTCTTGTGCATTTGTTCTTGGCTGACCCAAAAGTCACTTATCAAGTTTATCTGACATCAGCTTTTATAAATATAGAAAATAAAAACAAACAAACAAGCATCATTTTAGCAACTTTAACAGCTTTGCCAAAATTTAATCACTCGGGCTGAAAATTGCCATGATGATTGTCTTCTTTGGCCTATACAAACTTAATTCAAAATGTTCACAATAATACTCTAATAATAACAGCTGCAGGAAAGTCCATAGAGGAATTAATAATTTCATCTTTAGAATAGGATTTGACTAGCTTGCAGCAAATACAGCACAGTCACACTCCAAACAAAGAGGCTACAGCAAAACTCTGAACAGCTACTCACTAAATAGCACCATCTAACCTGAATGCTGAATCAGACAGATTAGACAGTGTTCCCAAAAAAATTGCACATGATAATGTTGCTCCAGGCTGTCATATAACATAAACAACCAACTTTAACTTCAACTCTTCCCAGTTTTTATATGCTTGAACTTGCAATGTAATACCTTTATTTGCTTGTCTGTTTACATATGTACACTTGCATGCACACATAAATCCCACAAATACACAATTCAAATAGAAACAATACATCCAAATGGTGCAAGTTTTAGAAGAAAGCACACATTACCTACAAAGGCAAAATTCAAACTATTCACCTAGTGTGAACATGCAGCTCCACTTTCTGTTATTTGGCAGTACCATGAAGGCTCCATGAGATGGCAGACCTGCATACATTTAACAGATGCTAGTGTAATGACATTGCTGTAAATACATTGCTTTTAAAATGGTTGCTTTAAATGGATGGAACATGTTTTCAGTCAGGATGTTTTGAATGTGATATATTTAGAACTGTAACAAACTCTGCTTACTACTCCATATTGCCTTTGCCATACACTCTGATGGCCTTGGACATGGCCTACATAAAGCACCTCTATAAAAAAAAGGTGGCATCATCACTCAGAACTGACTGATTGGGAACTACCATGACTTGATCAATGTAATTCTTTCTAATAAACATGTAATTTTACTCCCATTGATTCATTCTACAACTTTAGGTCAGTGTGAGCGAACTCTTAGAATATAATTGCTGCCCTGAACACACCTAAGCCCTTAAGGTTATCTTTCAAATAGTCTGCTTTACAGGAGATTGTTTGGGGCAACATGACTTACTTGTTAACCCTGAGATTGGTATGTTTATTTCCCATTGAATGATGGTATGATGTAATTTCCAAAACCTTTTTTTCATGTTCTCTGACATTAATGTAGTTCTATTATTTGTACAGTCATTATAGTAAAATAATACAACAAATTTGTTTTATGAGTCATATAAGATCGTTCTGGAAAATATTCCAGAACAAGGTGATGCTTTTAGCAATGCTTTATACCAATTTTCTTTCCATTTTTTAAGACCTCAAGCTGATTTAGACCTAAAGTGTTTTATGTGAATTTTTCAAAAACATTATCATACTTTAAATGACCAGGTAAGAAACGGAATGAGTTTGCAGTCTCACTTTATGTTTCACCTTAGCAAACTTGCACTCATAAACGTTGTAATTACACAGGTGTATAATTTTCCCATAAAGGTTTCATTGCACTTGCTCTACTTGGCTAGGATTACAAGAAAAAGTGGCTAGATTGTTTTTAATATTTTGAAAGAGTTCTTTGGAAAAAATACAGTAAGAAGTGTTCATGGCAGCGGGAAAGCAGTTTGTACTCAGTAAGGCTATGAAAAGGAAATCACAATAATTTTAAATTAAAAGCTGATCTATTTCCTAGCAAGCAAATAGAATCACGAAAACAAATTACCAAGGAATTTATCTCAAAATCCCTCCACTAGCACATCAGGAATGTTATCCCGAAAACCGTAGTTAGGAGGAAAACTTTCACTAGAGTGGAAAAATTGGGCTGTTATGTTCATATGCAAATTTGTAATTTTTTCATATGTAAACATGCTCTTTAATAATTGCTTAGCAGTGAAACTTTATTTAAAACACTGCTCCTTGACACATTCACAGGCTTCTTGCTGACTCACTCTTCAAGAATGGGATTTTGAAAAAGAGCAATGAAAACACTCCAGTAACAGAAATACTGAAGAATTTAGATAATGAGTGTCCGTAACCTACTTCTGCCTCTAGACAGTTTTTGTTTCAAGCTTCACAGATGTGCTAGGAAGTTCTTGATGGTTTGAAACCCCCATCGTTTTTAAAGCACTCCTTTAAGCTTCTCTGCTCTTCTCACCAATAGGCGCAGAGATTACTTTGTTTGCTTCTGGTTTATCTACGCTTATTTCAATTAGAGGCACACAAAAATCCCCACACAAGTGGTTATAGTATCTCTGCAGCTCCTTATGCAACAGGGCTGTAGTGGGTTTTGGCCAAGCCCAAGGGGGCTACCAGTCCCAGATGGATGCAGGCCAACCTCGCGTGCCTTGGCACAGCTTCGCAGTTCAGGGCAAATTTTGCAAAAGCATCTCTTTGTGTTGAAAGATTTTGCAGCGTTTCAGCAAGATATTTCAGCGATCAGTCATCACTTCGCCGTGCATATCCTCCCCCAGCTGCCACTCAAGCTGTCACTTGGAGCAGCGGTCCAAGAGACGCTTCTCACACCGGCAGTGGAAGGGCAGCATAAGCAGGTTTGTACTGCCACATTTTGCACCTCTGGCATCCTGCGCTGGGGAAAAGGATTGAGAAAAGAGGCTTTGTCTTTCTGCTGCTTTTTGATGTAGAAACCCTGCTCTAAAGAGGTCACTGACTGAGGAACAGCTTCTTCCTGCCAGCTCTGGCTCATGAGCTAATCAATCACTACTGCTGCAAGCTGCAGCGGCACGAGGAGGCGGGAAATCTAGCGCTGGGACTGCTGATACTGGCGGGAAGGGCGCAGAGCCCCCGGAGCCGGGCAGCGCTGCGGCCAGGGCCGGCTGCGGGCGGCCATTCCCGGCGGGGCCGCGGCCGCCCCCCGGCCGCGCTCTAGCACGCGCACCCCAGCATCCTCACTTGACGCATTGCAGGTACCGCGCGGCCAATCAGAGGCCTTGACTCTTACCAGATAACCATTGCAGAGTCCCGCTAGCCAATCAGGCGCTCCTTGACAAAGTGCTGCCTCAGATGCCTCAGCACAGCTCTGGTCGGGAGCCGCCGCGCTAGGCAGCGGTAACCTTCCGCGAGGTGATATAGGTCCCGCAGCNNNNGCTCGCCGGCGGGAGCTGCCCGCCGAGGGACGGAGGGAGTCGGGATCGGACCGGCCGTGCCAGCGCTGCCTCCCCCTCGCTAGCACTGCAGGACCCGGCAGCGCGCGGGATGCAGCCGCCATCCCCCGGGCAGTGAACGGCCGCCGAGTCCACCACAGACCCCTCTCGCTGCGGCCCCGCTGCCTGCGGGAAAGGGGGGAAGCAGTGTCCCTCGGGAGGCCGCGGGAGGCTCCGGGAAAGCGAGGCTGTTTGTGCTGTGTCGCCCGGGCCCCTGCTGTTGGGTGTAACGTTAATCGCCATCGGCAGTTCCTGCGTGGAGAGCGGGAGAGCTACCAGCGCCGAGCCGAGCCAGAGCTTCGGTTCAGGCGAATCCTGAAGTGCCTCCAGAGGAGCTGCAGAGCTGCCTGTGCCAAGCCGGCAAATGGCATCTGCGGGAGGCACAGCTGAGAGCCCTGCAGTGGCTCGCTCTGGGTTAATTGCGGATGTCGCCACAGCGCCTTGGGGAGCGCCGCGGGAGCCGCAGTGCTGAGCGGCTCCGGGGAGAGGTGCGAGGGGCAGGGCATGAGGGAAGCCTGTAACTTGCCTTACTAAGTTACTTGGATCTTCTGTGGCAAACTGAAGTCCCCAGCATACAGATAGCTATTCCTCTGTATCCTTCCTTTGGTGTACCTGCTTAAAAATCCACCTGCTTCCCCATACCCACTGACCGAGTAATAAATACACTTCACTTTGAAGTGCAGGTTCAGGTGTAGCTGTGTTTTCGTGCCAACACAATTCTGCCGTGCGAGATCGCTCTCTAAAGGATGCTCCTTGGCCCCACTGGAGCCTGAGGGATTGATGCAAGGATCTCAAGACAAACAAAATTCTGGCAATACCTTTTTTTTTTTTTTTCCCCCAAGAATTAAGTTAGATGACTATTTGGCACCCTTGGGCCCATCACAGAACAGGGTTCAATTTTTACTTTTTTTTGCGCAAACTTGTGGGCCATCAGTACGTCCTGAGAGAACAAGAGGAGACAAACTAAAGAAAGAGGTGGGAGGATGAGTAGGAAGATATCTATGTTTAAGTGATTTAACCCCATAATAATAATAACAAAATAGCCTATTTTGAGTCTTTTGCTTTTTGCTTATTTAATGCTGAATATCTTGTTTCAGTTATATTTTAGTTGAGAGGATTGGTGCTCCGTAAGCCCCTAAAATAGAATATGGAGATAGAGACAGCAGAAGCAGAATGGTTGCCAAAGTGAAATGATCTGGAGTGCTGAGCACTGCATCATCCCACACACAGGCCCACCCCGAGGATAGTGATGCAGAGAAGACTTAGATGGTGCTCCGTGCTTGGAAAAATGATGTCAGTATTGGCAGACCCGAAACTAAACCAAAGGCTAACCAAAATAAACTCATTAAATGTACTTCCCTTCTATACATCATAAAACTACCCATTCTCAGTGCAGTGCACCTTTGTGTTAGGTTTGTGCTCTTTAACAGCACTGCTGATAGCTTCACAGCCAGCACATAACAGTGCACTTACTAAATATAAGTACTTCATTAGCATCTAGAATACTTCTGCTACCACAAAAATAACAACAAATAGCCATACTGTGGGGAAGGTCAATGCTGCTTGCCAGGAAAGGTGTGCACAAAGTGTTACATGCCTGGGGACAGACTGGATTTTAAGCATATTTTTATTCCACAGAAGCTGATAGCCTCAGAATAAAGCAGGCAGAACAGAGGTTTAATTAAGTAGCTGATGTGAACTGTACCCTCACAAAAGCGTAGGGAAGAATATGAAGCCCCATGGGACAGCTGTACTTTTCAAGTTTACAAAGAAAGATGGCTTTTCCTGGTACAATTTCTGGAATTTCAACAATGATGGGAGGTGCTTTAGGATGCATACGCATACTCTGAGGGTTAGACATTTTAAGAGGCTGAACTTCACACGTGCTAGTATCCCCAAAACTAAAAACCTAAAGTTCTACACAAAGGATGGGATCAAAGAGAAAAGTTAAGGGGGATATCAGAACCTGGAGGCATCAGATGTCCCTGTTCCCCAAAAGACTAAACAAGACGAGCCCTCAGAAGAGGACTTCCTAGGTACTGCCGTGGAATGTTCCCAGGGGAAAGGCAGTCTATTGGATCTCTGACAATAGGCTACAGAGATTGGAATTTATAGTGTCTGCAAACTGATACTAGAAATGCATCTTCTCTTCAAAGTTGTTGAAAAATGTAGGGTTTTTTCTTCCCCAGAAGTGGTGAGAAGTTAAAGAAGTTACTTCATTACGAGCTGGGTTTATTTACTGGTGCATTCACAAACAACATAAAATAGCTATTCAAAGAAGTGTAATGATTCTATCATTTTCTTCCTGTATGTAAGAAAGGAAGGAGTGTCATTTGGCAATGGTCCTGGCTTCCAGCATCTGTAATTTGGGCTGTATCTATACTTTCCACCTCCGGCCAGCTTTGCAGTATGGCAGATGAGAATGCTGGATGTGTCTTGGATGACAGTATTTGACATCCATTTTTAACTCAGGTGGTTTTGATCTTGTAGCTTCTTATCCTAAGATAAGTTTCTATCCCAAACTTATTGAAATGCCTCAATTCAAGTGTATGAGGGAAAGGAAGGGAAAATAAATCCCTAACTGATGCAAATTAACATGGATTTATTGACTAAAGGGCATGTTTACATTGCTGAAAATCTGTACCTGAAATGATGATTTTGATGTAAAATTATGATCACCCTTGAACCACATATATGGAATTATTGAATTTTTTACCGTTAGCTGTAGCATAAAGACTTATGACAGCTCCACCTGACCCAAAGAAATTTCGTTTAACATAGACCTACTACAAAATTACAATTTGGAATTAAGTGAGGGAGAGTTGGCCATTAGAGGAGGTATCTGTGGATTTTAAATACCTGTCTGCCCATATCATATATATTCTTAAATTTATCTGGGACTTTTATTGCAAAATTGATATCCCAGTTTGCCCCACAGGAGTATTCAGATGAAAACTAATTACTCATGGACAAAGGAGAAGTATAAAAAACAATGCAAACAGCTCATTTAATAATTTCCATTGTGTAAAAAAGCACTTGTAAATATCTGTGAAGATTTTTTTTGTATGTTGAGTAGGACAGATTGTCATGAGAAACATTACTGGGGATGAACAAACTGATTTCCAACCTTTATTCAGCACTTAAATCTGAAGAATATTTGTTTACCATTGTGTATTATACCATTATAAGCTATATATTAGTTCAAAATCTGTAGCTAATGGCAACAGCTTTTCAGCTTTTATCAGTTCTAATGCAGAAATTTGAACATATAAAGCAAACCAGCTTTTGGCCCACTCGTTTTCCCAGCATAGTCTTAAGAAGTAAAATGCAAACTCAAGACATTCCTAATAAGGTAAATCTGGCTAAAAATGGTTTGTTTGTTACGTTATATCACTTCAGAATTTGAGGACTCCATCTACTGAAATTAGAAACAGAGTTTTTCCTATCATTAAAATTACCATTCTTATAAGTGTTGTTCTATGCAGAGTATTTTAAAATATATTTATGGTAAAATATATTACTTTCCTTTGACAGATGTATTAACTGGACTCATAGTCAAGGAATATAGTTCTTGTACATATCAGTGAAGAAGCAAGACCTAGGTATGCTTGACAATGTTATGTAAAAATATTAAATACTTAGCAAACACATAATACATAAATATCCTTTCCTCTTCTGCCTTTGATTCTTGAAAAATAGTGGATACAATTTGGCTTTTATCTGTAAACACTAACGGTAACAAAACACAGAGAAATGGAGCGAGTAACTTGTTTAAATCATGAATCATCATGTTTACCTTTCTATGAAACTGGTAATTGCAAAAGCTGAGAAGGAAAATCCTGTTTTCACGTATTCCAATGTTTCTAGAGAGCTCTTCATAGGACGATGAAGAAAGGCTGGGATTTTTTTAAGACTGGGTTGAAAAGTTTTGTTCTTTTTTCATTTATTGTACATGGCAAGTGTTTAAAAAAAGTAGGAAAAAGCACTTTGGTTTAAAAGAATTGTTTTATGATGTTTAATGTGCAAGGTATACAAGTGAGACTATGTGTGGAAGCAGGTCTGTAATTCCTATATTTCTAAGTCTTTTTAAGATAGGATCTCTAAGGTTCCCAACTCAAACTATGCTCAGTTTAATACATGCAACCTTTCAAATTATTGGGTCTCAAGGATACCATTTTACACAGGTACATGGAAAAAGATTCACTAATTTAATTGCAATGTGTAAATAATTTAGTTCTGACTAATGGTTAAATTAGTTTCATATCAACATCTAAAACTTTACAAGACAACAGACACAAAGCATAGGTAACAATCACTGATTATTCGATTATGTAGATGGCCTTCCAACACTAAATGCTCACTGAAAATCCATAATTGTGTGCAATTTTTGATGCACACCAGTGGGAATGAGACAAGTGTAAAAAAATCACAAGCATATAAAAGATTTGGGAGTTTGGGTGTTTTTTTAAATCTCTCTCAGAAAAACGGTTACCTACAGGAACATGTATGTACCCATTTAAAAATGCTCCAGGGTCTGGAACTTCAAAAGTTAAGATGAAAGCAATTTTTATTTTCACCTCTTCCATAAAAGTGGTCCAAGTCAATTCTGTTCTAACTTTTTATTTCAATGGAGTTCCACCCACTTATTTGCAACCTTAGTGATGCTTATAGTTTATAAGGATACTAGCTTAGGTCTTCACAGCTGCCAATGGCATTTAGAATCCTTAATTTTTGTGGAAAACGGTCTCCCCCAAAAACATTGCCTACATGAAGAGAATTTTGTAGACAGTGTAAAAAATTGATATACCAACAGAATTCCAGTTGACTTGAAAATCAGTACAACAAATTTAGTTTGGGTAGCTCACACATATAACTGGCAATATTATACCCATGAAAACTAATAATTAATTTTTTCCAGTTGCACAGATGTTGCATGCACATATATACTTGATTTTGGTTTCTTGTATTTCTAACTTACTATAAACTGGTTATTTATGCTTATTGCCATAATATCAGCCTCCCAGCTGTGCATTAAATGATATGACAAACTTCTGTCCATCTGTTCTCACATCCATTCTTTCAGGACAGATGTCTGTGAAATGTTTTAGTTTATTTTTTTGGGTTTTTTAAACTTAGGCATATATAATATAAGAAAACAATTGGTATGTGTGCAGCCATGTTCTTCGGTGCTTATGTTAACAAAACCAAAGCTGAAAAGCACACCTCGTATGTAAGTAGTAAGGTTTATTATTGTGTCAGGTTCTCAACAGAATTCCTCCTTATATCCTGCTTATATCTCAGGCTGCTCCTAAGGAATGGGCATGCTAAGTCTCTACCGCAACAAAGACCAACACTGTAATCTTACTATCACATTAAGGCAAAATTTAGGAATGTAATACTAGGTAGAATGGTTGCAAGTCTTCCACTGCAACAATTTTGTTTATTTTATAAATAAATTTATAAAATAATATTTTCTTACTATTACAGTTCAAACACAAGTCAACAGGAGTATGCTTAGAGAGTCATTTAGAACAGTAAATTGATCCAGTCAAAATTCATCTTAGTAGCTATTGCATAGTCCTCTGTTCATAGAAAAGCTCTTTAGCAATGGGACGGCCAAGTTCTGTGGTGTCAGGCACAAACACTGAGTAATTAATTCCATGGCCCAGTCCAGCTCCCACTGAGATTCAGGAGATTTTGAATGAGACTGTAGAAGATCCTGGCAAATCATTTGACATTGTATATCATTGGAATGACAGGGACATTTCTTGCCTGGCCACAACGGAATGTAAATTTTAAAAGAACAAAGAATACTGATCAAGATCTAGCTGTACAATTGAGTGAAAGCAAATTTACAAGCAGCAGGCAGATGCCAGTTTAGATTTTTTTTTCATTAAATAAGCAGCAATAGATTAGCATTCTGTTTTGTTTACATTTATCATTGCCATATGTCAAATTAGGAAAAAAATTCCCCTTAGTCAGAATGGTATTTTGGAACATGAGCTGTGAAATATTTTCAAATACAGAATGATGCAATTTAAACAGAAACGACAGCAGAACCCAACTGTGGCACCTTACTGGATCATTCTAAATTTTTTAAAATAAAGCAAGATAACTATATTCCAAACTACTTTAAAGTAACTTTATTTCCAAATTGAATTTTAAATATAAATTAATTATTAACATGAACCATCAAGAGTTAGGAAAAGTAGACACAAAAAGTTAAAGAAAAGAAAAGAAAGAGGAATAAATGCACAGCAATCCTTCTGCTCAAAGGCCCTGTTAATCTTTGGCAACATTCATTGAATGTGACTGGGTGGCTTTCTACTTCACATTTCCAAATTTCATCACGTATGTCCAAGCGCTGTAATGCTGATAGTTTGTAAGAGAATCTACATAAATTTTAATTACTTGTCTCATAGTCTGTCCTCAACAGATAAATCTAATCCCTTCACTTTTTAACAACTGAAGGTTGGATCAATGGAAGAACATATTACATGTGCTTAAAATTAACTTTAAAGATACTGAAATAAAGCACCCACATTCCAAACTGTCATATTTAAATGTTGGTAAGATTATTCTTCTGATAATACCTTTTCTTTGCAAGATAATTGTACTAATTTATTAGCCCAATATTTATGTAGAATAAAGTGTTTTAACAATGAGATCTTCACCTGTGTATGACCAGCACAATAAGCTGAATGATTTGTGCATGGACATTGTTCTTCACATGTACCTGTGAGTCTCAGCGAGTTCCAAGATTCACTTATCCACGCAAACACTCTTGTAGCTCACACCAATCAAACATTGTGCCATGCTTTCCAGAAATAAATTAAGCTAGGAAAGTAAGAGCTTAAAATTGCTGGTCTGGTTTGGAAACAAAAGATCGATTTGCATGTTCTTCCAAAGGAAAAAAAAAAAAAAAATCAGCATCACTATTTGGTAGTTAAAAAAAAAAAAAAAGCATATTAAAAATAGGAGGCTGGGCATTCCACATCTAAAATGGAAGCTGTCTATAAACCTATCATTTGCAGACTAGCCAGCTGCAAATTGGTTTTCTGACACTATTTCATATAGTAGTTGCAATACAAATGTTAGAATGGCTGGGAACCAAACTATAACACATTAAATATGCTATTTTGTTTGCTGAGAAATCTGTCTACATTTCAAACAGGTAACAGTTGTGCTTGCCAACCTATTACTATGTTCCAGAAAGGCAAGCAAATAAATTGTAACTTCAGTGGCAGAGCTATTGAAATTGTTAAACAAACAGGACCAAACTGATTTTGTCTTTATTTCAAACACAGAAAGTATGCGTTATTTTTCAAAAACAGAGTAGGCAAATGAATTTTAAAAGATTTAGTGCTATACTGCAAGCAGATTCATCAGAATTATGACCACATTGGAAATACTGCAAGCCTCCCAATCCAGAGAGAGGCCCAAACTAAAACCTTCAGCCAAAAATATCTTGAACTACAACAAATCTCAAAATCTAAGGGAACCTGTCATGAATGGAACCAAAATCTTAGATTCCAACGTGGGTCCATGTTTGTTTGTGCTTCCATACCTGTTAAAGGAGGTACAGTGTGAATACTATAATTTTTTGGGGTTGTTACCAGTGTGGACAAAATCCTCAGAGCTGACAGAGAAGAAATGAAGAAAACACTTTCACAGCAGGACATGCTTTTGCTGCCTCTCAGTTGCAGCCTTCTGAAGCGTTTGAAGTGACACCTCAGTTGTAGACCATCCGATTCTGGATTGAATTTCGCCGTCGCCTGGATTTTGGTGCTTGACAAAAGCCCTATGGTTAATAAAAAAGCAGCTATGCTCGCTTCAGCATTTTAGTTTTACAGTCGCTGCCGCACACGCCTTGTCACCGAAAGAAAAGTGCTTTATTAACGTTTCCCCCCGTCCCCGCGCCATCATCCTCTGCCAGGTGCCGCTCCGGGCTCCCCGAGAGAGCGCAGGCCCGCCCCGCCGGGGGGGATGCTGTCTAGAAAAGAAAAAAAGCACCAACTTGGCCGAGATGCCCTCACTCCAAGGGCTCCAGCCTGGAGAGCTGCGGGGACCCGGCAGGGACCCGGCGGTGAGGCAGCTCCCCGCAAGCTGCGCCGACACCAGCGCTCGGCGGAGAAGAGTCCCTGGCGGCAGCGGGCTGCCCTCGCCCCTCCGGCGGTGAGCGGCTGCAGGAGCGGCCCCGCCGGGGGAGGGGCCAGGCCGCCGAGGGGGCAGGGCCGCCCGCCGCAGTCACCTCACACATACCGCGCCGGGGAGGAGGGAAAAGGGCCCCGCTCCGGCGGAGGGATACAGCCCCACGTATATAGCGGGCGGCGCAGGCTCACAGCCCCAGCACTCTGTGAGCCGCGCCGGGAGGAGGCAGCAGCAGCCGCCGCCGCCGCTCGTGGTCGCGCAGTTCGTGCAGCCGCCGCCGGGCCCGCCGCCGCCGCGCCATG
>VZRL01003807.1:2490022-2740345 GCA_013397895.1 Origma solitaria
CCGCGCCCTCCCGCCCCGCCTCGCCTTCCCGCCCCTGCGGAAAGGGCCGGGCGCGTCTCCCCGGGGTCACGGCCCCGGTGCCGGGCAGGGCGCGCTGCGGGGCGGAGCGCGGGTCTGCGGGCGAGGATCCCGCTCGGCTCCGGCACCAGCTGCACTGCGCAGGGAGCGGGGGGGCGGCCGGGGGAGGGCACCGCGCTGCAGCTACTGCGCCCCCCCGTCCCCCCCAATTCCCCAAAAAAACGCAGCCGCGGCGGCGAAGCCCATCGCTGTCTGCATTACATCATGTCTCCTCCTCTTCCTCCCGGCCCCCGCGCACCCCCCGGCCGCGGAGACCGGGGCGCAGTGCGTGTTGCCCGGTTGGAAGCGGCCCAGCGCCTGCATGGGGGGCTCGGCGCGGGAGGGGCGCAGCCTCCCCTCTCCGCGGGGGCTGCGGGGACCCTGCCGCAGCCGCCCGCTGCAGGAAAGGGGATGGGGAGGGAAGGCTGGCCGCGGAGCCTGGACGCCCTCGCGGCTGAAGGATGAGGACGTGGTGTGGCCGCCGGCTGGAGAGGGAGGGAGGGGAAACGGGGACGCACTGCAGCAGTGGGTGGCTGCTGGCCGGGAAAGGCGCCTGTTGCGCCGGCGGGCTGCGAGCCTCCCGCCCCGCCGGCCGGGCGATGCCCGCCGGAACGCATCGCATCATCTGCCGGGCGCTGCGGGGCCGGCCAGCGCTGCTCGCAAGAGACAGCGAGAGGAAGGGCTGGGATTTTCCCGGCGCTTTTTCCCTTCCTACGAGAGCGGCGAAACAGTTGCAGACTGACCTCTAATCGCTTTTTGGCAATCTGGGTGTTCCTCGACTCTGTCTCTCCATCTCCCCTTCCCGTAGGAGAAGGCTGACATCACCAGGACAGGAGCTGATGACTTGCCTGGGTGGGGTGATGGCTCCAGCCCTGGCTGGGTATCTTTGTCCTGTATCTGTGGCAAGGGGGTAGTGGCTGTGCCTGTTGCTCAGGAAGGTGAACCCCTTGGCAGTGTAGGGTCGGGTTGTGTCCTCGGACATCGCAGGGTGTGCAAAGGTTTTGGGGTTTTGTTTTGTGGGATTTTTTTTTTTTTTTTTTTTAATTTGAAATATGATTTTTAGGAACATCCAGTGAGCTCTGATTAATGGGGCCAGGAGCTGGTGCTGTGGGCTGGAGTTTTTTTGCCAAGGTGTGGCTCTGTTTCTTGTAATGCAGGGCAGTGAGTCTGTTATGTAAATTCCTTAGATAATTTTTAGGTGAAAGCTCGCATTTTCTAGAAAATCACAAAGAGTGCAGGAAGTCGAACAGGATTTTGAACACAAGCTTTTTGATGTTATTAAAGAAGACTGTCTTTCACTGTTGGCATTTCTGCCCTTTTCTCTCTCCTCCAACACACTGCATACAGACAATTGTTTAATCATTACATACAGACATTAAAACAAACAAACAAAACCCCCCACTTAATTACAGATGAGATCTTTGTATTTCTGTTAACATATAGAGCAGCTTTTTAACCCTACCCTATTCCCATATGCAAAAGCTTAACATTGCATAGCTGTTTAATTTTTCCATTGTATTTGTTGCTCTTTGCTGCTCTTAGATGGTTTTTATACTTAAATAAGAATATTTTAGGACAAAATGGGTCTGCCTACCTTCTCTGACGGACAAATTTTTCTGTTCTATTAGTAAAAACGATCCAATAAAATGTGTTTAGAACAACTTAGTACCTTGTATTCTTCAGTATCTGTGATGAAGCATGTAAAATCCCTTTTTTTCCCCTTTGCTAGGAAAAGGTGTATTTTTCCATGAAGAACTAGTTAGCTCCTTTGAGTCCAAACAGTGGAGCTTTTTGTGATGCTCTGTCCATACATAGGGAGAGGCTTCTGGAAGGATGTGGCTATCACAGTTAAGCTCTAGAAAGCCCGTTTTTTTGCCAGTTGAGCTGTATGTCTTTGTATGCGGGAGTGGCCTTTTGATGTACAGAAGGTTGTAAGCAGGCATTTTAAATCTTGCTACTTAAAATGAAGTATAAAACAACCTGCATGTCAGGATGAGGCACCTTAAACTGCTTGGTTGAATGGAAAAATAATACAGTGCATGAAAACTGTCATTTTCTTTGTCAGAGGTGGCAAAAGTCTCTCTAATACCGATATATGATTCATAATATGTCAGCAGAGCCCCTTCTGTGGAGCTGGCAGAGGGCTGGTGGCTGCTGCGGGCAGGGCTGGAGCAGTGGGAGGCACTGCAGCCCACGCGTGTGCAGTACTCCCACGCAGTGCTGGGGCGCTGCACCGCTGGGAATGGCATGTGATCTGAAACCCCAAACACATGGCTTTAGGAATTTCGTGCCTCTCTGACCGGTTTTGAGGATACTCCCCTGTGTCCTTCACTGGACCAAATCGTCTTCACCAAGTTGCAGGATGTGTGTTTGCTTCATCATGTGCGGTTTCCAACCAAGTTAGCCTGTGTGCTTTTGGAAACAGCTGCATGCTGTAGGTGAGTGGAGTCTCCTTGTGGAGACAGAACTCCAGGGTTTGAAAATGACTTTGTGAAAGTAATGATAAATCACTACTGAAATTTAAAGGAAGTGTCTCATGGCTTGACATAGCTAGAGGTAAACAGTATTCTAAAATGTTCTATTCTTCGTGTAGGCTGATCAGCTGACTGAAGAACAGATTGCTGGTAAGTGTTTTGATGAGAATTTTTTTTTTTTTCCTAACTCTTGTGACTAAAAGAAAATACATTATCTCAAGCATAGTGGGGAAAAAACATATTTGACAATTTTGAATCTGTACTACCACTTCTGAAAAGCACTCCAAAAAATTCCAAACTAAAAAAAAAAAACCAGACAGAAATATTCTGGAAGATTACTGGTTCATTGCCTCTTAATTTAGACTGCTTATTCCTTGGACTACAGATAATGATTTTTTTTTTTTAAACTTTCAGATTTGAGCCAAGTCCTCCTAGATTTCTTGCAAACAGAAATAATTGCTGGACTAAAATGAATTACTTAGTCAAAGCAGACCTAGGTACTCTTTAATAGAGTGAAGATAAACTTCAAGTGAAATGGCAACAAATAAACCTCAGATGGGTTTATTGCGCATGTTACAAGCCGGTGTCTTTTAAATAAAACTTTTAATAGAATGCCTGTAAATCAGACTGGTTAGGAGAAGGAGCATTATTTGACCTTCTGGAGACCAGTCTCCCACTTGTGGCTGACACTAATTCTTATTGTCTGCTGACTTAAAAATAAGTGGTAAATGACAACACTTTTGTTCCTGTAAGCCTGTTAATTGTAAAGGGAACCCAGTGGCTCCTTTCACTTAATTCAAACAGCTGCTGCTTGTGGAGCAACTGTGCCTCAGGCAAGATGCAGATGCATGGAAATGAATTACAGAGTTGTAATGCAGATAATAGCCACATGAAATAAGTTTGAATATACTGTGCAAATTATGTGTTGGTACTGTAAGTAATTTTTTATTTGTATTTGAGAGTGTTAATTTTCTCCGTACAAGGACAGTTAGATAAAAAGAGAAAATGTTTCTTAGAATTGTACCAGGCTTTGTCAGTGGAGTGCATTTTTAGTCTGCGGTTTTCTCCTGCTGGTGATGTCTCTAAACACTGGGACTGTTTCTGCCTCTAGAATTCAAGGAAGCCTTTTCCCTATTTGACAAAGATGGTGATGGTACTATCACAACAAAAGAACTGGGAACTGTCATGAGGTCACTGGGTCAAAATCCAACAGAAGCAGAATTGCAGGATATGATCAACGAGGTAGATGCTGATGGTAAGTGTTGGGAAGGTGCTGTGTTAATTTTTTATATGTATGACCTCCACACCAGGGCTTAAACTGCATAGGGAAGACTGTGACATGGATCTCTTAAAGCAGTTTCAAAATGCTTGATGGAATCTAAATTCAAAAGGGTGTCAAAGATGCTAGCAGTATTTGTGAGACTGGAATAGGCAACGGGCAGAGACAAAGTTATGCTATTTGTCTTTAATATTTTATGGGTCACAGGCTTCCTATTGCTATCTGACTTGCTCTGACCTGCCATTAACCTGTCTTCCTATCCTGCTCTTCTGTATGTGTTTTGTCAGCCCATGTTGGTTTTGATAACTTTACCAATGTCTGTGGTTTTGTCTAAGGCAAAAAATGTGTTAAGAATGGAATAGTGTTTTCAATTCTTTAGAGTTCAGTACAACAGGAAGAGACTATATAGTCTATCTAATGTATTAGATCCTTAATAGGTGGAGAGGGGCTGCTGGAGGCAAAGGCAGAAAACCCTTCTCATATCAAGGCTAACAGAATTATTTTAAATGGACATCAGAAAAGGTAACTATGTATTGTGTTTCTGAACTCCACATAGGCTAACAGTTGTAGAAAGGAAAAATATTAGCCCCGTTCAGTGATGTCAAGCCTTTGGTCTTGTATGTTGGTCGTGATAGTGATTTTTCTCTTATTGTGTTTGTAAAAGAGTGAAAGTGTATTAGCAAGAGTATAAATTATCTGATTATCAGGCCATATTAATTAAACTGCTTTCTTAAAAGTGTAAGTTGACCTTAACTGCTAAGTCTTTGCAGAAACTGAAAAGCTTCAGGGTCTGTAGAGTTTGTGTATTGTGGCTTCTTTAGGCTGCAGACCAAATGCTGCGCTGGTAGTTTTAAAACAGGAGGAGACTGAGGACTTCAGATAAGTATGCCTGCCAATGTGTTTAAATTTTAATTACAGCAGAATGCTTTGCTATTCTTCATGTTCATTGAGGATTTTTTTCAAAGCTGAATATGAGACCTGTATTCCTATTTAACTGGTACATAAAGCTGGCCACGATGATAAATAGCTGTGTATGTCTCAGGCTGGAATCCCTAGGATGCAAGGATTTTCTTAAACTGCATTTGTTTGGCTTCTTTGCTGTACTTGCACGATGAATTTGTATGCTTCTTTAAATCAATGGGTAGATCTTAGTTGCACAGTGAACTGTTTAATGTGGTTTTGTGAACTTCTTAATGTCCCTTTTTGGCATATAGAGCTGATTCCTGACTATACAAATCTAGTTTCTTCACTGTACCACTTTTTTCCTAGCTTTAAGCAGCCTGAAATTTAACTCTTTACTTTGAATGAAAAACTTAATCTTAGGGATGAGGCCTGGATATCAGCAGGGATTTTCAGTTTTGCAGTAAAATACCTATAAGAACACCTACAGCTAAGCTTATCAGTAATAACAAATAATGTCAGCTTTTCTCACGTCACTGGAATTTGCAGATTCTTGTTGTCCCTTGAAATGGTATGTTGCTTTTGTGATGTGCAACTTTGGTTGATAAGGTAGTTGACTTTTAGAAAAAAATATTTATGGACAGTTCAGTGAAGTGTAATTTTTGCAAATATTAGATAACCTGGATTTGTAATGCTGGCTTCATAATATATTTTCTTCTTGGAGTATCCCGCAGCAATTGAGATATTATAAAGAAATTAAAAGATTAATTTTGTGGGAGCAATTTGAAGTAAAGATAAGTTTCATTACTGGTTAACCTTGAAGCATCAGGCTGACATTTGCTTTGTAGTTTGCGTGGCAAATGATGTGGCTTGACCTGGAGAGAAGGCAGCAGTTGATTTCATGCTGAAACAGAGTGGCTACTGTTGTAATAGTAAAAAAGGCAGTGGTAGCAACTTAGAGAGACGAACCAGTTCTTCTATAAGAGCAGTTGACAGAGATCTGTCACTCTTGTCTCTGGCTAAGTTAAATGCCAGATTTTTTTTTAGTTTTTAAATTTTTGAAATTTTTTTTATTATTAATGTAGAAAAGCATGGAAGTTTAATTTTTGGAAGTTTCTTTTTATTAAGGCAATGGCACTATCGACTTCCCTGAATTTTTAACCATGATGGCCAGAAAAATGAAGGACACAGACAGCGAGGAAGAAATCCGTGAGGCATTCCGAGTCTTTGACAAGGTATTACTAAAAGTACAGCTACTCTTCAGAAGCAATATGATGTCTTTATTTTCCTCAGTGTTTCCTCTCTTCTTGTCTAGAAGGAGGAAAAAGTCCTCTAGTAGAAGCAGAGGAATTGGAAACAGAGCAGAGATTGTTCTGAAAATAGAACCAGGACTGTTGCAGCCTGGTTCTACCTGCTTTACACAGCAAGGTCTGAGCTTTAGGCTCATCCATGAGGAAAACTTTCTGGCCCTTACTTCGGAACAGAGATTAGAAGAACTTAATGCTTGGGGGAGGGTGAGGTTTTTTGTGATGTGTGGGTAGATGAGGGGGATTTTTCTGTATCTTTTGACTTTGGGAGGAATGGGGAAATATTTGCATAGATCCACAAGGTTTTATACTATCTTATGAAAGCTTTCGAAGTAAAGATGGTATCATCACTATTTAGAGGGACATGAAGTATTGCATGTTCTGTTTTCAGCATGTGAACTTGGAGGTTGCTTTTATGAAAACTTAAGAGCTCAGCTCCCTTGACCTTGTTTAAGAATACCTGGGTGTATATCAGTTTTCTAGAATAGGGGTTCCCCTCTTTGGGCTGTTTGGATATGACAGATGTTACCCAAGAATTGTGTTGAGTAGTGGCTGATGCAGCTGCAAAACTTCTGCACGCACCTGTGTGAAAGAAGACCTTGCTACTACTTTTTATAGAAAAAACTATCAGTCTCTAGTACTTTGCTGCAAATGTGGGGGTCTTTATGCAGACTTAGATTAGTGTTTAAATCCACTGAGGTAGGTTATCTACTAGTGATGGCCATACCCTGCTTTGAGATAATGTATTCATCCAGTGTATGGAATTTCTGAAGTGGCTCAGGATGAGCTTTAGATTTGGATATTACAAATGGGGGGCAGTGGCTTAGAAATGTCATTATTTCGTCTCTTCTTAATTTTGCCATAACACTTCTCAAAACCCCTTATGAGTTGAATTTAAATGCTTTCTTTGATTTGTTCTATATTGTTTAATCCAAGAAGCCTAACATAACCACCTGCAGTCTGGTTATAGAGGTAGTGTTAACACAGAAGAGAAAGTTGACTTCATTCTTGCTGGTGGGGAAATGGGTCTCTTTTTGGCCTTGCTTAGGTAGTAGAGACTAAACAAAAACATTTTGGTTTTGTTTCTGTGTTTATTTTTGAAAGCTCTTTAAAATACCTTATCACAACTGCAAGTCAGGCTTGCAGTTGTTATTACAGCGCAGTAATTGTATAGAAGGATATGGTGTCATGCATGCTTCAGAAGGCGGTGGGACTAGTACACACTGCAGTATGGACAGTGGGCCAGGTCTGTACATCTGCCCCTGGTGCCATGAGGTTTCTGCAGAAGCAGTTACTGGAAACCTAGGTGTAGTTTTCAAGTTAGTCAACATCAAGATTGTTGTTCATGGTCTTGTGCGACTCTTTTCTCATAGGATGGCAATGGCTATATCAGTGCAGCAGAACTACGCCATGTTATGACAAACTTAGGAGAAAAGCTAACAGATGAAGAAGTAGATGAAATGATCAGAGAAGCAGACATTGACGGGGATGGGCAAGTCAACTATGAAGGTAAAAAGATGTTTGTCTTGACTCAAAACCGTTACTCAGACTGAGGAAGGCCTGTTGCATAGGGCATTCATTTTTAATGCTTGAGACACTAGTTTATTTGCTTGTCCACTTCTGTGGACAAAACCTTCGATGCCATGAAAGGTGCTCTGTTAGTGCCAACAGTATTTAAGATGCTTTTGACTTGAAGTATTCCAGAGACAGTAAATCACAGTGACTTTTTATTTTTCAGAATTCGTACAGATGATGACTGCAAAGTGAAGAGACCTCCTTTACACCTTTTTTCCTCTAGAAGAATCAAATTGAATCTTTTACTTACCTCTTGCAAAAAAATGTTCATTTATTCATTCTGTTTCTGTATAGCAAAACTGAATGTCAAATTACCTTCTGTCCACAAACTGCATGTAATGGTTGGTGGTCCTGTCCCCAAAAGATAAACATCAGTTTTACAATATAAATAATTGTACTACCTTGAAAATAAAAAAAAAAGGAAGCACTTAGTGAACTCAAAAGTTCCATTTGCTAATGACTATTACACTGTTTGGGCTGGCCAGTTTTTCATGCATGCAGCTTGACAATTGAGCACAGTCAGACATGTGTATTAAAAGGAAAAAAACCTAAGGATCCACTCTTTTGTTCAACAGTGGATTCTAGTTCAATTTGTAGTATAAATTGTCATAGCTGGTTTACTTTAAAATTGGTTTATACCTCAGGATGGTATGCAGCAAAATGGTTGAAGGATGCAAAACTTAAGGAAAATGCCCTAAAGGTTGAATGGTTCTCCTGTACGTAGCAGTGTGCTCCAAAACTATGATGATCTTAACTATGGATGGCATGTCTGTGTTAAAATACTGGTTTAACATTGTCTGCATTGCACTATAGTGAAACGGGTGTCAGGCTGTTACCGTTCACAAAATTTTTAAAAGAAACCTTCACCAAGGGAGCATCTTTGGACTCTCATATTTTTAAAACCTTCTGTACCATGACTTGGAGCTGGCGGAGTAGCCTGTGGACTTCAGCACAACTATCAACATTGCTGTTCAAGATATTACAATTTATGTCCATTCCAAGTTGTAAATGCTAGTCTTTTTTTTCCAATAAAAGACCATTAACTTAAAGGTGGTGTTAAATGCTTTGTAAAGTTAAAATATATATATATAATTGAGATAATAAACCAAAAAAGCAGTAGGAGGGAAGTGTTTCTATGAATGACTTGCTGCTAAATTATAATGCACATGTATGCAATAAGTTATCCCCTATCTTTTCAAGATGGCAAGAACTGACCTCCTGTAACCCAAGACCTTTGCTATAAATAAATGAACTTGTGCTTGCCTTTCATATTACGACAATGTTAATTTAGTTGGTCTCAAAGTCGTGTAATGCTGACTCGTCAACTATCAGCACAGAAGTAACACCTCATTTCACTACAGTGGAGAGCTCTGAGCATGCATGTCAATACTGGGGAAACATGTATAGGTTGCTTATGTTTTTTTGACAGGTTATAAAAACTAGTTGGAGAATTCAAACAGCATGGACTTCATAGATATCTGTGATTCTCAAACATGCCAAAAATGCATTTATCTACCCGCAGAAAGAAAACAAAAGGACATTTTACAATATGATTTAAAAAACCAAACTAAGCCTTTTTGGAAACTGGGGCTATTATGTCTTGACTTATCTTCTCAAACACTTGCATGAATTTTGTGGGGTGGAGAAGAGGACTAGGGTTAATTTAAAAACGATCTTGTTACTTCTGCTTTGCATGCACTAGCAGTGCTTAGTCATTCCAGTTCTCTGAATAAGTGTTCTCTGATCCTTCAGCTTCCCCATGAATGAGTGGCAAAGCAGCCCTGTGCACTCTTCTTTGTCTGAAAGAAGAATGCTTTTTTTTTTTTTTTTAAAGCAGGGCCTCCATGTGGAAGGCTTTTATGCTTGGGAGGGAGGGACTGCAGCATAATTACTGACTGTAAGTTTTTGTTTCCAAATGTAACAGGTTGCAAACCGTAATTGCTTGATTGAATTTGGTTTTGGGGAGTATTGATACTGTCTCTAGGAAGAGATGCAAGTCTCCATTCATCCTGTCTAACTGAGGTGCGTGTGTTAAGAACTTGGTTTGCTCGGAGGGGGGTCAAGAGACACCTCCAGAAGGCAATTGAGACTACCTGCCTTCAGTGATTAATTTTTTTTTTCCCTGGGGGGTGGGGGGAGTTCTGGGTGCCAAGGGACCCAGACATATTAACCAAGTGCCTAAAAGTTAGATGGGCTGAATGTAGGCAATTGCTTAGATATCTGTATGTCGCAAAGGCTTATTGCCGTGGCTGTGAATGCTGTTCTAGCAAACGCCTCGATGGGAATGTCTGACTACGATTTGAAAGGAGAGTCTTGCATAGCAGCTGCAAACTGCTACTTCAGTAGTGCTTGAGAATGGCTGCACTGATTCTGTAGACCAGCTTTTAAAGAGAACGTACTCAAGAGACAGGCAAGGTAGGAACAATGGTTGCAGCTCTGAAATAATTACTTCTGCCTGGGTGTGCAGAGATCTTGTCTAGTAGGTAAATGCTTCTTACCATCTATCTGTCATTCACTCATGGTTGGTAGGGTAGTTCACCTAAGAACAGCTGCTTTTAGCTTACTCAGTGTGCTCTGTGCTTGCTAGCAGAGACCTCATCCTGCAAGAGGTTCTTGGCTTGATTAGAAATTGTCTGGCAGTGTGCAGTGTTGGTATGCCCTGTAACTGAATCTGCCTGGAGGTATCTAATTATTAACTGACTTCAGTACCACATCAACCTCGAGTAAATGTATCCTCTGTACAGGACTTAAGCTCTGTTCCCTTCTGCATAGTGAATAACTAGAAAAATGAAATGGTGTCATCAAGGTATTTTTTTAAATTTTTTTAATTTTTTTTTTCCTGTGAGTGTGTGTGTGTGTGGCTTT
This sequence comes from Origma solitaria, assembly GCA_013397895.1. Classification (NCBI taxonomy): domain Eukaryota; kingdom Metazoa; phylum Chordata; class Aves; order Passeriformes; family Acanthizidae; genus Origma; species Origma solitaria. The sequence goes on from VZRL01003807.1 coordinate 2,500,480, forward strand.
GGCTTTTTCCAAATGTGAAAGTGTGGGCTGGATACACTTGGTGCATGGCTTAGAAACATGGGACTGGAAAGAACTTCCTGGGTCATCAGATCCAGTCCCCTGCTATTGCAGGCAACCGTGTCATATAATCCTTTTAATAAACTGATCAAGCTTAAACACCTGCTTGTAAGTGGCTTGTTTTCATGGAAGTTCTGTAACTCATGTTGCTCTCAACTGATGCAAATAATACATGAAATATGAAGTTAATCAAAAGGTCCTCCAGCTTAGCTTTAGGTTTATAATTACATTTATTTAACTGACTTTCTTGAACCTGTTATTATTTGCACAACACTCAGGAAAGTGTTGAGTCTTTACCCCCCTTGCTATGAATAAGAGTTGGTGTGCTTGCTTATTTTTTTTAATGGAAAAGATGGATGTCTGGCTTGTTGAAACCTGTTAGATATGTTAATTGTCAAGGCAAGAAACAATTGAGTTACTTGTATTTGATACATAAATTTAAGGCTAGAGTATACATAACCATTTTTAAAACACATCAACTTCCAGTGTAGTTTTATATTTAATACTGAAATTGTACTGCTAAAGTTTAAACTGCTGTTAATCATATTCCTCTTCTGATCATAATGAAAAAATAAAGGGTAAGAAAATGCTTAACATAGATTATTCATTATCATGCTTATTTTATTAATTCAGGCATCAAAACATCTCCAGGTATGGGGCATTTGTTCTGTTTACTGGGATGGGCTGGAGAGAGGGGTGGGGAGGGTCACTGATGTAGAAAATTCTTAACCCCCAACCATTTGTCACACTTGCTCAGCTTCGGAAGCACAGACCTTATAGAAAACTGTTCATGAAAGGACCCTATACCTTACTGAGAAATGAGATGCCCATGTGGGTGTGGGGCTGTGTGTGGACAGTGACCAATGCAGTGGCTGCGGTCCCTGCGCCCTGCCCAGGTCAGTGCGGAGCGGGGTGAGGCTGTGTCCTGCTGCCTGTCCTGCAGCACGTGTATGATGTGAATGCCGATTTTTGTTCCCAGATGATAACATCCTAAACTAAAAACACAGTCTTGGGGTTTAGAAATACAGGTTAATACAGCTTGCTTTTCCCCAGAAACTAACTGGAACCCTTGTTTTGCTGCAGTCCAATTAGGGTTTGGGTTCTTTTTATTTCATGGTTTTGGGTTTTTTTTGGTTGGTTGGTTAGTTTGTTCATGGGGTGGTTTTGTTTGGTTTGGGTTATGGTGTTTTATTGTTGTTTGGATTTGGGGTTTTTTTTTTTCACTTTACTAAATGAAATCTGACATAGGACTGTGGTTGAACCACAGCAGTTCTTCCGCTGCATGACCATACAACTGTCAAGTGAACAGAGGCAATGAAGGCTGATGCCATGGTTCTCCTGACCGACATTTAGGAAACCAGGTAGTATACTTTCAAGTAGAGTGGGTGGATCTTTAAAATCAGCAAGACAAACATATCAAGTTGCTTGGGGATTTTTTCCTAACGGCATTACAATTCCAAAATATTAATGTTGTTGGGGTTTTTTTGAAATCCAAGTACAAAGTTGTGAAGTAATGAATTACATGATGAATTTTATAAAAAACTAGGGTTCCAAAGATTCTTGATGTTGTTTGCTATAGAAACTTCACATGAAGGCTCAAGTACTGGGCAGATTTTATGTTTTCTAAGAACCCCTATCAGTGAGTGTCCTAAGGAAGCAGTCAGAGGATATTTGAAAGAGTTGGTAATTTCTTTAATAGTAATAAATTGGGTTTTGAACTGAACAAGAATCCCAATAAATGGCAGAGCTGCTGATTAGGTAGACGCCAAGAGAACCTCTTACAGCCTCATAGATGATTAAGCCCAGTTGTTATCTAGCAGTAAATGAGTGTCACTCTCCATCCAACTGCTGACTGTAACCAGGAGCAGGGCACACTTCAGAGCACAGCACAGCCCTTTTGGCCCCCAAACTCCAGGAGAAAAACCCCCAAATATTTAATACAAAAAACAGTGCCTTACAGCAGGGGGTTAAATTTCTCCCACATCCCTGTGGAGACCAGCCCTGTGTAGCAATGTTACAGAAACAAAGGTGAGAAGGAGATCTCCCAGCATTGCCACCAGTGACCCTCAAAAAGATGTTGCAAGTTGTCCTCTCCAGCATCCCTGTAGGTGTTGGGCAAAGCTACATCTGCCTGGCAGTGGGTACCACAGCCTCGTTTGTGGTGTCATTCTGATCTTTTCGTAGAAGTTTCATTGACTGGGAAATCTTGCACGGATTTCTGAAGAGCTGCTTTCATTTCAGTTGCCTTAGAAGTCTGCTAGCATCCACAGAAACACTGAAAGAATTATTCATAGTGCAGCCTTTTCCTGACAGAAACAAGTCCTAAAATAGTGGTTGAAGTACAATGTGGAAACTGTTCTAATCATCTAAAAATTAATCAAAATTATTTTGGAATATTTTTTATTTATTTCTATATCTCTAAATATGATGTATTTGAAAAAGAGATTCTTGAACAAAAGTCATGCTTGCCCAAAAATTTGTGGCATTTAAAATGATCACAATATTTGAATATGAACCAACTGAATCAACTGAGAAATCCATAAAAAGGCATTAAAAAGCATTCCCCATTTTACTAATTTGCAGTGGGATTGGCAATAATAATGCTGTCAGTGTAGTAAGTATTCTGAAAAAGGGTATGGGGAAAAGAAATGGATAGAGGGAGAGCAAAAAGAATACTTGTGCATGGGACTGCTTTGTAGTCTCGTCCTGCAGAGTATTTGTTGTCCATAAGGCAATAAATACTTGATTGTGGGCTCTCTGGGCATTAAGTTTATCTGGCAATGGTGCTGTTACTCAGTTTGTCTGGTTTTCCTGGCCCCCTTAGCTTCCCTCTGCTCCATGCTAACTTCACATTTACCTGAAAATATACAACCTGGAAAAGTTGTAAGCCTTCTGCTGTTCAGAACTTGCCAAATGTGCTCTGCTTATTCTCGGCTTTCTTTACACATACATTAAAAACAATTGTTTCCTCTAGACATTTTGTTAGGAGACAAAATATAAACACAATTTCAGAAAGGTTTTATTGCATATCTTGTGAAATGAAATTTTAGCCCAAAGTATTTAGCCCTCTAGGAATCTCTGTCCAATATCATCAAAATTAGTTTCTCAAGGGTTTTGGCATAAAATTTGGTGGATATTTCCTAATAACTCATTTGTTTCTTTAGATATTAATCAATAAAAATTCCTACACAAACATACCAGATGCCCTGACAATCAGTGTGCATGATGCTGTCCATCTTACATTATTATTAATTACAAAGACAAATAGATTAAAGAATTAAAGACAAATAGATTCAATCAGGAAATTAAGTCAATAAGTAAAACATACTTTTACTACTAAAGAAGATATGTTGCTTTATGGTACAGTTACAAAAGCGTAGCTAAAGTGTGAAAGTAGCCTTGCTTATTTATTTTCCATTGAATTAATTTGTAGAGAAAGGTAATTTCTTCAGTAGCTCAGGTTATTATTCTTTTCTATATTACAACACTTGCACATGTGGAAAATACTATCGCAGAAAAATGGTCTTAGGGCTACAAAACTAAGTACTCAGCATTTAAAAACCCCCAAACAAGTAAAGTTATCCATGAAACTCTAGTCTGACCTATTGCAAATGTGATTGCAAAACATGATGACACTGTCTTATCTCACTCTATACTACCCTCAGCATCTTTCCATCAGTGTATTAAATATTTCATTTCAACTTTCTTTTTGAGCACATTATTCCATCCATACTACCCACTACCCAGCTCTTGTTCCAGAGTCAGAATTGCTAGTTTCTTCAAATTTTCCTATGACACTTAGGTATCTGAGTGCTTCTCAAATGCTGCTTTCTTTTTAGGACACACAGTGAATTAAGGACATGCTTTATCCTCACCACAGAAAATGAGCCGAGGTGCACTGAAGTCCAAAGCAGTATTTCTGAGAGTTTAGTCCGAGACATTTTCATTTGTCAGAATCATAATCATGCCTTATGTGTAGTACAAAGACACCTTGTCAGTGGCAGCATCTTTCAAGTCTGAAAGCCAATCTGAGCCTCTGGGTCAGGGTGCTGTTGTCCAACACGCTTGGAGGAAGCAACTGCCTGCAGACAGCTGAGTCTGAGCAGTCAGTCCCACCCTACACAGGACTCCATGCAGAGACCACGAGCGCTTGTTTTCCAGGGCTGCAGTGGTCTGCATTGCCAGGCAGCTCAGCTTGCTTTTTTCAGCCTCTATATCACTCATTAAGCATTGCCTTGTTCATGCAAAAGAAGAAAAGACATCAGCTATGCAGAATTTCTCTCATTGCACCACACCGATTCGTGCCCAGAGCAGCAGGGGAGAGAACAAACTGAAAAAAACAGGGTGATCTATGCTATGACCACAAAATAGGGTGGCGATGGTAGTGGTGACAGTTTGTGAAAGGGAAGTAGGGGAATAAAAGTGGCAAAACCCCTCAATTCCAGCACTTTGTGCTTTCCAGCAGAACTTTGTACTTTCATTGCTCTTTCAATCCTGTAATTTACTACCACAAAGGTGAAAGCAGAACTACACCCCCCAGCACAGGAAACTCGGTGGTGTGGCATCATGGTGACACCCCAGTGAGTCATCATCTGAGCTGCTGCCATTGGGTTTGGCACTGACCTCTGGGACCTCTTGAGATAACACAGGGACGGCAAGCAAAGCTCTTCCGCTTCCTCAGCCAGCCCAGCACAGGGAGAGAGCACTTTACCCACAGATTTGCAGAGGAAAGGTGGATTCAGGACCATGGGAACAGCTCAGGGCTCTCCAGGAGGCTGTGCTTTAATGGTCCTAAGCTTTCCCACCCATCCCCTATAACCATGACCCCATACCTCCTGTCCGCTTCTTGTCCTGCCTGCTCCCTTCCTCTCCATTTTATTCTCTACGCATGTCAGGCCCAGCTTGTGCCTCTCAGACTTTTCTAGGTTTTCTTGTCCCACAGTCCTTGCTCCTTTTTAATCTCTGTTCTCATCTGCTAACCCCAACTGGGAACTCTGCCCCACCAGCCGCTGGCTTGCTCCCCAGTGGGATGGGGGAGAGAATCAGAAGAATAAAAGTGAGAAAATTAGTGGGTTGAGATATAGAGAATTTGATCAGGAAAGTAAAAGCCACATGCACAAATAAAGCAAACCAAGGCATTAATTCACGACTCCCCATGGGCAGGCACGTGTTCAGTCATCCCTAGGAAAGCAGGGCTCCATCCCACATAATGATTATTTGAGAAAATAAGCACAATAACTCCAAAAACAATAACTCTTTCCTTCTTCTTCCCCCAGATTTTATTGCTGAGCATGATGCCGTATGGTATGGAATATCATAGAATGGTTTGGGTTGGAGGAGACCTAAAAGATCATCTAGTTCCAACCCCTCTTCCACCAGACCAGGGTGCTCAATGTCCCATCCAGCCTGGCCTTGAACACTGCCAGGGATGGGGCATCCACAATTTCTCTGGGAAGTTCCTTTTGGGCAGTTGAAGTTGGCTCTCCTGGCTGTGTCCCCTCCCAGGCTCTGTGCACCCCCAGCCTGCTCACTGGTGGGGTTGGGTGGAATTCCAAAAAAGTCTTGATATTGTGCAAGCACTGCTCCAGTGATAGCTAAAACATTCCTTTATAATCAACATTTTTTTGTGTCATAAATCCAAAACCTAGCACCATATGAGCAACTATGAAAAAAATGAGCCCTACCTGGCCCAAACCAGTACATGAGCCCATCCATTTCTCTCACCAATGAGGGCTGCCAATGATACGTCTTCTTCCAGATCTCCATTCCCACAAGAACCAACTTTTGTCATAACTAGTTGATTTTTCACCAAGCAACTTTATCCTCTGTGTTGCCTAAGACAGGACAATCACTTAGGTCAGGGCACAGAAGAAAGTCTTCCTGTGCTCTGCTCAGGCACCAGGTTGCAGGTGTGGATCTGAACCTTGCCTGACACAGCTGCACAAAGCTGTGGTTGCCAAAAGAGATACAGCTCAGGCTACCCTGAGCTTCGAGCTGGGGATACTCGGTCTGGGGCGAGGCATCTGTTGGAAGTCTACCTTGGTCATGAGTGCTGGCTGTGAGCATCCACTGCTCTGCCTCACCGCTTTCCTGAAATGCTGCTTTCGTCTCAGGAGAGTTACTGCTTTTGTAAACATGGAGTGCACCACATTCATATCTTCATGCATTGAAGAAGAGCTTTGCTGTCCACTTCTGAGCGGAATCATACTAGATATAAGTTTAAGCAGTCATTTCATCCACCACTGATATCCAGCCATCTTGAGCCTAAAATGTGGCAGACTTATAAGAGATAGTCTTTGCACAAGGGCTGCTCTCAGCAAAGATCAATGCATTAAGTTTTGAACTTTGGGATGTTATGTGGTGCAAAGTCTGAGACAGGGAGGAGGAGTGATCCCAGGGACTGATACTGAGATCCCTCCCAGCCCTCTTCTCCTACCATATCTCCTCTCCCTTTGTCTTCTTACCTAATATTCATCTCTTCTTATACGTCATGACATACAATTTATCTGTTCTACAAAGAGCATCTCCTTGAACCTAACTATTAATAGTCAGCTTTAGATTAGGACATCAGTTAGTATTTACTAAACTATTGCAGGAGTTGCCACACAGAAAAAGTACAAGTAAGAAGCTCTCAATTGCAGAAGTATGCCTGCACAAAAAGTCACATAAAGTTTGATTGCACTGATGTTAAATTATTGTGATAGTTTGAAGTTTTATGAAGCAATATTTATAATAATGTCATTTTAGTGCTCTGCACTTAGACACATTAGTCCTAATTCCATACAGTAGGTAGTTGCTATTTGGGGAAAAATAACCTTCCTTCTCTGTGGAGGCAAAAAGCTCCTTCACAGCAAAGCTGTTGCCATTAGTGGGTATGTATAAATGAAAAAATAATACCTAATAGAATATATATAGCTAGGTACCTTTTTCAGACTTTTGTCATACATTGCTTACTATGAAATAAGGGAATGTTAATTCAGTGTTTCTCTTTTTAATAGGATAGGGAAGAATTCAAATTCTTGCTCACAATTAATGTCCATCACATGCAAGCTACTTCACGCTGCCAGTCAAATGATGTCATTAGTTCAAGGATGAAGTATGAAGCTAAACTGTTTGCAGGTTGTTAATTACTAGAACAATACTGAATCTCACATGCAGCTTTAGATCCTAAGATACTACCCAGAGGTCATTGCTTCTTGTATGGCAATGTAGGTATTTTTAGTGGTTTACAACATATAAGGTATTGTCTTGACCAAATTCTAGATTAAATTAGTATGAACGGTTAATACAATAACAACTGGACCCAGCATTAGGTTGCACAGCTTAATTGGTAAGAAAATGGAACCATTTTTTTAGGGCTATTGCTGGCTGCACACTGTTGACTGCTAGTTTGGGAATTTATTTAATCTCTTCAGTTTTACTCTGTTAGATTGGCAAAGTCCTTTTACCTGCAGATTCTCTAATGAATTTGGTATACTTCCTGCTGAGTGAAATATTTCAGTCTGAGATTTGACCCATTTTGCAAATTTATCACCTTCCAGCAAATTTTATCTCAATTTTATGTTTCCAAATAAGAAAACTCCATTACTCTCTTCAGCACAAACCAGTGAAAGCACCACTCTGTGATCATTTTGTTCTGTTCCTGCACTGACAGCTCAGTGCCCATGAACTCTGGCAATTAGGCATGATTAGCTGAACAAGGCAGATTCATCATTAGCTCAGAATTTCTTTGATTCTGGTGATCTAGGTCAAAGTTTTACAAAATGAGGTTTTGTGGTTTAACTTAATTTTTTTTATACCCTCTATTAAAAGAGAAGGAAGGTTTAAAAGGAAAAAGGTGTTACTGATATAAACAAAGGCAAAAAAGCCTGACTGATGGACTTAGACAGGAATAAAAGATGAGCGTGTTTGGCAAAGCACTCGCCCAGAAGAGCTCTGCTAAGGAGGATGAGAGATTTCTGTAGAGCCAGCTTTGGGAGAATCCCTGCAGAGAATAGAGGCAAGTGGGGGCAGAAGTGTGTGAGGGAAGATCTAAAATAGATTAAAAAAAGGTGAAACATGCAAATGGCCTTGGGAATGCAACCTACTACAAATGACAGCAGCCCTGCTGCAGAGGCAAAGCTGCCACAGCCTGCATTAAGCTGAGCAAGGGTTTAGGGAACAGTGACTCGGGAGGAGTGGGATGCAATCCTTTGTGTTTCCAATTCCAGCCATGACTAGGGATGGCTTGGCTTTCTGCCTAGTCTTCAAAGCTGACTCTGTCTCTTGTGCTGCAATCCATGTTTCCAAGCTGGGTACTGTTTTTTAGGGTGTTTTCTCTGTATCCAGTTATTGCCCATATGCAGTTTTCCTCAATTTTTAAAATATTAGCAGACCACAATTTAGGACTGAAACCTTACAAGGTACTAAGATTGAATATGAGCTAGTTGATTGAAAACTGTCAGATGAGAGCTTAAAATGTATACAGAACAGGAGTGGTTTAAAAGACAGAACTGTATTTTCCAGTTCCTTTTTTAACCTCTAGCCTTATTTTTCTATTTCATCCCACCAGTTTTAAAACTAGTGAAACAGAGACTACAAAGAAGGTATAGCAGGTCCCAAATTAACACTTCGTGGCTAAATCAAATGCAAACACTTTCCGAATTTTGAATAGTTTAGGAAATGTTCTGGAAAAAGGAATACGGTGCAGAAACATCCAGCCCAAGTTCACCACTTCAGATGTGATTGCAAGTTGAGTTACTGCCAGCAAATCTCTGCTCTCAGTCTGCAGAGGAGACCTCCTTATAATGTCGCCTTACCTATGGCTGCCTATTTCCCTCTCGCAGGTGTTGCTATGGCAGGGATCTTCCCAGCCTGGTGGTACTCCAGCTGCTAAAGAGATGTCTTCATTTTCAGCAGGCTGACGACACACAGCTGTGAAGTTTAAGGACATGCCTCAAACAGAAGTTTAAGGACATGCCTCAAACAGAAGTCTAAGGACATGCCCCTGCAGGCCACCCTGCAAACGGAGCCCAAGGCCCTGTGTGTTGCAGTGGTGACTGGGGCTGCTCGACCAACAAGGTTTGGCCAAGTGCCCTCATTGTCACCCTTGGTGGAAGGGCAGGGTGTCACTGCTGTGGTGACACAGGTGCTGACCTGCTGCTTTGGGCTCAGGTACCTGCTGGGCTTCGGTCACTTCCCGGGCAGGTTTTGCAGCTTGTGCCGAGAGCTCTGCTGCTCCCTTCAGCGCTGGCAGCTGATGAGCCCAGCCTGAAGCAGCCGCGAGAGCCCCACGCAATGGGGGCTCTCTTGCTAATCAAATGAAACTCCCCATCCCCCTCTGATCCCCAATTACAGTATGCTTGATGTTCAGGTGCAGAGAGAAATTTTACACCTTTAAACCACCTCATTCCCCGGCTGTTTATACCACGTCAGTCACACAGTTCCTGTTTTTTCTCTTTCTGGATCAATATGAACATCTCTAATAATTTTATGATTGGTTACTGTAAAAATTATCAGGAAAACAAATGCCAGAAAACAAAGGTGACTAAAATCAAGGGGTAATTCTAGAAGGACAAATGGATAGGAGGGTCCCAGGGTAAACCTGACTTGGAAATGAAAGGTTTCCTGGCATCAGAAGAGCGCAGCTCTGGAGCCACCTCTCTGTGAGTAACCACAGGACAAGAAAAATGGCTAATTTTCCCCCCAGCCTTACCAAATGGAGTAGACTATGTGGGACCTGAATTTCCAAACACCAAAGCCAAGCCTATCTCTCATCTCCATTATGGCACTTAAGTGAGAGGTTAAGTAGCCAGGACTGTCTATTATAGTGTATTTCAGGAAGAGTTTTATGGCAAAATTGGTGTTTTTCCTTTGTCCAACCAGTCTCCCTTTCCTAACTGAAAATTGCCTCATTTTTTGGCTTGAATTTGGCTGTAGTTTTTAAATATTGTGTAGCAATTACAGATTGTGCTTATTATGCCCACAGCAAACTAAGCAGAAGAAGATCTTTCAATAAAATCCATCAAATTCTGGCTATCTTATGCAGCTCCCTTGTTTTGTTTTGTTTTTTTCCCCCAGTTAAAAAACCCCGAGTGTTTTGCAGTGATGCTATTAGGGAACTGCCTTCCTGCATATAAACAGCATTGCCACATTATTTCCATATGTCCAAGTGATTAACTCAGCTTCTGCCTGTCTTAATTTTATCTTTTTTTAGATAACTAACAGAGTTTTTTAAGTGTGCACTCAGGTCAATGAACTCAAGAGCTAATGCTCAAAGAGGAGGACTTACTGGGAAATAATAAGTAGAGCTCAATGAGGATTTATGACCCTCTCTCTGGTGAGGTTGAAGGCTGATCTGAGGGAATAGTGACAGGTATGTTATTATCATACGCCAAATATTTAATTTTTTGCTGGAACAAGTTTGATAGTGACAGTTGACTTCCCCCAGGGCAAGTGGCCTCTTCTGAATGTTATCTTCACTGTCAGCCTTGTTGGACGTCTTGAAGGACAAGCTGAGAACTAATTGGGAGCTGGATAGCAAAGGGCTCATGCATAGGGATGGGCCCTGGGCCAGGGGTAGGTGGGATAAGGAAATCTGGTGTTACGACTTCCGAGCTGTATCTGTTATGAGGTAATTAGAAGATTTCAATCTTCAGGGGTGCACAAACTGTGTTATCTGAACAGTCATTCTCTGAATTATTCACAACTCATTTAAAAAGATAAGGTAATGAAATATAAGATATATGCACATAAATCATTGTGAGATCTTCCCAGTACCTGCTGTGGTCAAGAATGAAGCCCAGCTTCCATTATGATCTCCTTTTCTCACACCATTCTTAGAAAATGAAATAAAAATATAAATATCAATTTTGAAGCAAATATATTTGGGTTGGTCACTCTCCAAGATTACTATTATGGGGGAGTTTGACTATCATCTTTATGCCTTCAACCATAAGTGGGGGTTTTTTGCCTTTAAAAAGAAAATAAACAAAGAAATTAAATGCAAAGTGTTCAAGTGGACAAGTGCCAGGATATGTGAAAGTAAAGTTTCTAATCACCTCATTGTCTAACACTAGGGTTAATATAAATTTAAATTATTTTCTCTAGTTTAACTCTAGTTTAACCTTGCAGAGTATCCAGGGGCCAGGTTTTCAAGATCGATAATATCTCAGTTGAAAAGAGAACAGAAACTGCAGAATGGCAACTATTTTGGAAAAAAAAATACGGCTTCTTCCTTAGGTATTCAAGGCTTCCCTTGATGAATAGAGAAGGTGTCACTCTCCAACAGTTTGTCCCTCTGAATAAAGTTGCTGAGAGGGCATTGGGTTTGCAGTTGGAGTTTTGAAAATTTTGTACAGTGCATAATTTTGAATTTATGTATATTTTCTTGATGTGTTTAGGCAATGCAGAATGCTAGGCTGAAAAAAGGGAATTTTGCACGCACAAAGAATAAAATGATCCATTAGAACAATAGATGTATTAATACAGAATTTCAATGAGCATTTAACATTTATCAGAATGTAATTTCAAGTTACAGTTGACTTATATATGCAATCCCATTGACTTTAATTGAGGAAAAAATTTTCTATGTTTCTTTTCTTTAACAAATTGTTCATTAAATGGTTGTGAGTTCTCTACTGAACCATGTGGCACTTGAAAAGACCAGTATCTTCATTGTTCATTTATGATTTCTACTGGAAGTCTCCATTAGTGTTGCAATTTTGCCTTACGTTAACAAATATATTAATGGAATTACCCTCTTTTGGTCTTTTTACTTTGCAACAACAGTTTCCATGTTTGGTTTTAATTTTATTTCCACTCCATCAGGCCAGTTTTCTAATGAGTTTCTCTGTGTGAGGTGCAAGGGTTTAGGTGTCTGGATGCTGCAGGCAATGCAGTGTTATTCTGTAAATCCTGCGCCTACTTGGATGGTGTTAGAGGATGCAAGGTCACAGACCAAATGAATTTAAAAATTTACTGTGCAATGATCTCCTCACAGTGAAATGCATGTGTGTCTAACAAGTATCTTGTTGCTATTGAGAAACTGGTAAATTAAAATAAGAAAAACAACTGTAATCGGGTGTTATAAAAGTGGTCCTAGCATCAAAGAAGGCTCAGGATCTGGGTTTTGGCTCAGGTCCTAAAGACAGCTCACAAAGCTCTGTGGCTGGCTTAGTAAATTCCTAGGCATCAGTGGTATTTGTAGGCAGCAAGATCGGTGGATTTAATGTATGTACATATTTTATGATAAGGAAATATTGCAAAATCTTTTTTCATGGCTTGGTTCACATGGCTGTGATACAATACCTTTATGGATGGTTTGAGTGGGTCCACCCTTTTTGACCCAGAGAAATAGTGAAGGTGTTCACTAGTGTTCGGATTAGCTCCTACAAATCCTGTATCCCCTCAACTCTAATTTCTGTTAACAGCTGATGTGAACACGGAGTGCTTGGAAGTGCACTGATGAGGTCGATATTGCCAGGTGCTCAGCAATCCTATGCGATGCTGAGGGATTTCTAGTGAAGTCAGCGAGAGGGAGAGTGTCTGCCTCTGGCTGGCTTGAGGCTCTGCAGAACACAAATTAGGTCCTGTCTGCTTCTCTGCACTTTTGCTGGAAATGCTCACTCTTTCGTGCTGGCTAGTTATTGCTCTGCTTTATTACAGCTTATGACAAACTAACAGAGTAATCAGAGTCAGGTTTTTTTATAATCATATTGGAGTAGTGATATAACAGGACATCATGTTTTTCTGGGGAGATTTTATGAAGCTTGTTTTAGTCATTTGGAATGGAAACACACAAAGCAATGCAGTCCCATTAACCAGTTAAAGATCATTGGAACAAATACACAACGTCATATATAATGCGGTTGGACGGCGTATTTATTTGGAATAAAATTCTGAAGAATTGCTCCAATTAGACTGATGTTTGTCCAGACCATCTTTGTTGGACTTGAAAAGCAATTATTTTACTCTTCTTGCTGTTCTTTTCTGGATTTTTCTTGCTCTCCTCACACTTGCTTAGTCTCCTGGCTTGCTTGGTTCATGGCTATGCAAGCCATGCAATTTAAGAAAAGACATACAAATTGAGCTGTTGTGATTTTTCCTATGCATATGTATTCAAACAAAAAAGAAAAAATGGCAGTTTTTGAAGATGGGCAGGGCCTGCTGACAGGACCATAGAGATCTTTCTGAGGACCTGGAAACCTGTCTGATGAGGTGTGGGAAACAGGAGGACACACACTTTTTTCTCCACTCTTTATTCACACAGAAAAAGTCAGGGTTTGAGCTCTGTCTGTGTCTGGCTATCTCCTTCTGTACACGAACATTGTGCGCAAAATCACACGGGAAAAATGGCATGCTCAAATCTTAGGAAGATAACAGTCCATGGAGATGCTATCCTGCTGGGAGCCAGTCTAGTCCTCAGTGTGCAGCCCTGGCTCTTGGTGCCTCTGCCACATTGCTCCTGCCTGCAGCACTTGCTTCTGCTGCTGGCTCCCTGGAATGCAGTTGTACGAGCTGCAGCTGCAGTGGAGGTCCTTGCTCTGTTTCCCAGTGTAGATTTCAGATTTTAGTCCTGCAGCTAAAGCAATCCCAGGAGTTTTCTGGAAGCTGCACAAACTCAGGGACTGGTTGTCTTTGTCAGGAGAGGACATGAGCCTGGGAGGTGCCTGCCAGGTGCTTCGTCCCTCAGGATCTGCCCATTCCTATGTAAATCATAGCAGGGTTTAGGTTTAATTTTGCTTTCTTTGCATACATTTTGCTTAAATTTAAGGCTTACAGTTAACTCTACCTCTCTCTGCTTTGCAGCATATGGGAGGAACACAATGTGTTCTCTAAAACATTGGATGATATTCAGGAGGGCTGCAAAAACTCATGACCTGTTCAAATAATAACTATAAACCTCCTGAGAGTCCTGGTAATATTTTAACCAGTCATTCTTCTTCAGGCTAGTGAAAAAACCCTGCATCACCCTACGTCTGCACACATAGCACTAGAATGATTCATCACGCTTCCCTTCTTTCTCAGGAGCTGCCTGCATAGCTGTGTGGTCCTCATATGTCCTTTTGCAGAACTGAACTGGGCATCTTTTCAGAATTACAGAGAAAAATGTTCACACCGTAATCACAAGATGGAAGAATTTTGGGGTTTTTTTGCAGGCGTTTGGGCCTATGCATTTGTTTGCTCCTAGATATTTCCAGCTTCAGTGGTAGATATAGTAGTCACAAAAGGGTTAATAACTTCTCTGCAGTTGCTAGGTAATGCTGTCTTGTCATTGGGACCACTTACTAGTTAGTGACAGCCTTTCTGATGATGTAATGCTTAAATAGTCATTGTGGAGTGCATTAAATTGCATTTTTATTTTTCTTGTTTCCTTTAGAAAGCTAGGAAATGAAACATAAAATGATATTATGGCTGCATGGATAAATCAACCAAAAGCCAGAAAATACAGGAGCTGAACATTAGTCCAAGGAGGCATCTTCAGCTCTGAGAGAGAGAGAGCTGTTTTGCTAATGTATTGTAGCACAGCTTCTGTTAAAAAGTATTGTTGCTTTATAGTTCTTGGAACAAAGTAGGTTGAAATGATGAGTCCAAAGATGGGTCACTACATTACTAAGCACGGAAATATCAAGCAGGCTTTATTACAGTTAAAAAAATCCTTTGAATGTTTTATTTTTTTTTCTTTTTTAATTTCTGTTTAATTCAACATTTAGAGTCACTGTTATAAAACAACAAGCACTGTTTGGATTCAGATTGCTTTTGGATGCAGACCAAACTTCTCAAACCCACATGCAGACCAAGGTGCAGCCAGAACTCCTGCAGTCAGGTCAGTTCCAGAGGTGCATTCTTTGGGTATCAGATCTGAAGCAACTGCTAATTTGTACCTAGGTAACAGGAAAACACATTAAAGTGGATACAACTATTCGATAAACATTTCAGTCTCCTATCTATTCATTTCTCTCAGCCAAGTGGTCCAACTCCATGTCCCTCCTTTCCTCGTCCAGGAAATACTAGAGGAAGGAGCTGAGTCTCAGTGGGGCTTTACAGCTTAGAATCCTCAGAGCTTGTGAGAGCCCTCGACCCTGGCAGAGGCGGACCCCACCTGTGCTTGCTCTCTCAGCTTCCTGGGACGCCTTCCTCCCTTCCCTGCCCATCCCCTGATTCCTGTGCTCCAGGGCTGCTTTGTTGATGTCTTTCATAAGGCTACACAGCCCCAGCCAAGGCTGCTTTAAAGTGAGCACGGTGCAGGCTCAGCAAGTAGTCCCAGATCAGCATTCCAATTCTTCCTCCTCATGGCCTTTTCTTTTTCTCCACGAGCATCTCAGACTGGGAAATACTGTTGGGAGTCTGGGGACTTGGGGTTATTGCAAAGTGTCTGACTATCTTTTTGTGCATGCAAGGCAAATCCACTTGTGGATGCTATCCCCGAGGCAGGGACCTTACCCTAGATGAGACAGCAGTCACATAATGGAGAAGCTATTTACACAGCTGGCACCAAACAAATGGAGAGAGAAAGGTACAGTTAAACACCAGGTTCTTTTTTCGTCTCTTTGCATGATCATTTGTGGCCTTTTGGTGACTAGGAGAAACTGCATGCTCACTCAGACCTATATAAACGTGCTGAACTCAGCCTGGATGCTGCTCAGAGGGGCTGTCTTAGCCAGCAACAGTGGCAACCCAGCGTCTTTGTACTTCCCATTTGCCAAATTAAAAGGTCCTATTTCAGGCTTTCCCCTTATGTATACTCCTACAGTGGACACATGAAAGGAGACCAATTGCTCCCTGACTGAGATCTGTGTGGGACTCAGTGTCAGGAGAGAACAAGAAATCTGCATGCTTCAGCACCCAGCTTTTGTATGCTGCTGACAAAACTAGCAGGAATAAAATATGCATGCTAAAAAGAAAAGGGAAATAATTGTTGCCTTACATGAGCCTTTCTCTGGGTTCTAGGACATGCAGTCATAATAATGGTGGACACTACACAGAAAACAATACACAGGGTGAGATCATTCTTGTCGTCAGGTTCAGTACAGGCATTATTTAACAGAACCCCAGAGTACAGAGACTGTTTGCAGGGCAAGTCTCTCTATGACAGGTCATTCAAGTGCTTGTGGCAAGTGAAGTTACTGCTGGTATGAAAAAGTGGTAGCAGGAAAATAACTGACTACAGACTGTGAACCACTTTAGTTAGAAAGATTTTATTATGCTGAGTTTTAGCCCATACGTAGGTAGCTATACTATAATAAGTATGATGAAGTATCACCATAGCTGGGAAAGGCATTACCAGTCACATTTTATTCCATTTTATTAGATAAGAGATTTCATCCTACTCCCTCATTTGTCTCATCCCAGAAAATGTAATCTCCTTACACAAATACTGATAAAAAGGGTCATCCCAGCCGAAGGAGCAGCACTGTTTTGAAGTTGTCTTGGTTTACTCTTGTGTTTCTCCCCCCACAGAACAGGTGGTAGGTAGATGCCTGCTGCAGTGCTGTACGTGTGCATGGAGGGCTGACAGACATGTGCTTGGGAGGTGAAGTCTGGTGTGGTGATTTGCTCATTTCTCCATTTCTGAATCCTTCATTAACAGTGGTGCCATGTCTGATGCATGAGAAGCATTTGAGAGAGTTACAGAAATATTAAATGCTTTAAAGGGAAGAAGGTTTAGCTCCACAAATTAAGACCATCAGAGATAATCCCAGATGATAATTCTCTCACTGTTTCCCACTTAATTAATAAAATCACAGCAGAGGGTGAAACAGGATGGTAAGAGATTGCACTACATTATTACTGAAACTGAGCTATCGTGTTGGTACTCTTTGCAAATACTTTCAGTTTGGGGATCAGTGCTCTCTGCAGCCATCAGTTACACCAATCTACACTTATGACCATGCTGGCTGAGCTTCCTGCCTGTGATGCTGGCAGTCCTTGCTGCCCTGCCTTCCAGAGAAACAACACTGCATACCAACAGTGCTCCTGTCCTCTTCCAAGTACAAACCTTGGCAAAGTGTGGCCCAGAATTATTCACCTGGTCTGCAATGCATCTAACTGCAGAGAATTACAGTCACCTGTATCAGTACCAGGGGTAGTTCTGGCAGTGCTGCTCACAGTGAGCAGTGTTTCCTCTTCAGTTTCCTTTGGCTTGGGAGAGGCAGAACATTGTCCTCATTCACTGACTTTGTTGCAGCAGACTTGGACTTTGCTTTAGCTAACATAAGAAATACATAGATCAAACCAAATAGAGGAATAAACATGTATTTCCAGTCTTCATTTTTCTAAGTGTATCTGAGCTTGGATCAGTGCCTGTCCAAGATGTTTCCCAACACTTGTGGATTCTGTATAGATCCACAAATCTTCCCCCTTCTTGCATCCACCTCCTTTGACTATGGCTTATTTTGCAAGTGACAAGATTTTAGCTAATATAAAAGCCTTCTTCAAAGCTTGCTTTTTCTCCCTACTTGCACCCTGCCGGGTTAATGAGTTCTAGCAACAACATCTGGCTTCTGTGTTCAGCTACTAGCAATTTCCAACCTCTTCTGTGACCAAAATATGTCTGGTTTTACCTCCCAGGCAGCCCTTGAAGAGCCCCCAGCACCCCTGTGGGGCACATGCCCCTACATACAGACATATGTGAATCAGAGACACCCGTGCTTCTGGGCAGAAAGGGGAGACTGTGGGGAGCTCTGCTCCATCTTTCTTCACCTTGCACTGTCCAGCCTAATCCTAGACTGGGGACGTCTGTTTTGTCCTCCACCCAAACCCTCTCATGGTAGCTTTGTCTGCAGGATTGGGCTCCTGACAAATTATTTCCATTCTATACATGTGCTGGGTCATTCTTGTCAAATGGCTGCAGAGGTTTGTTCATGCCTCTCCCCTCCTCAACAAATCTGCAAGTTGGGAAGCAGATTTCATTTTGCTGATTTTTTCCGACTATTTATTATGCTGGATTTCTAAGGCTCTTATACTTGGCTCGGTGATCCCTCAAAAAGGGAATGGTGCCTATTGTAGTTAACCCTGTAAAATGTCTAATGAATAATTAAATAGAACGTTGTCTGTAGTTCAGCTTTGTCAGTTTGGTCAGTCAATTGCTGGTTTGCTGCTTCTATCAAACAAAAACCTTGCTGTGAAGCTTGTTTAAAATTCAGCATTTGCTAATTAACATTGTTTTGAATGTAATTCTAAGTGCCACTTCTTCAGGCAATTCAAGAGAGCAATGTAGAACTTCAGTGTCTCTATGGAGACCATCTATAATTTCAAAGACAGAAACAACAGTTTAATGCCTTGTAATACTTAAAAAAATCACCAGTAGCTCTTTCTAAAATACCCCCAAAATACCAATAAAGAAAGGATTGGGCCCTGCTAATATACAAAACCAATTTGTTGAAGATCACTGAATTGTCACAGAGATGATTCAGTGAAACTAGTTGAGGCCTGAGTTAAAGCACCAGAATTAGTCTCAGGGGTTTAAATTAAATACTGAATAAATATTTAAAATGCAAAAGATCAAATCATTAGGCACATGTGCCAGCTGTAGGAAGGTAAAACCATTTTGTTAGATTTATATACAGAAACACCAAGAAATGAATTCAACAGCCCTGCTAACCATCTGGCTCACAGGACCACAAGGCATGACCGATCTTGATTTCCAAGGCAGAAGTGAAGCAGGTTGGGTCACCCACACCAGGCATCTTGCCTGCAGCAGCACCTGATATCCAACACTGCAGAGAAAAGCGCTCTGGGCTGACACAAAGGCAGGGTCTCCTGTGAATAAGCAGTGACCACACAGGCAAGCTCTGCTGTTTGAGCGATGTGAGATGTGCTGTGCCTCCTCCTGTACGGAATATTATGGCTGGTCAAAATCCAGGGCTGAACCTGGTGGTGCTGCAGCCTGCCAGGGAGAGGAGAGGAGAGCTGGCTGCTGGCAGCAGGGCACCAGGATAAACGCAGCTCCTGGGGCTCCTGAGGCTTGCAGAGAGGTCACTGATTCCTTGGGAACTCTCAAATCATCGACAGAGAGCAGTGCTGGGTACAATGTGGGAAAAATACGCAGAGCAAAACCCATGTTCCCTACAACGAAGGAGCAAAATAAAGGTGAAAGCAGATAGGGCAGAGGAGAAGGTACCAGCAGCTGTGAAAGAGCTCTGCTCCAGTTCAGACCTGTGCTTTGCACTGGGCGGCTTCAGGGAGCTTCCTCATCTGATGGCATGTCAGCAGAGCAGGAAGGGTGGGAAAGGGAAAGGCAGAAAGGAGGAAGAGACAGGAGAGAGCTTGGGGGGGAGCAAAGCCCATCTCAGAGTTGGGCTGGAGACAGCAGATATGAGGAGGGATAAGCATTTTCCCATAACTAATAGGGAAACACAGCACCTTGAAAGGCCCAGCTGTGTACCAGGCAGGCTTTGGGCAAAAATACTGTGTGCCCTGGATTTCATAGGTCAAACAGAACACGGTGAGTACAAATCTCACCATGCAACCTGTGGGAAGACGTAGGAATAAAGGTAGGTTACTCTGCCTGAAAAGAGCCAGCAGAAGTTAAAGAAAACTTCTAAAACTGAGGTCTTTATTGCTTAAATGTCCATCCCTTTTTCAAGGTTGCCTTGCAGTTGAAAGCTTCTCTTCTAGTGTGAAATATCCTAAAATAAATAACGTTATCTTCTCCAATGGTGCATTATAATCAGAGTAGGAGTTTTTAAAAAACCAAGCGGAAATGTGTGGTCTAATTTCTAGCTGAGCTGATCAGAGATCAGTTTTCTTACATCTTTAGAGGTATTTTAATATGGTAGGATTTCTAGGATTTCTTATTGTACCTTGTTAGATCACAGGAAAGATTTACTACTCAAAATTGTTAAGGAATACATTTTACCATATTCATTGTCTTATTTCCTTTTCCCCTTTGGCAATAATCTTCATTAGTGTCTATAAAAATAGACATTTAATGAGATGTTTACTTCATTTAATTAAAGTCTAATATTTTTTGCCTGGAGTACACTATCTGCTTAGTCTTTTTTCCTGCATTGGATACAAGTTAACAACATAATTCGATATTAACAGTGAAGAGGGATTTTGTTCTTTAATACAAATTATTCTATTTTTTCCCTTATTATGCACTCACTGTTCCAGCTGATGTCAGTGGAAGGACACATATAGGAAAAGCATTATCAGACAACTCAATGCATTTCATATTTCACATATTTTCACAGTATTTTTCTTGAAGAAGCAAATGCTTTTTGCACACCAGCTTTAGTTTTTAGGTAGCTTGTGAGATTTCTTGTTTTGTAACATCTTCATTTGGTGCACTAGGGTATATGCAGCCATAGAATGAAGGCAATGCTTTGGTAAGGGCAGTTTTCAGAAGCCCTACGTGAGATGTAGAATCACAGAATCATAGAATGGCTTGGGTTGAAATGGACCTAAAAAACATCTAGATCTCTCTGGTGTGGGCAGGGAGACCTTTCACTAGACCAGATTGGTCAAGAGCCCCATCCAGCCTGGTGGTTCACTCCACTGCTGTCCATGCCAGCTTGATGCTCAGCTTTCTCATTTTTGTTTCCTCGTTCACCTCTATCTTTTTGCTGTCCTAAAACACACTCTTGCTATATGTGGCTATTTATCAGAGCCTTGAGCATTCATGCTGAAATACTTTCCTCGTGGAAGCTGCTGTCACATCCTGAGATCCTGCTCGCTGCAGGTGGTAGGAGCTGGTCCAGCTGCAGAGCTGTGCTCGCTGCAGCTGCCCTGTGCCTGCACGAGCACACAAAGGGAGCAGCTCTGCAATCAAAGGTCTGCTCCAACAAAGGTTAAACCACTGCTTCGTACTGCAAACCCATGGGTTTGAGTCTTGCATGGCAACTGTGAGCTGAAGAAGGCAAAAAACTGGATGCCCCATATCCAAAGCAAGCAGTGTATCAGGCAGAGCTGGTCATGCTGAGCCAAACAGCAGCAGAGTTGGATCAAGCCAGCTGCATTTTGCCCAGAGCCTTTGCCCCAAATATCATCGTTTCTTCATCAACCAACATTTAGCCTGAGCTTATGCCTCATCAACACAGCCATATTTCTGTTGACCCTTTTTCGTCTCTGGTGGATCAGCATTACTTGACCAGGAAAAAAAACCAAAAAAACCCAATACAAAAAAATGTTACCCCCTTTCCCCCCACAGTTCAATGAGAGAGTGTTTCATGGATCAACACAGCTGGAATAAGCTGGAGTTTGTACCACTGAGGCATCCTGTCTGGAGCCAAGAGGTCCCACCTCTCTAATCAGATGTACATCCATTTTGAAAACAAAAAATTAGGTCCCCCCCCTCATTCCACTTACCTTCTTTCTGTTTGGTGGCATACATAGATACATGACTTATCTCAAGAGTCTGTGTGATGCCTTCTGACCCACTGGATTGCACTTCAGATATCTGCTTCAGACCCCTCTTTTAATATCGTGTCTCTTCCACTTCAGACTAGGTCAGCTATTATTGTGTTAAGAATATTAGAAGTGTTTTTAAAACTGTAGTAAATTAAGACCTACCATTTCTTATGTGTCTTGTCTTCCTTTCCAATGACATTGTTTGGACAGTATATCATAAAAAATACCTCACTACAGTGATGTATAGCACTAATCTATCATGTGAACACTATCTTTTTGGTGATATATTAGAACAATGCATCATTAAAACATCATTGATGTAGATATATATTACTCAGCTACCGACTGGCTAGCAGCAATATACATATATATATGGGAAATAGATGAGTTTAATGTATTAAATCAAAAGTGTATGGATTTGAATCTAAAATAATAGTAATATCCAAATGTTGTTAAGAATGGTATGAGGTTGTATGTTAATAGGTATAATGAGAGATGCCACAAGACAGTTAAATTAAAAAAATAAATGCTGTTTTAATGAAGCAATGGAAGCTGCCCTTCTGCCAGCCACATTGTTTTCCTGTTCCAGAATGGGCCAGAAAGGAAAGTAAAAGTTGGAATGAAAAATATAGGGCAATAGTCCAAAGGCATCACTGCCTCCCACGGCTTTGATGGAAAATAGGAAAAACAAGAAAAGCAAATTTTAAAAAATTAAATTGAGAAAAGCAGTACAATTCTTTTAGGATTTGCTGACAGCTTTGAGTCTTTCTCATATCCCAGACTTTGAAGGTTAAAGAGGGTCTCTGATCTTTAATAAACTGAAGTGAGGTGGATCATGGGTGTGGGCAGCAATAAAAAGAATGAAAGGGAAACATGATGTATGTGATTCATTAGTCTCTAGCAAATTATGTGATTTTGTCCTGAAGTATTTGTTAAATTCCCTGTCTTTCTCTGGAATGGTTTCCTTTGCCCAAGTGAAAATACAGGGTTACATCTGTTGAGGGAAAACTGTATTGACTGAGCCCTTTCCAGACTATTTCCACTTATGCCAGAACATGATGAACCTGCTGTTTCTTTATGTTGTTTGTTCTTCCTGGCCCTTCATCTTTTGGGAGTATTCAGGAAATAGGGGGTTGGGAAAAGGCCATTGCATTATTCTGTAAAAGTCCTTTTTGCCTCCAAGTTCAAGATAAAGCAGAAGTTGTGTTACAAACCTCTCCCTGCTCTGGTTCCATTGGGGGATGTTTTTTGTTTTTGTAGGAATTCTCAATGACCTGAAAGCTACCTTCTTTTTTTTTTTTTTTTAATCAGCTGCTTTTCATTTTACAGAGTAAGAATATTCTACATGGTTAGTAATTTCATTTCATAACCCACCTCTGAACCATAGAAAAATTAACTAATTTTTCAGAAGTTTATTACAGCAAAGCATAACAACTCCTTTATCCAAGCTGAAGGAGCATATAGTTGTCCAAGCTGGAATTGCAGTTAGTAGGCTCCCTCAGTGTTTTCCTAGAATTTAAACCATATTTACCTTCCAGAACGTCCAACAGTCCTTCACATTTGTTAATTATTTTCAGTCAGTCTGATTTCTTGTATTACCTCATTACTAGCATAACCAAATTTTCCCTGCGCACTGTCATAGCACAGTTGATTCATCTCAGTAATATAAAATATCACAAAATCATAGAATAATTTGGGTTGGAAAAGACCTCTAAGATCATCAAGTCCAACCATTAACCCAGTTCTGCCAAGTCCACCATTAAACCATGTCCCGAAGTGCCGCATCTACATGTCTTTTAAATACCTCCAGGGATGGTACCTCCATCACTTCTCTGGGCAGCCTGGTACAATGCTTGATAGCCTTTCTAGTGAGGGCATTATGTGGGCAGGGTTTGGAAAGGATAATCCAAACTCCAGAGTAATCTCTAAGGTGCAGCTGTACCATGATATGCAGAATGAGAAAGCTACATACTAATATTAAACTGAAATCTTGATATGCTGTGGTTCAGTGGAGAAACCACAGATTATTCAGCTCAGTTAACAGAAGGAGAGAGACACAGGAGTGAGGAGCAGCAGCTACAGCACCACAAGGAAACCACTTGGTAGCATTTTGTAATGGTGGGGGAGGAAGAGATTGTGTTTCCAATGCCTGAGGAATCATTTTCCACACAAAGACCTTTCCCGACGTACTACCTTGAGTACATCCTGCACTCCACCAAGGCATTCCACATTGCCAGGCACTGGGTCATCATATGCCCTATAACTTCCAATAATTAATTTCCCTTTCCATGGAAAGACTATGTCATGTCAGTGAATATCATGGACACAGTGAGGTGGCAGCAAATATCCTGGTTCTGCTGTCACTAATGCAATATAGGGCCCAGAAAATAAAGTGCCTTGTAGTTTAAAGGTCTGGAAACATGATGTGGATGTAAAAAATTGACAGTACAAGCTAATTTGTTCTTTTGCAGTTCGGGCCATATTTTTGCTGTGGCTTTCAGAAAATCCCTCAGGTTTTCCGAGCCCAGTCTTTTGTCATGTTCCGCATAAGGGACCATTAAGGATTGATTCATTCTTGTTTGAAAATTGCTGTGAAGATGAAAACTGCAGTATAAATTCTGCCCATTGTTCCAGTGGGCTCCTGATTTCAAAGGCTGCCAGGGTTAAAGTGGTAGGAGACTGATTTAAGTGGAAATCAAGACACAGTGTGGCTGATGCAGGAGTCAGACAGAACATGTTCAACCAGCAGCAGCCCGAGAGGGAACGATACAGAGAGATGATACATAAAGCTCTTCAATACCATAAAGTCGCACATAAAATAAATCTCATTACTGCCTTTTGCACTCTCTAGCCACTGTTCCTACAACTCTATTGGGCTCTGGCAGTAGAGAGAAACATATTCATGAAACAGAACAGTACCTGGGAAGGGTATTGTGTCAGGTTGTATGATGAGATACACAGACATCCTTTGGAGTTTACCAGGAGTGAGACAGTAATGTGCACGCTCAGAATAAAGGGCCTGCCTTCGCAAGCAGACAGCAAAACATCAGAGGGGCAAAGAGGTGGGAAGACAAGCTCACACTGTGACACACAGTGGCTCTGTCAGAGCTCATGAAAGGAGCTGGCAAATGCTTCATCAGTGCCTTTCATAAAACCTGTCAAGGTAAGAAAAGAGGTGAATAGCAAAGCAATGGATACCAGCGTGCTTGCCTCGGTAAGAGCCAGAGCACAAACCCATGACTCCACCCCACAAGGGCACAGCTGCTTGTTGCTGCAGACAGGAAAAAGTCCAGACACTTTCATTCAGACTTTATGTCTAAGAAAGAGAACGGCAAAATTAACAGGGTTAATTAAAGCCTTAGAAGTCCATCATTAATTAAAAAGCAGCAGTGACACATTGAAGTCCTAGCATATTGGCACTCCCAGCGTGGATGATGATGCTTGAGACAGAGCCCTAATCACCTAATTGAACATGCTATTGATCTGTGCAGCCTCCATGGCACAGGAATGGGCCCAGGAATGGGAATGGCTCCCGGTGGTGTGCTCGCCCCTGCTGCCTGTAAGAGATCGGAGAGCCACCAGGGAAGCTGTGGCAGCCTGAAAGCAGGAGCTGCACTTAGGAGCTGACTGAAGCCCAGTGATATCTGTAGAAAGAGCCCCATAGGTAAAATAGAAGGTGTTTTAACTCATGGTACAGCGTTATTATCATCACCTCTCTCCTTTGTGGCTGTGTCTGTCGAGGTGACCCATGGCAGGACCCATAATGCCAAACACACCTGTAAGGACAGCCTGGCCCCACAGCTCGGGGTAGGACAGCCTGGTCCAGCAGCCTGGGTCTCCATAAACCCAGAGACCCAGAACAAGATGGAAACAATGTACAAACATGTGGGAAAATGCCATCCAAAAGGTGAGAAGCTGCTAATGATTCAGTAGGTTATCTGACTCTGTGGTTTCCTGTTGAGTGCTCACTGCACAATGTGTGGGAGCAGCTTTCCCAGCACACAAGGGAAATGGAGGCTTTCTGGTGTACCTGGGAGCAAAGCAGCCCAGGACAGTCCTGTAAGCCACCAAGATGCCACAATGCTCCCTGCAGCAGCCCTTTCCCTCCACACATTTCAAGGACCAACAATAATTAAATAAAACATTGCCCTTCTACCCTGCCTTTCAGTCATGGCATTTTATAAGCACTGCCAAACAAAGCTTCCCAGTCCCTCTGGGAGGTAAAAGTGATTGCTATCTGTGTTTTATGGCTGGATAAGCAAAGTCCTGGGGAGATGAAAGACTGATTGCTCCCAGTCTTGTCTGAATGGGCAAGGGAAGAGGCAGGAGCCATAAAACCTCCCCTTCCCACTTGCGTGGCCTTTCCTATCCCAGCTGTCCCACCAGGAAAGAGCCTGGCACTTCTGGGGTATCTGCCTGTCACTGTGACACAAGGAAACTTTCCCAGAGGGATAGGATCATGTGTTTCACCACACCCATGCCAACAGCAATGGGACCCTCCCTGGGACAGAGAAATGGCACATGCCAGCTGACAGATAATTTGGTCAGCACCAGCAGGGATTTTTTTGTGGCTGAGAATTTGTACCCAGGACTTCCAGGGCTTACGTGGCCCCTGCCAGCAAGATAGCATGGCTTGGGGGTGGCTGAAAGGAGCAGTCTGTAAGTGAGCAGGCCAAGCTTTCCATCATCTAAAAAAGGGAGATGATCAGGGTCAAGACATTGGAGTGACTGCTCATAACCAAGCTGTCTTATTAGATTGGTAGCTCCAATTTTGGACCCAGATGTTATAGCATATAAAAACTGACATAAATTTATGACAGAAATGTTGCCTTCGGGCTCTCTAGTGTCCATCATCAACAGTGCACACAGTCATTTAATGTTTCCTCTGGGCATCCAGCATAAACACTGCTTTTATGTAACATACCTACACACATGCATGTATGTGCAGGAGGATTTGGGAGCAGTTTCCCTGAATTCTGTGGGGAAAAATTAGTGTACCTGAATGCCATGTTGAATTTGACTGTGCTCATGTCACCACACATGTGGCACAGCTGTGGCTGTCTCTGGCAGACCTACAGCCCATGCCTCCCACAACAGCTACGTGGAAAAGGCCTCTGTTTGCAATGCTGCCTTCTGCAGCCCTCTCCCTCTGCTAAGAGTCTTCAGATGTTACAATCTATACCATTGTTCCAGTTGCTCCTTTTTCATCCAGCAGATAAATTATTATGAAGACTGTCTTTGCCTTCCCCTGACCACAGCCTCCTCCATGTGTAGTGAAGATAAAGGTTTAGACAAGCCACTCATCTCAAAAAAACATCTAGGAAAGCATTCACACTATTTTAAAAACCCCCTGCCCAACACTGTAGTAGCAATTGCCACAAAAAATCCCAAACAACAAACAAAGTAAATAAATACAATATCACTGCGAATCAGAAGAAAGCAATAGTAATGCTTGCTATTCTGCAACCACTTCAAAATTCAAAACAAACCCACTAAAATTGCTTTCCTAATTCTCTTTTCATTCTTTTTCCTAGGCCTTTTCCATAAGGTATCTAGTGGAAATTAAAGCAATAGTTTTATATAGATAAATCCATAGCATTGTAAAGAGTCTGATCTCTTTTCTCTAGATGCTCAAAGACTCCACCAGTCTATATGGTGTTTGAAAACCATGTGGGAAGGAGATCATTCTCTCTTAAATTCAATAGGCTTTTAGAATCACATTTATTCACTTCTATAGAGTTTTTCCATATGGGATTTCAGAGCCTTTTATACCAGAAGGTGCCCCCTTTTCTCCTCTCCCTCCTTTGTGCTTGTTCTTTCATCAGCACAAAGCTGAAGTGAACAATAGTACACACTCAGCTTTACATCCCGCAACATCCAGGACTCTGAAGAACAAAGAAACAAATACCCGACTGAGGGACTAAAGATAGCAAATTCAGTGTGATGGGTAACTTTAGCTCCAGTGGAAAGTTCTGGTGCTGGTGGAAGAAGGTTCATTTTAGGAGACAAAGAAGACGAGTACTGAAAGCTGGTTCTGATGTGTGCTGACTATAAAATCCCAACTGAGTCACTCTGCCTCTCCAAGCTGCGTTTTCTACAGCTGCAAAATGGGGTTTTGGCCCAGAAACCTGGGTAGTGGTTTTTTAAGGCATTACAAAGGACTGCAAGGAATATAAACAAGTAACTGTTTTTTCATGTGGGAGGGCAGGAGCAAAGACAGAAGGGAGAAAAGCAAATACACTGAGTGGGAATGTGGGGACAGCAGTTGGGACAATTTATTAATTTGGTTTCCATCTCATTCTCATAAACAACCTACAGCTGCATGAATCTGCTTGTTGATCACTCTCTGCCTGACGATCACTCTCCCTTGCGCTGGGGCCCTGGTCCTGCTCCCTGCTGGAGGCTGCTCCTCACTCCCTGCCTGCACACAGCATCTCCACCCTGCCAGGGCTTGCTCCCACCTCAGGGTGCTGAGCCCAGGCAGCTCCCCTGCTTTTCTCCATGAGGACAGGTGGGTCGACTGTGACTCTGCGCCCTTCTGTCCCTGCATCGCCCTCTTTTCCCTTGCTCTGAAAACTGGGCTGGGGAAACACATCTCCTTCCCCAGCTGGTTTGTTACAGAAGGAGAAGGAAAACTGTCTTTTTCTCCCTAACTCATATGTCCCTCAGAGACATCAGCGTGAGGCAAATGCCACCCGTGGGACCTGGAGAGCAGGGAGGGGGAGTGGGGCAGGTGAAAACCCCAGGGGATGGTGTGTGGGGACAACAAGATCTTGCACTTGTCCCCTTCTCACTGCATCTCTGGTAAATCACGTCCTTGCCTGCTGCTATAATCGCTGATTACATGCCATTTGCCTGTTGCATTAAAGCCGCTTGCTTAATTAATATCATTTTAAAGGGCGGGCTTGGCATGAAGGAGACAAGCTGTTTTGAACTCCAGTAAACACATTTTGTATATGATCATCCTAAGCAACTCCTGCAGCCTTTCTCCGGTGAGCAGGCAGAAAGCACCACGAGTAATGAACAGTGTTTCACCCACCTGATGCTGGCCAAAGCTTTGATCTCTCAGGTTGAAGCTTGGGTGGAGGAGGGGAGGCACAGTGCTCTGCCACACTCCCCAGTACCACCGAAACTGTTAATCAGCCCTCTCTGCAGTCTACTGCGGAGTTTGCTTTATTAAAGCTCCCTGCTGCCTGCACACGTTCACTGGCACAGACACCGAGAGACAAGCAAGCGCTTACCCCAGTGCAGAGCACTCACTGCTGCATTGCAGAGTTTACCGCCATAAAATGATGGGGGTAGGTAATCGCAGGTGGAGACTTGGGTCCTCCCTCAGCCTGCCTGCATCTGCAATCGCCTGGTTTTCTGTAACAGGGGATGCGAGGAGAGCTGGCAGCAAAACATGCTTTTTAGGGCTCTCTTTCCAGTTCCTGAATGTCTGGATAGCTGCATTGCTTGTGCTAGTTTCAAATGTAGTCTATACTGCTTAATGTGATTTTTCTTCTCAGTTACTCTAAAAAACTAAAAATTAATTTCCTTTGAGGTGCATGAAGGGGTAAGCATAATTTTATTTATTATTGTTGTTAACTAACCTCGCCTCTGCCTAGAGGCCTTCTCTAAGCCTGAGGATGCTGTTGTGCTGTTGAAGTATTCAAATTAAATTCAGCCTCCTTTCAAGGACCTGGCAGCCTGAGTATTAGAGGCTTTCTGGTTTTCCTATAGGTTGTCTCATACAGAAGGTTGAGCAGGATTAAGTCACTTTTGGAGGAAATTGTAGGTGATTAATTCAGTTCGTTGCCTTCCCCCCCTCGCGCCCTCTCCCCCCCATCTGCAGGGTTATGCTTTTTCCTTTTCTTTATTTCCTTTGTACTAGCACAGAAATATTTTATTATTTCGAGGTTTAATACCAAATAGCTGTTTTCTAATATCTGTAACCACATTGGATTTGTTGTTTTTAACAGACAATTTTTTCTGGAAGAAAGCTGATATTTGCTTAAGAACTGTTAAGCATTTTTAATCTGTAAATATGCATGTGGAAATTTAATTATAATAATTTTGTTCTTTGTGAGCAGCTGATTCAGGATTTCTTAGTTCCCCTTGTATTTTTCAGGTATGTATCTCAGTTGTTCTTTTTTTGGTGAAACAAGGATGGCTCAGATTTCTTCTTATATGTTTCCTAGCGATACAGTACTGCGGTCTCTGCCTTACTCAGCTTATGTCTAATTTCAGAATACTTAGCAAAAGAATTCATGTGCAAGTTTTAGATTTGGGGTTAAGTATACTCAGCTTTGTTAGCAAATGTCATCCAAACAGCAAAGATAGTCTAATAAGGAGAAATTAATCTTCAGGCCTATGTGAAGGTGGGCTTGCATCAGTCTGAATCAAGAACTTGTAGCTTGGTAGAGTTTAGGGAAAAGGAAATTTTCTTTTCGCTGAAAAACCAGGATATATCTGTGCAAGTGTGACATCTGTTGCAGCAATGCTTACTGACAGTCTTCTGGAACAAGCTGGCCAGAAGGACTGGATATTGTGAGAACTAAAGCTCCACGTTCGTGTGGCAGCTGAACTGCTGAGTGCACACGTTCTGAAGGAAAAACATAATTTACCTAAAAAATAGCTACTGGGGCTGGATTTCTGGAGTTGCTGAAAAAAATCTCTTGACTCCCACAGGAACTGGTGGGAGTCCTGGCTACCAGGTGCTTCCAAAAGCAAAGTCTCATTGTCAAGATGAAGGTTGTGACAAAAGAAGCCAGATATGATTTCATCATTATTTTAACCTTCCACATCCCAATTTTCATACCAATTAAATGAGGATGACATTTTACTACCTTCAAGGAGTGGTAAGGGTTAACATAATATAATCTTAGTAGTCCTGAAAGGAAGATATTGGTAAGTGACACAGTTGTTATGCTGTTAGTGGCCATTTTGGAGCAATTTTTCTCATTGTTCAAATCCTACTTTAATTCACTTTTTCCAGTGACCCTTTCAGTGTTAATCCACCACACAGAAGTGTTGGGGTTTTAATTAAAAAGGAAATCTCTATCTCACTAAGCTTAGTCTGCCATCTGATCGTGCAGTATGGTTTACAGACAGCATTATCTGTCTAATTTACATCACAAAACCACAACTTAAGCAAGGCAGAGCACATTGGCAACCCTCAGCAAATAATGCTGCTCTAACCAAAACCAGCCACGTTTTAAGCAAAACTCACTATAAAAATGGAGATGTGTGTCTCACATGGCACTGCTCACAAGGAGGGTTACAGGGACACAGAGAGCTCAGTGGGATACCTCTGTAAAACAAAATCTGTAAATTGAGTTTGGAGCAGCTCCTGAAAATACATGCTCCAGCTTGACCACGAGATAGGAATTTGAGGCAGGATTTACTGGATTAAATTATTTGACTTCTGGTATAATGAAGGCTAGTGGTCCCTACTGACCCTTAAAATCTATGATCTTAAATACTGGCAGTTGTTATGTCCCCTGTCACTTGGAACTTCATTAATCAAATTGGGTGGTAAACTGCAAAGCTATGAACTGTCCTGAGGGCCTACACGTGGCAAATATTCACACCGGGCTGGCTAATATCCCCAAATCCCATTCCAGCAGGTGATGGGATCAGCAGAAGTCCACGACTTGGACAAACGCATCTCTTAGTTGTTCTCTTACATTTGAGTCAGGGTAAAGCAGCTGTCCCAGAGCACTGTGGCCTCAAGGAAGAGCAGTAAAATCAGCCTCGCTGCTCAGCTCCCAAAAGCAATGGCACATCAAGGGAGAAAACATAATTTGGGAGCCACTGAGTGAAAACAGAGCCATACAACACTACTTTTCACATTGCTGTCAGATTTTTAAAACATTGTGGGAGGAAAACAGTGGGGGAAGGAAGTGGAGAGAGAAACCGGATCTTGTATTTCTCATTAGCAGAGAAAGGAGGGAGGTACAAGATCTGTGTGACACTGTAAGCTTTTTACCTCAGAGGAAGGTGAACCCCACCTGGCAGAAATTAAATGTTAATGTATCAAATTATGCCCAAAAGCACATAAAGCTCGAGGGACACCTTATGATACCCTTTGAAAACAAGATCTAATTTAATTCATTTGCATATCCTGATACCCAATACTGCAAATTGACATTGGTGGGTTACTGCACTGCTACCATTAGGCTCTCTTGAGCTTATTGGAAAAATGTATTCCACAAACTGCAGGCACTGAATTGAAGTGTCTGGTCAGGGAAAACCAGATCAAACTACATCGTCTTAATTGTGACCCATTTTGGGATGCAGAAGGGTGGCAGCAACCCTTGGTGGAAAGAAACAGTAAATTGATTTTGCTGAGAACCTCATCAATCACTGGTCACAGTGACCCACGGATCATTAATCTCATTAGAAACTTCAGCCTCGTGGCAAAAGTAATAGCAGACACACTAAAAGTGTGCAAATTAGATATGCTTTCGCAAATTTGAATGGGTCTGGCTGGTGTCCCTGAGGAGAACTCCATTTCTAAATTGGGCAAACTTTTCACGGACTCAAGCTGAACTTCAGACATTTGCTCTGTGTCAGATGCCACCTTTAAGAGCTGTGAAAACTGAACGGAAGGTATGTGGTCTGTTATTGAGCCATGCTCGTACTCAGTTCGGGGCAGGAAGAGCTGAACAATGGGCATGGGACATTCCCTCTTATTGCTTGACAACTAACCTCTCTGCTGTCTGAGCTCTTTAGGTGAGGTGATTCGTAAAGAGTCTGGGCAGCTGTCCTGGTTCTGGCCCAGATCAGCAGGAGGGTACGGCCAAAGCCTTGTGTTATTTGATACCATCTTATGTCACGGGCTGGGGAAAGGGACTCTCACTTCTGAGCCGAAGGGATGTGGTTTCCAGTTGGGAGCAAGAGTGGCAGATGGAGCAGTTGGGGTGAGGTGCCAATGGCTGTGGTCATGTCAGGTTGGGCTCAGTGAACATTTTGCATGCAAATGATCATCTTTTTTTGTACACTTCTTTTATTAATATTGTTGCTGTTACTGCTCATTTTTTATCTCATTGCTGTTTCCAGTAAATTGTTCTTATTTCAACCCATGATTTTTTATATTTTTCACATAATTCTCAACTCCATCCCTGGCATGGGAGGTGAGAAGGAAAATGGGGGGACAAGTGATTATCATCTCATTTGTGTGAGTCTTGAGAGAGGCAACACACTTGAGAGTACACAGGCAGCACTGATTTTCTGTCTGTCTGTGAATCCAAGGAGTCTGCACTGTCTCGGAGGTTGATGTAGGCCAAAGAGTACAGTCAGTTGGTCATGTTGCTCCTTTGAAATACAGCGGAGCCCATTGTATCACCGAGGTGCAGGTTTTGCTGTCATCTGCAGAGTTATAAGAGCATGCATGCAGCTGCCAAAACTGCTAATGTGCACAGTACAGCTGCAAAATTTGTAGTTGTTCCTCTCAGACCCTGTGAACACAATCCACGACTGAGTGCATCCCCCCAGTCCATCGCTAGTCAGAAGGTACTTGGCGCTGGTTTCCCAATCACCCACATGCAACTGTATCAGCCGAGCTGAAGCAAACTAAATAGCTCTGTTTAGAAAGTTGGATGCATTTGAGAGAGTTGTTTTCAGGGATCTGCACACCACAGACACCACCTACACAGACCAGGACCCGTTCATTCCCTCCTCCCAAGAATGTTCTCCAGGGTCCCTAGACTTATGCACACAAGTCTCACTCAACTGTGCTCACTAGCCTCCCAGTTGGCCTGAAAACTTGGGGAACTCTATATCAGTCCTCTTATTATTTGACCACTTGGAATTTTTACTGAACCTTGTGAACAAAATATCTAAAAGCTCTTTAAGTGCAAAAAGTATTTCAGGACTTCCATGTTCAGCACTTCCAGGATCTCTACATACCACATAACTGAGGCCAGTTCATGCTGTGGGTTTGGCCTGCAGCAGTAAATACTTTGACTTCAAATTCATCAAAGCAAAGGCTGTTCATGTAAAGAGCTGTGATGACAGTGATTATGCTGGAGCAGCTTGACACACATGCCTCTATCTATCGTGAACTACACCAGCTTGGGACTGATGTGCCGTAACAATAAGCTCCGTGTTGCACTGTCACCTGGGACTTAAGCATCATGCTGGGTCTGAGAGGTCTAGGACCTTCACAAGCTTTGCAATAGATGAGACTCTCTGGGGCCATTCTTTCACCCATTCTGTCTTCGTTGCCATGCTCGGGACAAATGAAAGGGCCCCAAGCATGAATCCGTGCTTCTGGCATTGCCCCGGCTCTTGTAGCTGTCTCGTCTGAGTTATACTTACTGAAGACATGAGAGTAATGAGATGTGTTTAGGCACAACTGTGCTTAGGAAATATAAGCTGTGTGATTCAGGCATTCTCCAGCAGAGCTGGGCAGCTCGGGTGCCAGGACAAGAGCCTCACCTCACCCTGTGCCTGGGTTACTCCTGACATGTACACACACACACAGCAGCTTTTTCCAACAGCAGCCTCCTGCCCTTGTTTGCCAACAATGACATCCAGGCCCTGCAAGCACTTCCATATAGCAACTAGCTGTGTCACAGCTTGGCTGACAGTTAAGAGCCAGGAATATAATTGGGGCAACAAACACCATCTGGCCAAGACTGGCTCTGACAGGCATCTGTGTGTAGCCTTAAGCTGGCCTTGCCAGCATCCCAATGGATGAGGTTTTCTATGGTGGGACTGACACCGTGCTGAGGAAGCAATGGCAGCAGACACGGCCAGAGCAGAAGCAAGCAGTGTTTTTTATCACAGCCTCTACACTCCTTTCTTTGGCTTGGTTGCTTTCTTTGGCTGGTGTGATCATCTGCCATGCCTGGGGCAAGTGCATTTTGACATCAGTGTCTGGAGAGTGAGGAGATGCTCACCTCCAGTTGCAGGCAGCAGTGGAGGCTGGTAAGGTGCCAGGTTTGTTCCCAGAGCACTGCAGTGTGGTCACGGTTTGTGTGCTCCTGCGGGACACAGGCCATGCCGTTCAGGCTGCCAGGGAACCAGGGCTTGCTCCACGTGTGAGCTGCACAGACAGTGTGAACAGGCGTTCTTGTCTCCTTCACAGCAGGGTCACAGGACGTACTGCTGTGTTTGAACACAGCACACAAACTCCAGGCTCAGCCAGGTGCAGGGGAGCATGCCACACCATTGCTTCTCAGACCATTGACCTAAATGTGCAATGCCTAATGTTAATATTAACCTATATACTGAATGGTTTGGAAAGCACCTGTTTGTACCAAGCTCTCCCAACTGAAACACTGCAGCTGCAGAGTTCTCAGCACAGAATTCATTATTTTGAAACTTCCTTTCCTGATTAGCTGGAAAGAACCTGATCGTTTTCACCATTTGGATCCTATTTTAGCTCCTGTAATAGCTTTACCTGAGGTAAATTGATGAGCAGAAATTTCTTTTAAAATGCTATGATTACGGACAGATTACACATTCTTTGTGAATGAAACTTTTCATGTAATTGGGTGTGAATTGAGAGAGCCTTTTTAAACTTCTTTAGTTATGCAGCTGGTTGTCACTTCTGACTGGCACAATGTATGTCTGTCACACAAGAGTATATCACTGAGCCGTGCACTTTAGTAAATGTGAATGTGTAAACATGAACTTAGACCAAACTGAACGTCCTGAATTCTACTTACACCTCAGCATGAACACGGGGCCTCTGTCATGTAGTTTTGACTGTTCCAGATGCCTGTCTCATGCCTTCCTGATTAAAGAACAGATAATGTGATACCAAGCTATTGCCAGCAGCCTGGACAGGAGCTGCACAGCTCACAGGTACAGCATGACTGAGCCTGTGGTCAGACCGGTGCCTTTACCTCAGTATTGCTGGTTTAGTTTATGGCTTGCAGAGTATCTGCCCTACTTTCACAGACAATATACCATAGAGTTAAAGAGGTTAGGGAAAATATGATTTGTGAGAAAAGATGGAGAAAGTTTAGGTTGTTTTGTTTAGAGTGCAGTTGACTGAGGAAGAGAAGAGAACTGTTTTCAAATATATAAAAGGTGCTGCAGAGAGGAATGGATAATCTGTTTGTTATATATGCTATGGACAAGACAAGACAAGAAGAAAGGTTCTTGAATTGAAGTGGAAAAAGGCAAAAACTTCTTATCAGTAAGGAGGTGAGGGGTGGAAACCACTTAGGAGGAGGGCATGGAGCTTCCACCATTTCACCAAAGGCCTGTTGGGCATGCCATGGGCAAGGGCAGGGCACAGACTGGCACAAGCAGGCTGAGACAGGCAGGGTCAGAAGGGGAAAGAGACTCAACACCCCCGAGCAGACCTCGGTTCACCACAAGCAACAGCAGAGAGGCTCACTCCCTCTAGCCCCTCCATTAATGGAGTTGCATAAATATCTGCCACAGGTACAACTAACTCAAATTTATTTTCAAAGGACAACCATTAAATTGCAGAGCTGAGAGCAGAGGGCAGGTAGTTCAGTTCTTAGTTCTCTGTGCTGCCCACCAGACCACAAACATTCCCATTCTCCTGACACGTGAAATTAAGCCAGGCTGATAATAGCTTTCCACCTCAGTATGGTCTTGCACAGAGGTGTTAGCAGCAGCAGCTCCAAGTCCTAGGGGACCAGGGGAGACCTTAATTAGGAGGTGTGGCTTTTTCTGGGGAGAAGTGATCTGGCAGACTAGAAAAGTATTCTAGGTGTCCTCCCATGGATGCCATCACGAGCAATAAATGATCTTTGTGCCCCGGGTTTGTAAGCAGGTCATATTTTCATGATGTCAAGCATGCTGCTGTATTTTCTGCGATAAAGCTCACCTAATCAAAACAAGTCAGAGCTTATCTAAGCCCCTAGCCAGAGATATCTCTGTGGTGGCTACAGAGCTGGGTTTCCTAGCAACCTAAAAGGCATTAGACAGGGCTTTGTCGACATTTATCTGTTACACACAAAACCCCCCGTTTGAATAATGTTATGGGTGTAACATCAACTGACAAAAGCCAGGAAATTCAGAGCTGGGGCTGATTTTCTATCCTTGCTAATCATCAGGCTGAAAAACAAAAGGCACAGTCATGTGAGTGATGAGCCGAGCAAACCAACCTTTATATTTCCTGGCTTTTCTCCCAAACGAGATGCCATTCAAATGAGGTGCTTGCTATTCATTTCCTCTGTTCAAGACAGGTTTAATGCTCGCATTAGGTAGCATATTGGCAGTGCTGTCAGTTTCTCCGTGGGCTACCTTTTCCTTGGAGGGGCCAACTAAAGCGAGGATAGAGATAACCCAGCCCTTCTGGAACCATAGGTTTCTCCATGGTGAAATCAGTTTTGAGATCTGTGGTTTCACAGGTGAAGAGCCTGCTCTGTGCAGGGCCACCATCCTCAGGAGATCCCTGTTAGCTCAGGGTGGAGCTGGTGAGGATGCACAGGTTAAAAACACTCCAGCTTCCTACTGGTGCCCAACTCGAAATATAGGAAGAAGATTTTTATAGGTTTCAAGGGATTCTTGAGATGGATCTTGGGGTGGATCTTGTTATCAAGCAATTTGAAAACAAAAGACCAGGGGAAAAAAAGATTTAATGTTGGTGGGTCTTTTTTCCCAGACCAAAAATATACTGAGGGCTGATGAATGGTGTGAAAAGTGATACTTCAGTGATGTCTTTCATTTCTTCACTTGAAGCAATAGCAGCGCTTAAAATCTTACAACTTGCAGTCTGTGGAGGAGACTGATAGAGGAAGGGATGGAAGAACAGTCACTGCTGCTGATTGCCACTTCAGATCCTTGGGGGAAGAGTATTCTGGAAGTGAATGGGAACTGATCACCTCCCCTCAGACTTCTTGTGTCATCTCACAGAATTTAACAGAAAATAATTATTTTGCTTCAAATTTATATAGTGTGGATTAAAGGTGCTCAAAAATAAAATACGTGTTAATTTTCACAATCTAGGTTATTATAATAAATTAACTGGGATAAATTAACTCTCTCTGACTTCTGTGCAATTCTGCATGTATACTAGCTCAATCTCTAACTTCATTGCTTTTTGTATGTGTATTTGCACTGCTTTAGTGGTTCCATCTCCGGGGTTTTCACACGAAGGTAACAGCCATTTTCACATTTGTTTGAGGCTTGACTGAAGGGTTTATCTCCATTTAAATTTTCCAGCCCAGTTGTGAAGCCTCTGAAATGGATGGCAAAGAAAGTTCTGACGAAACTTAGCTATAGTTGGGGACTTCGCTGCTGTAGGGGAAAATCCTCCAATCACTGTCAGTGGGTGAACAGCCAGGCTTTCATCCCTCCATTCTTCACTGTAATCTTCATTAACATAAGAGTTGGTGTTTTGCTCCCCACACATGGATGCCATATTGTTTGAACTCCAAGGGCTGGTGGGATAAAGGCAAGTGTACAGCCTCTGTGCTGACCACAGCCAGCGTTTCTTTAGCAAGCACAGCATGAATATAAACATTACACACACCACAATGGGGAGGAATTACTATGCACACTATCACTTTCAAGCCTTTGAATGAAACAGAAGCCGAGGAGGTTCTTGCACTTTCTGCCGACATCATCTTTACTGTCCATCCATTTGTTCCCCATTTAGTGTCCCTACTGGCAAAGCCTCTATTATGTGCTCAAAGATGAAACAATGGGAGCTCACTATGCCTGGCAAATGCACGCATTGTTCCATGGGCTCCCTATAGAAATCCCTGTGATCACACGTTTTCCAAAGTTTGGGCTTGTTGTTTTTTTTTTCCTGAAGGGGGAGGGTAAGAGGAAAAGGGACAATGTTTCACAGCTCTGTGCAGATTAGTGGTACCTTCATGCCCATACATTGAGATGGATGAAATAGCCATAAATTTTTCCCAAAGTGCTTATTTGTAATGCATGCATGAACTCACTTAACAAGCTTAAAATATTTAGTGAACACTGAAATGAATGGAGAGTGTGGGAGGGGGGACAAAACTAGCAGAGATAATTGAATACACTTAGCAGTCACAGCAGCCTTACATAGCTGTATCATATTCTCTATGATAACACAGCTGGGACAATATGGTTAGAGTTTTAAAATATCTAGAGATTTCTGTCTTAAGATAGTTATCAATAATTGCAAACTTAAACATTAAATATTTTTGGCTTAGTTAAAATATATACCTCTTTATTTAATGCATGATAAAATGTTGTAAAATAGAAAACATTTTCCCTTTGTCATTTTTTCAGGACTCAGGTAAGCAGGAAGGATCTCTGAGTGGGCCTGTCCAGGAAATGAAGTTTGTCTTGGGGAAACCACAGACTGCCAAACATAGGTGGATTAAAACACAGCAGACGGAAGTCGCTCAGACTTGACAACATTTGAAATGCCAAATGAGATCAAGGAGATGGGTTGCTATAACACAGGTTCATATCACCTGTGAAACTGGTGAAGTCCTTCAATGCTGGAGAAAATCTTGCCAGATTAAATAATAAGTTTCCAGCTTCATTCCGACTGAGCCAAAATTTGTACCCTTGCTGATGTTCTGACTAGGACTAGGACCTCAAACCTACAGATTGTAGCAACGCATCCATCTCAGCTTACACCTAATTAACTGCTTAATTAGAGCAGCACTGGGGAAACTCAGCTCTTTGTGTTCCCTTTCTCTCTGGTGCCTGATGCCACTTGTAGCAGCACAAAGCCCTTGCAGCAGCTGAGCCTTCCCGCTCACACACGGCAGGTTCAAGGTGAAGGTCTCCTCTGCCAGGCTCTTCCTCTCTCTTCTGACATAGCTGACCTTGATGTCACCACAAAGCTCCTCCCCAGGTCACAGCACTCGCACTGAGCCAGTGCCTTAGCTGGAGCTAGAGACTAATGCATGGCTGTTTAATTTGGAAGAGCAATGTGAAGGTCACTAGGATGGTAATGCAGTCCTGTTGATTGAACATGTGGATAAGGGCACCACAAAAACATAATCTACTTTGTTGGTGATGTGATAAACCAGGTTTATCTGTGCAGTTGGCAAGCAGTACTTCTGAGTGTTACTCCATCAGATAATCCAGGCAGAGGAGCAATTATATATCCCTCTGGTCCCCTAATATGGCTTGAATCTAAGGATTAGGTAATTTTCATATTTGTAGTGTTTTCTAAAACAGTATTATTTATTTCCTACTTGTTTTCTGATTTTTATTTATTAAATACTTATTTCTGTAAACAAGCAAAGGCAGAGGAAGATTTCTGATATTCCAAGGGGCAAAACCTCAGTGGGACAAACCCTCCTTTTCTATCCAGAGTAAGATGTCCAGAAACCCCAAAAGATTCACTGGGGTTTGCAGACAGACTCAGCACCTTCGCTGCATGTGTACAGGTGGCTGGTGTGTCCCTCATGGGAGACTCATCACACGCACGGAGCCCAGGTTATCTGTGGCCGGGCAATAAATTTTCTGTATGTATCTCTCCAGCCCAGGCATCACAGAACGTGCCAGGGAATTTGGGTCTTGTAAAACAGTCCTGCACAACATTTGCACACCCTTTTCTGCACCAGGCAGGTTGTGAGTGGGAAGAAAGGAGGTGGTTGTGCTGGTTAAGGTATGATGGACGTGATCCAGAGGAAGTTTCTGCAGAGGAAGGTCCTATCTTCTAGCTCTTAGGATTAGGGTCCTGAATCAGAGCAGCAAGAGGGTTTGTGTGATTCAGCTGTTTGGCAGCAGGACGCTTTTCTGACCAGGGCATGTCACGTCTGTACACACATTTGTTATCAGGTGTTTGGCAGCAGGTTAGACATGGAGACAGCTCAAGCTAAGCATAAAACCAGAACTATGATATTAACATCCAGGGAGAACTACTTAAGCTGTAGTTAAGACTGTAGTTTGAAGTTCCACAAGAAGATGTGGACATTCATAGCTATGAATAAAATTAGGCTGGAAATTAAAAGGATTCTAGCCATGAGGGGAGTGATAGTCCAAAATAAATTTTCAATGAGAGTAGAAGGGTTCAGAAAACATCAAACAAGGCTGAGAATGAGCTTAAGGAGATTTACATGATACGGTTGCTGAAATAGTGAGGAATCTGGGCCAAAGGTGTGTTTCTACCCTATCTTCCCTGCTTGCTTTCATTTTGACTCTCTCTGTTACTCCACTTTCTCCTTCTCTTTTTTCTTGTTCCTTTTCTTCTTGGATGACAGGCTGGAAAATCCTCTCTGTGCATTTTCTCAGTTGCTGTTACATCCATTTGGTAGAACAAAACGAAGGCAAATCCCATTCTGGTACATCTCAGTAGGCTTATTGAAGTCTGCAGGCAGAGCCAGCGTGGGGCTGACCCTCGGGGCACAGGAGCAGGGGCTGTAGGAGGCCACGATGCCCTGGTGACACAGTAGAGTCCTTGCCCTCCTGGTGCATAGCTGGCTCCCCTTGCTCTGTGCCTTAGCAGGGCATTCAGCTGCAAAGCACTTGATTTCTCCTTGGGAAAGCTGATGACACAGTGTCTACCCAAGAAGGCTGTTAAATTCATTTAGGGGATGGCTGCCATGTTTCTGTGGAGCAGAAAGGTCCAAAATACATGTACAGCTGTAGTGAACATCACTGTAAACAGAATGTTCTGTTTAATTGGAAATGGAGAGGCTGAGCAGGTAGCACTTGCTGAGGGGAAGGAGGAGATGCCCTCAGGATGCAGTGCCAGGAGCTGCAGGGCATCTGCACCTTGACCTGCCATGGCACCAGCTGTGAGTGCCCCCCTGTTTGGGATGCAGCCCTCCCAGGCTCAGCAGGGCTGGTCTGAGGGAGAGCAGCAGTGCCAGGATTCCTCCACCATACCACTGGCACTGTCACCGTGTGTCAATTGATCCTGCGCCTACCCCTAGGCTCTGAAATGGAGCTTGCAGAGACCAATTTGTTTTAACACGCAATAAATACAAAGAGGGCTATTTACCCCCTCTTTGGCAGGGGGTATAAAGTTCCCTGGCACTGGCTGCTTCATTTGCACTTGCACCCACTTGTAGGGACTGTATTTTGCAGCTTGCAAAAGCATTGCTTCATTTTCATTATATGCTTTTCTGTAAAAAGGGAGCATGTCTTGCAAGAAGTTTGGCCAGTTAATATGAAAGTGATTTAGATGCTAGTCAGACCAAGTCAGTTTTTTCTTCCATCTCACTATTCCAGCAGATGTTTGGGTCATGGGCAGCCACCCGAAAAGTTGCCACAGCTCTATTAGTTGGCATCAGCACCTTCATTTCACAGAAAGAAAGCTGTTGCTTTTCACTGTTCAGGCTGTAATTCGACAAGCACCTCAGCTATATATCAGCGAGTTTCCATGATCATGCTTTTCCTTACATCCTGGCCATGGGACCCGGCCTCCCTCCTCAAACAGCTCCAACACTAACCAGCCCCAGAGCCCTGGCATTTCAGCATTCCTAACTGGCAGAAAGGTATTCACCTTCGATTTTAGCAGGCCAAAGGGGAATGTCCAAATTCACAGGAGCTGGCTAGAGAACAGCCAAGCCTGCAGATCCTGCAGTTGGATGGGCTCATGCTAATGAAAAGCCAGCATCCATGTGTTGTTCACAGTTTGTGGGGAGTAGATTTAAGGCATCCAGTAGCTTAATTCACCTTGTGTGTGATCTGCTGTAGCTTTCCTTAATTGCCACAACAATGGATTTTTCTGTGAAGCCTGGTCATTAGAGATGATAAGCTGCTACATACATACCCTTCTAAATACAGTATTAACAGCTGAGTGAAGGGGACTTAGAACCACTGCAGTTTCCTTCTCCTGATCAGTGCTCTGTAGGTTTTCCCTTGTTGGAAGAGTAAGTTAATACTAATTAAGATGAAAGCAGAATACAAAGTGGAAACTTCCAAAGTGTCTGTCACTTGCATTTGTGCAAATTAAAACATCTCACATCCAGCAAACCCAGGGCCTTTCCTTTTTTCCTGTAGATTTTATATTCCACAATCAGCCAGTGGAACAAGATGTGTGCTGTCATCCTGCCCACCCTGATGCAGCCCATCAATCCCTCAGGACCTAATAACAGGTTGGTATCCTACGCTGGCAGCTGTTTCACCATCAGGTGCCAGGGGAAAGGGCTGCCAGTTAGAAGTACCTCTGACACAGTCAGGAGGATGTGACCAGGTGTCCTTTTGTCAGCCCTCTGAGTGGCTAGTCAATATTCAGAGCCTTTAAATTTTTTGGTGGGTTGGTTGTTTGTGGGTTTGTTTGGGTTTTCTTTGTTTGTTTTTTGGTTCTTTTGTGGTTTGTTTTTGTTTTGGGTTTTGGGGTTTTTTTTTTTGTTTGGAAGTTTCTGGTGAGATTTAATCTTTTTTGAAAAGCATTTTATTTACAGCTAATGACCTCAGAATCTTGTTTGTCTAATTGTGATAGAAATAAAAAAACACCTAAGCCATTTTCACAACCTCAATCTCCCTGTATTCTGCAGCTGTAGACCTTCCTGCTGACTCCTTGGGGATGTTCTTGCAACATGGACCATTGCTGTTTGGGCAGGTTTTTCTGGTTTTTCCCTCACACAGACAAACATTGAACTTATGTTGGTTTTGACCAAAGAATCCCTCTGCTCAACCCATCACTGGGCCCACTGCATTGTATGGTTGTTACTTATATCTCATACCACAGAATTATGGAATGGTTGGGGATGCAAGGGACCTTAAAGGTCATCTTGTTCCAATCCCCCTGCCATGGGCAGGGACACTTCCACTATCCCAGGTTGCTCAGAGCCCTATCCAACCTAACCTTGAACACTTCCAGGGATGTGGCATCCACAGCTTCTCTGGGCAACCTGTTTCAGTGCTTCACCACCCTCACTGTAAAGAATTTCCTCCTAACATCTAATCTAAATCTCTCCTTTTTTATTTTAAAACCATTCCCCTTTGTCCTATCATGACATGCATTTGTAAAAAGTCTCTCTCCATCTTTCTCATAGGCCTCCTTTAGGTACAGTTTATTAGGTGTTTAACTCTACAAAGGGTCTTAACAGAGCCTGAAGGAAATTTTCTTAGTGCTTTAATCAGAACTACGATTTTGAGTAAGACAGATTAATGCCTTCCAATATTATTAGTTCTCTTGCACCAATGGGTAAAGTATCAGATCTTAGAGAAACACTTCTCAGCAGTAATGTACTTCTCATAAAAATCCGAGCCTATAAATAATGAAGTTCTTCCCTTTCTGGAACATCCTTGATTATCATAAATCCAGAGGGATTGTTACAACCTGCAGGACCTATCCATGGGCATAAGGAAATTTTGCATGGTGCCAAAATATCCTCTGTAGTTGGAGGGATCGTGTAATAAAAAAAGAAGAAATTGTCCAGCACAGTGGAAATCATCTGCTTAAAATGAATCATGACTGAACGAACTGTCTCAGGAGCAGAAGGAGCTCAGAAAGTCAGCAGAGC
The DNA here is from genome assembly GCA_013397895.1 of Origma solitaria. Lineage (NCBI taxonomy): Eukaryota > Metazoa > Chordata > Aves > Passeriformes > Acanthizidae > Origma > Origma solitaria. The sequence continues at coordinate 2,544,210 of VZRL01003807.1, forward strand.
CCATGTTCTGGGTGCTAAGTGATACTGCCTACTGATCTGGGCAGAAATACATGCATTTGTATCACTTATATGTGGAAAGGCATGTCAGCTGAAGAGAAAAACAGCTGGTATTCTGTCAGGTTAGACCTGATGAATACCTGCCCAGAAGCTAAGCTAATATCTGTGTGCTAGATACCTCTGTGTGGTGCCCAGACCACAGAACAATCTGTAACAGCTTGACTTCTTGGTGAAGGACTTAATTTAGTGAGGCAGATGAAGTAATATGAGACAGAAGAATGTGGGGAAGAATTCAGCAAATGTTTGTGGAGGCTTGGTGAACTACAGATGTATTTGTCTGCAGACCTCATTGCTGCTCCCTCCTGCCATCACACTCATGGACGCTCTGCCTCTGCAGGCTTCCCCTCCCTTGGGTGACCATCGCTCACACGGCAGCAGCGTGTGGTGCCTTTTCAGTCACCAGCCTCTGGACCAGCATAAAGTTACTGTTTTAGTTTGAATAATGAGGGATCAGAATGGGCCATGGATCTATCGATGGTTTCCTGTGCTCTTCTGCCTATTCCTGATTGGATTGTGATTTCACAAGTACCGTTTCATTAGAAAGGCCTGTAGCGGAGATTGCCTTCCCACTCTTTCCTGTTTACACGATACTGCTTGTACGTGAAGGGCAGAATAGTCTTTTTCTTCTCCGTATTCCCAGTATAAGACATTTATAAATGCACAGAGGCCACTTTAGTCTAATTTTATAGTGTCTCTGTAGGAGGGAATGTGGAGTTAAAGTAGTCCATTGGGGCCTAAGAACACTGGGATCAATTCCTCACCTAATATACAGATAAATTGGGTAATTCAGTTAATTTCCTTTTTTATCCTAGGTGTCTTTTGAAAGTGGGGATAATGGCATTTAGATAGGAAGGATCACAGCAGGCCAGAGCTGACTCCTGCAGCAGTGGGCTTCGCCATCCCAGCTTTAAGCTCGCTACCCCTGGTAGCAAGGCAGGGCATTTCAGCCCAGGCTTTCACACCGGCACAGTTTGAGATGCCCACGAGGCTGAAGCCTGAGCCTGCTGGCTCTGCTGGCTGCTCCAGGCTGTGTGCAGCTCTGTGCCAGGCTCTGGTGCAGCTGTGGCCAGGCTTGCTCACAGTTTCTGTGCTGCTGTGGGCACCTGGGGAGCAACGTAGCCCAGAGCCTCTTGGTGCTCTTGTAAGAGAAGCAAGAACCACTTGTTAAAACTTCCTGTGCTGCCTTTTATCCCTTTCTTGAAAGAGAGAAGAATGTTTTGAAGAGGTAGAGCTGCTGTAATGTCTTGGTGTCTGTGACCTAGATAGCCTGGTATTTTGTCTGGCAAGGACACCCACCGGGTATCTAGGAGGAAAACGCAAGAATAAGCACAGAAGGGCAACAGTAGTAATCTACCACCAAGAAAATCTCATTCCTGATCCCCCATGGTGAGCTACTGCATGGAACACTACTTATATTTGAGATTGTGCTTATGATGTACTTTTAACCCATTAAAGTGCCTATTCTTCCCTTGAATCTGCAGTTTATCTATTCTCCACATGGATAACAGTCTGTGACAATGAGTTTCTCTGTCTAATTATTCACTGTGGGGAAAAATATTCTTCAAATTACCAAGCATTTCATTGAGTGAATATCCTCTGAATCTCTGCTAAGAATATTCTATCTTTTCTGTATCAGTTCTATAGGACTTCAGAAGGATACCATATGCTATATGAACTTTTCAGTATTATGTTTTCTTTTGGAGCCCTAGCATTGAAATTATATATGGTGATTTCTTAAAAAAACAGGTAATGTCTTTTCTATCATGATCACTGCTTGCTCTAACTAGAAGACAAAAGAAACTTTTTTCACTTAAAATCATAGACTCATAGAATCGTTTAGGTCAGGAAAGACCTAAGTCATAAACTCCCCTTTATTTTCCTGAGTTCCAGCCAAAGCTCTCTTGAGCAAGGTCACCAGCTCATCTTTTGGCACATCTGGACCACATGAAAAATCTAAATTTTTCCACTGCTGAAGCTGCTTGGCTCCTTTCTCAGCTAACCTATGTCTGCTACGGGCATATACAAATGCATATGAAGAAATCTCCATTCCTTCTGACAAGGCTGGTGCCATGTTTCGGCAATTAACTAGCACTGAAGAGTCAAATGATGAAAATAACTAGTTTTGATTGATTCACATAGTTTTATATTCTTAAATTTTGAAACTTTTCATAGACTGAAGATATTGTTGAACATAATATTTGATTTTTGCTTGTTTGATCTTCTATCTTGCCTTAATTGTTGACTTCTTTGGTGTTATATTTAGTCTTGGTTCAAGCATGTGCCTACATATTAGAGCACTGAATCAGCTCCTTAAGGAGAAGACACATTTCCAGATGTAGAATTAAGTCAGTGTGACAAGAAATGCTTGAATATATATTGCATTTGGATTTCATCTGGGTTTGCTTCTTACACATATTCCTTTCCCTTGCAGGTTTTCAGCCTGTTCACTCAGACTGGATATTTTCAGTAGATGCTTGGCAAACAGGGTGACTTAGATGGGCTGCAGCAGATCTGAGGCTGAGATTCAAGAACTTTGCAGTGCATTTGCCTGGTGAAGACAAGGAGCCAAAGAGCAGGGATTAATTTATTCAACAGTGATTATAAAAACATTTTATTCTCTGCCCATAGTTACTCAATTCATTCAGAAACCACAGAAGCAGGAATTTCTGATGTGAAAACTGTTGGGTCCCCTAGGTGTCTTATGTGCAAACAGCAGGGCAGAAGCAAGGAAAAAGTGACACTTGCATGAGAGTTTCAGGTATGGAGTGCCACATACATTTCAAACTTAAATAAGCTTTTTTTTTTTTCTGCTTCAGGGACTGACTTTGGATGTCCTTGAAATCTGGCATTATGCATTCTGGCAGGCAAGTAGAGAAATGAACCAGATGCAGCAATTTAGTCATATAGGAAGGTTTCTAGTAAATTCTGCACAACAGGGTAGTGGCAGTGTACTTAGTAAAGCCACATGCTTTTTTAAAAATAGTGCTATTGATTTTCTTAGTGTGTGTATCAAATGTTAGCACATTCATTAGAACAGCAGCCTTCCAAACACTGCTGTAGAACAACCAGCAAGCCCAGAGTCAATATCCATCTGAATACTGGCTCGCTTTCAAAGGGCGACTTAAAATTAGGGCATTGACTTTTCATGTTATAGAGGAAAGATTTTAAAGGGAGCATTTATCAAATAGAGTTAGGCAAGATTTAACAAATACAGCAAGGCTGCAGTTCCTGTTAGAGCAGGGAAAGATGTGTGCATACAACCATGCAACCATGTACGGCACTAGCAAAGCAACATAATACATGTTTATACATATATATATGTATATTCATTATATATATATATATATATTCATTTAGGATATCGGTCTCATATAGTTACATGAGGAAAAAAAGAGGAAGGTATTTATCTAAGGAAACTTTCAGTTCTAAACTCCTGTGTGAGTATATTGAAATATCCTTGAGTAGGAATGTAATGTATTACAGCGGTTGAATAAATACTGTGTCTGTGTCCTTATAATGTAATTTTTTGTACAGTGCTGTGAACAAAGCAGCACATTAGTACAAATAGAACCTTTGCTGGCAGCTTTACAGGAACAAAATACAGTCCACTCTGTCTATTGAAAAAAGCTAACATAACAGTAAAATCAGCTTCTTTCTCTCTCTCCTTGGAAGGACGAGAGCTGAAGGAAGATGAGTAAAGGTCATTCCACTTCTCAAAGATTTACTATGAATTTGGGATTTACCTGTTCTTAGTGTTTCCCTCTTACATCTGTTCATGCAATCGTTCAGACTTTCATGGTTCCCGAGGAAAGGCTTTGTGGAATGTGTTCAGTACCTGTTGTGCCCATCAGTATTCCTAATTTGATTCTGTATTCTTAAACCCCTGAGTATGAGCATGTCTCTGGAGAACAAATGCTCTCATTATCAGGTCATTACTTGTTTCATCCACCAAACTGTTTAGGTTTATCTCGTTTCTGTGGGGTTTATTTGGTTGGTGTGTTAGTTGGCTGGTTGGCGTTTTTTGAGTTTTCTTTTAACCCAGGTCACAACACTGCTCCACTGCCAGCTACCTACCTGTGCTGATGTGGGTGCAGAGAAGAGGAGGTAAAGATTACATTGCTTTAGCTACCACCAAAAATTGCCCCTTGGAATCAAAGCCAAAGCCACTTCTGAAGTATCCTACTTCTCTTTCTTACTTAGACAGGGGCACAAGAGCTTCAAAGGCCCTAACTTAAGCACCTTAGATGGAAGAGAATAGGCATGTACCCACACAGTTATACACAGATTTTAGCTGTGCTAATTCACCCTTCAGAAATGCCCACCACTGCTGTGACTGCAGAAGGACACTTCAGTGAGGTGCCTGGTGCACTTGTGGTGCAGTGCCAAGGTGCCACAGTGGTGGCTCCCAGCTCTTCCTAGGGGCATTCTATCTGAGCTGGGGCTGCTGCTACAGGTATTGAATTCAGTGAAATCTTCACAAAATCCCAGGTTGATCTCTTCCTGCTTCCTAGCCACATGCTGAAAACATTTAACTGAATTCTCCTTCCATTCTATATTTTCCTTACTTTATTTTTTTTTGTAATGCAGAGTGTCAGGCTAAGAGGATGATTTCATTTGTTTTATTGTTTACAGGTCTTGTTAATTTTTAACCTACTTGCCACAGTGACTAGCTTTGTGAGGTTCGGATTTTGTAACTTAAGTCTCAGCAGTCACACACTGAAAAGTGCTTTTGTGGTATTATTGTGTGGCAAGCAGAGTAAACAAATGTTTTGGAGATGCTCTATGTTTCTAATGGAGACAAAAGATTTCCGTCTCTGTATTATTTTCTCCATTCAGCTGTCCTTGTAGCTGGTACTGGATGCCTCTTTCCAGTGTGTATCTCATTCTGAACCAGATTCAAGTATTAATGATGAGAGACTTCTGTTTTATTTCTTTCATGTTGAATGCATTATTACTGCAAATGAATTTTACTCTTTGCTCAAGATGCATATCCCAAATATTTTTGTTTCCTGTTCCAGAAAGAAAAACCATGGCTTTGGGCAGCCAGCCTGTATAAAGGACCATTTTAGCAGTTTTATTGTTCCCCACAGAATAAGACCTCTCTGAAGTCTTTCTGAATTCCTCAGTCTCCTCCTACACTGTGACCAAAGTTGCGCTCTAGAGTCTAAGGGGTCATCCAGAAATCCTTATCATTATGACATATTGCGTTTATCTTGTCTCCTTTGATGAATGCCGAGCAATAATGTTAAATCTTTCTCCCCTTTCAGGGCTTCCTTCCATAAGGCAAGGATAGATTTTCATCTGAAGTTTAGTGTCTTCAAAACAAATCTGAGATAAAGTGATCAACAGAAGGAGTCAATGGAGCATTGAGGAGCAAATATGGGGGCCCAGCGGGGGTTTGAGCCTTCCTTGCCATTATATCACCAAAAATAACTATTTTAACCAGTGAAATTAATTCAGGACTTCTTTTGCACTTCAACCACCAGTTCAGAGGGTGGCTTTAGTTTACTCTCTTGGAGTGGTGGCAGCAGATTCAGGATGAATTTTAAAATGTTGTTTTGAGAAACTTGACCCCTGTGGCAGAAAAGTCGTGTTCCAAAATGGTGAAGTGTGCAAAATATGGACTCATCTCTCTGCCTGATTTTGTTAAATGAAACTGACATTCTTTACCATGTTTTTAGAATTAGCTGGATCAAGGCTGGCATGGATCTGCAATATATTGAGCTATTGTTTAGGTAACCTTTCTCCTCTTTAACCTTCTTCTCTTCCCTCTAGCTTTGAGCACCTGGTAGCTAACAGTGGGATCTGCCATGAGGACTGCATAGTGAGATCTGAGAAACATGGAGGCTAAGCACTGTGTGGAAATTAACCAGATTACTAAGTTCTGATGATTTATAAATGTTAGCTTTTTATGTCCTTTCTGTTAAAAAAAAAAAAAAAAAAGAAGAAAAAACAAAACAAAAAACCTTTAAAAACAAGCAGATCCTCTTGGAGCATGAGAAACAAAAAATGCAGCACCAGTTAAACCCATGAAAACTTCCCTTTGGCAATGCCTTCCTGTAAGTAAAGCATAGTCCCCTAAAACTGCGTTCCAGAAGGAAAACGCTCTCAGATGGCCACTGAGATAATATGAGAAAACGCCTTTTGGAAACATTTGCAGCCAAAAACGCTCAGAGGATCTCCTCGCTGCTTTGGCAGCTGGACACTTCCAGTGTGGAGGCAGGGCAAAATCTGGTTTTGCCCATACCAGCCCCAGGCACCCCGAGCCTACACCCACAACTAAACCTGGCCCCGTTTTTAGGTTGGGTGTAAGATGTCCCAGCTGGCACAGCTCTGCTGAGGGCACAGTTCACTCTGTGCCTTCCATAGGGATCAATGCATCAGTAAGGGTGAAGTGAGCCCCGTGCACCTCTCAGGGACGAATGGGACATGGAGCTGAAGTGGAAGGGATGATCCAAAACTGCTCAGAAATCAAGAGAAGTTCTGTATTTTATGAACTTGTTCTGTGAAATTACCCCCAGATTTTTTGTTCAAAAATGGGCTTCTTCCTGACAAGAAAATTATTTATTTGATGTTTAAATTACTTTGAGATTAAATTAAAAATTAGATTTCTGGATTTAAAAATTTCATTTTAATTAAGTGTTGCAGCCCTTTGGAATTTAAAGAAACTGAAACTCTCTGAAGACAAATGGCAGACACAACATTTGAAATTTGATGACAAATTTGTCCTTAATTTTATCCTATTATATTAAGAGGTCTTTGAGTTACAAAGCATTAAAAAGCACTACTGAGGCCAGAGACATGCTAGTGAAATATTGTTTCTGTCATGTGGAGCTCTGTACAGAATTGTGTGGGCTTAAATAAAATGTATCTTGATAGTTTACCTTAAAACTCTCTGTCCTTTCCCTCAGTTCAGCTGAATCCTATGAAATAGATACGCAGCTTGAAGAAGTTCTTCACACCCCCACAAATGCTAAAAATGGCCCTGATACAACATGTATTTATGTAACAAAATCATCTGCATTAATATCTTCCTTTCCTTTCTGCAAGAAGCACAGGAGGGACCCAGGCTGACACATTTTCATGCAGCCCCTTCCAGTCTTCTCCTTGCATTTGGGGCAGCAGGGATGAGCTGTGTTTTCCCTTAAAAAAAAAGGCCACTGAATAAACAGGAATATGATGTGGCTATTAATAGGGTCAGCTGCAAACCCACAGCCCAAGCTTTGGGTTCTCTCCCTTTGAATATTCAGTACCCTGTTATGGATCAAAACTATGTGACAACAAAAGTTCTGGTCACTGTTGTCATCCCAACCTTTCAAAATAAAGCGTATTAAAACCAGTATATTTCCTCTACTCTTCTGGAAAGACAAGAGACTGGCTGGTGGGATCAAGTGTGATGTATTGAGCTGTTAACCTCTTATTCACATCTGGCAGAATGAAGAGAAAAATGGCCCCACCTGGCAGCTGCTTGCTGTCCCATTTGTCACCACCGTGCTCAGGTGGCTGTCTGCTCTCCGGATCACAGCTGATCCCTGGCACCTAGGCAGGTGTGCAGCCCGAGCAGAAGGCTCAGGGGCTGGGAAACAGAGTGAGGGGCTCTGTGCTGGCCCCCCAGGGATGGCTGCTGACCTGGCTCCAAGGGAAAGAAGAGTGCACAGTAGCCACTGCTGCTGCCACTGCTGTCAGAGAGAGCCTGGGTAAACCTGCCATCTACAGTGTCACCAAAATACCTGAGAAAATCAGCAGGCAGCAAGCCCCTTCATTTTTTATATGGAGACTTTCATGCGGGCTCTGCTGTTCCCGTCTGGATACCAAGAGCTGGAAGTGCCAAAGCCCTTCCTCACGCCACAGCTGCCCAGGACAGCTCCCAGCTGCAAGCTGGCTCCTCGGAGGGAGTGCTACTCCCAGGGGCTGTCCCGAAAAATGACCTCCTAAGTCTGCGAAACCAACGCTCACCGCCCCAACCTGCTGCCTGTTGTGGAAATGAATCCTGAGCAGCAGTGAAAATCAAACCAATATTCTCAGCAGCAGCTGTAAACTCGATAAGCTCTCTGTCCTCCTTTCTCTCCCCCCCACCCCGTCCCTCCCTTTGGTGTTAAAATGAAGGCAGAGACATGCTGAGGGAAGCAGTGCAGGGAGTGCTCTGTTTGCAGGATAATATGCAGACCACATGTATGTATTAAAGACTGTATGGAGTTATAATTTAGCCAGGGGCATTTAAATGCAAGCCAAGGGGAATTTGCTATTCTGTGTGGGCAGATTTCAATTGTAAGGTTGGCAGCTCTGGTATCCTGTTCTCTAATGCCATGAGATGAGAAAAAATAGGCTTTTCTTTCAGAGCAGTTGATTATTGAATCTACACCAGCTGTTCACCCTAATCCAAGCTTTCTGTGCTCGTTCCTTGTAATAGAGGCATCCCTCATGCCCCCATCCACCCGTCCATCTCCCCATTCTCATTTTCACAGGTCTTTTGTAATCTTTTAGAAAGGTGGTTAGCAGATATCAGCCATCTAAAGTGACATGAGCATCAGTACAGGCAAGGCTTATAACTAATTAACAGGAGAAGAAAGCCCCCCGCAGCTATATATTGAAACTCAAATTATATTTCACATCCACTGCAACACGGAAAAAAAGTCATCGTGAATCAGAAGGCAGAGCACCATTTTTTAACAGTGACACCTGACTCTGTGCCCAGCAAACCGTGTGGGATCAGAGCTGGAGCGAGTCCTGAGCCGGCGCAGAGCAGCAGCTGTCCCTGCCACCCCACTGCGAGCCCAGGGACCTGCACCCAGCAATGTGGTAGCAGGAAAGGAAATAGAACTTTCTCTTTTCTTTTTTTTTCTTTCTTTTTTTTCTTTTTCATAATAAAGGGGGAGGAAGGGGTGAGATAAGAAGCGAGCTCCTTCTGGGTGCTTCTCACTCAGCCTGCAATGTTATGTAAGGTTGGTACAGCTAATGCCTGCTCTGCTTCACCATCAGCCTGGCTGTTTCATCCCCACTACACAATTATTTCATCAGTCTCTCCTACTAGACATCACAGTGCTATTGCGATTAGTCACATTTATTAGGAGAGCAGCTAAAATAAAATTAGCAAGCGCAGGGGCCCAGTTGTGCAAGGGACCGGGTGAACACGGCTCCGAGTAGTCCCTGTCCCAGAAACATTCTAATCTCCTGAAGGAGGAGGACAAGGGGCAACAGGGTGGCATATAGGACCCAAAAGATGGGTGTGAAAGCAGCAGGAGCAATGCTGTTTCCATGAAGAGCTTTGGCAGGGGAGGGTGAATCTAAGAATGAGTCAACCGGGAATAAAAGACAGCAGGAGGAAGGACATTGTAGGGGAAAGGACGGAGGAGGAAAAGGTAACACAGTAAGTGACAAGCTGAAGAACACAGGTTGATGGTGGGGAAAAAAGACAAGTTTAGTCAAAAAGGCAGCCAGCCCAGCAGATCCTCCCTGTCTGCCTGTCTCCTGCCCATTTTGTCTGCTGCTGCTGCTGCTGCTGCACGTTTTTGCCCTCCATCCAATTCCCTTGCAGTGTTTCTCTGTCTGAAGGGTGCCTCCTTTCCTGCTCACCATGTCCTCCTGGGCTCAGAGGATTACCCCACGCTCTGTGTATGGGCAGCCTATCACATCCTCTCTGGAAATCTTGGCTGAATTGCAGAGACTGAGTGTAATGCCAGAACCATGCAAACTGAAAAGCTGCATTAGCACTACAGATTGCATGTACAGATTTGGAAAAGAGAGATCCAGAATGTTCTGGGGCATGGTGGGGAAAATAGACTGGACGACCTGAGGGAGGACAGGCAGACAGACAGGCATGTACAATTGCATTTCTGCATTTTATGGGCATATGGATGGAAAAATGAGCCCTTGAACTGATGACTGGACTTTCAGGAGCTGGAGATGCCAAATGGTGTATGTCACTTAGCTATCAATTTAAATCAGTGTATCTGGACAATTTACAGATAAAACTCCACAAATAATTGGCTTGGCAACTCATTAGATAACAGACGTTAATGTAAAAGGAGGTCTGAATGTGATTCTTGGATGAGTAGAGAGAGGAATAATAACATGCAGATTTTTCCTTCGCAAATGGCATTGATGGTACTTCAAGTGGGCTGCTGGATAATGCTCGAGCGTCCACATTTTCAATAGAATATTCAAAAAATGATGAAGTTGCAGAAAAGGGTTCCAAAAAGATTTTGAGAAAAATAGGATTATAATTTGATATAATATTTTCTATAAAAAAACTCGGAATGCTTAACCTGTTATGCTTATCAAAAAGAAGATTGAGAAGTGTCCTGATTATGATCTGAGTAACTTCACAGTGAGAAAATACCAGGTATTATAGAACTCTTCAATACAGTGGAGAAAAGCATAATAAGAAACAATAGTTGTAAGCTGAAACTGACCAGAAAAATTTAAAAGATAAACTAGAAATAATTAGCTTTTTAACAGTAGTAATTATTTCTGAATGAAATTCTAATTCACCTCTGTGTTTGTCAGATGATGACTAAAGTCCTTTTATAAAGGTTCAGTCAAACAAAATTTTTATGGTTCACTGCAGACAGTATTGGCTGAAAGTTGATGGGTTTTGTTATAATTTGGTGGTGGTTTTTTGCCTAGAATTCCATTAACAGTTTATGTATCCACAAGAGCTAAAAGCTTTGTATTCCACCCACTTTGTCTGATTCCATCTTTTGTTATCAGTTTATGGGTAGAAAGCTGATGGATCTATACACCTTTGCAGAGCAGTTAGCCCAAATCCTTGAGATCGTCCCATTCCTGTGCTGAACAACTGTAATTAAAATGTAAAATGCTTACAGCCTCAGTTTCAATCAAGACTGACTTCCAAGGGTATTCTTTTGGGCTGACAACAACAGTAAGGCAGATATGAAGGTTATATGAGTTGAGGGAAAATTGGACAGAAGAGAAGTGTTAATTTGTCAAAGTGGAAAGTTCCTTAAATCTGGCACTCAGCAGGTACCTAAAATGGTTAAAATTGACGCACAGCTCTTGGCACACTGTCAGAGGGTGGCTGATATAGTGCTGAGGACTGCTTGGTGTAGAGTAGATGGTGTCTGGACTCTTCTGGATTAAACAAGTGTTACATGAAGTCTGCAATCATGACTGGATTCAGTAATTCAGTTGCTTCAAGTCGTATGGTCCTAAAACATCTGTCCCTGGGCTGTGCTGATGTGCACAGCAGGAGCTCTCGTCCAAACCCCACAAACACCGGGGGCTTGTTTGGCCCAGAGTGTCTTCCATTGCTGACGCTGCTCCCTGAACAGTCTGATAAGAGAACTGGTTGTCATGAACCTTGGTGTCAACAACAAATAAGGGCAAATACGTCCCAAATTTAGAGCCAGTGAGTTAAACAGACACAGTACTTCATAAGACTGCTGAAAATGAGCCACAGTTTCCAGGCTGTTTGTCTTACTTCTACCACGCCATGAGTCCTGTCAAAAAACAGGGAAAGGACATCCCAGTCGAACAAAAGCCTGGTACAAAGCCTGCCCAAACATGAATCAATGCAGACCCCTTTAAGTCCCCATGGCCTAGCCCCACTTTTGGCAAATTTACCCCATGATGAATCAGGGCTAAAGTTGTCACATCTCACAAGCCCGTCTTTCTGAGCACAGACTGGTTGCTCCTTTCTCACGCCTTCAAATGCAGAGCTGGCCCGTTTTGTACACAGCTGCCACGGTTTGATTTGCTTTGTGTTTATGCCTTAAGCTTTGCCTCTCCGTTTCCATGTCCACAGCCCCAGTCCACTTTATGTCATCCTATCTGCAATGCCTGGAAGAGAAGCATCCCCTTCAGTCAGGCACGAGGGCATTGGGGCTGCAGCGACACAGAAGAATTGCACTGAATTTCTCTGCTTGGCTCTGGGTGCTGGTGTGGGGTGATGGGGTGTCCCCATACTCGCCAGCCTGCCTGTTCCCATCCAGCACCCCATCAGGGGCAGCTGGGCCGTGGATCCCAGGGCACCGACCCCTGGCACTGCCTCCTGAGCATCACCCAGGGAAGGTGCTGATGCAGCATGGCACAGGACAGACAGCCTGACAGACGCACCGTGGCACCTGGCCTCGGCACCGTGCAGCTCGCAGCTCTCTCCCCGGGCATCACAGGTTTGGATGGCAGCCCGGAGCTGTGGTGCACACTCTGTGTGGTAGCGTGGGTGTAATTCAGGAGCAGTAGTTTTGAAGTGGGTGATGCAGCACTGGTGTGGAGTGACGGTATGGGGGCTGTGCTTTGGTTCCAGAGAGGGAGGGAGGGGGAGAAAGGGAGGGAGCGCTAAGGTAACCACAGAAACATGGTATCCTTGGATATTAGCAATCCTGACCTACTTCTGGGTATTCACTCACTGTTTTAGTGCTGTTGACAAAGGAGGAGTAAGATGGAGGGCTTAAAGCTCTGAGGGGAAAAAAGGGATTTTTCCATCATTTGCTAGGATCAAGATTATTCACGATAATATTCAGCTAATTAAAATCTTTAACAGTTTTATTCCCTTGCATATCATACTGTTTTCATTCCTGCTTTGCATACTATAGAAAGTATTTTAATAATACATTACTGAAATATAATTGACAGAGATGTATTGTTATGTATAGGGTGTAGATCAGAGTGACTGACGGGTGTGTCATTGTGCATGTATAACCTAGTTGTTGTCAGTGGTGTTAATCTGGCTCTGCATTTGATTTAGATCAGTGAGAAATCCTTTTCCACACTTGCAGGGCTACTGGTGATCCAGATGCAGCTGTCCACTTGTATCAGTAAAATCACACTGTTGTAATTGCAGAAAAAAACAGGTTTCAGTGAGATACGGAGAATTTATACTAGTAAACTGGTAGCAACTGAGTCTGTCTATTTTATACCAGATTAAATACACATATCAGACAAAAAAACAAATGACAAGGAAAACAACTGTGGGATTTACAGTCATTCCTAAACTATCAAAGGGGAGGGCTTTTTTGATAAACAAAACCATCTGGGAAGACAAGAGTGCTGTCTGGTGTTGAGCTGTAAGTGTCTATTGCAATGTGTGGAAAAGACATAGTTTAGGGCTTCAACTGACCCCCATTAAAGCTTCATTTCAGTGGACCATGGACCACTGTCTTGCAAAAATCTGTACCTGGTGCATTAATAAAGACAGAAATTGAGGTATAAAGCCATAACTTTAGCTTCTAGTCTTTTTTTATTTTTGACAGTTCTGTGCCAAAAAAAAAAAAAAAAAAAGTAATAATGAATCAGGGCTTGTCATGGTGTTTTTAATATTTTTCTCAGCTGCAATTTCTTTCTGCATACACAGTCTCAAACATTTAGACTATGCTGGCAAAATGAACCAAAAAGTGTCTGAGTTTAAATGGTAGTGAAAGTGGAGCTTTCCAGCACGACTTTTTATTAACTGCTAAGTGAAAACCAGATTAGGTAATGATGCTAACATAATGGTGCCTGAATTCTATTTCAATATTGGGCATACGCAGAGTTGCGTTCTTTACAAATTGAAATGTACAGGTATTTATATACGTTTTGCAGAACTTGCATCTCAACAGCATGGTACTGACTAAAGCCATGACTTGAAGAAGTCCCACGTAGCCCTTCACCTACACCAAGCCTGGTTCAAATCATGTTGCTAGTCTTCAGAGCTGTAAATTATGTGCTCAGATTCTACAATTCCCATTTTATTGGAGGAAAAATTGTATTAGATGGAGGTTAAATAATCTACCACTCCATGATTCTTTTTGCAGGACTGGGTGGAAATTCATGGATTCCCAGTCTTCAGAGTGTAAGACCAAACCCTTGCCTTTGAAGGCATTGATGCAAACATTTTCACAATTTCTTTCATCTGCTCAAGAAGGATTAATAGCTAGTTTCTGCTGATAATTCAGGCGTTGTCTCATGTAGACTTGCTTTGATCAGACTTGGACTGTCTGGATTGAAATCTTGGCTCCACTGAGGTCAGAAAGAGTCTTACCATTGACACCAATGGGTTATGATGAATGGAACTAAATCTCTGCCTGTTGCTGTTACTGGTAGCCTTGTCCACTCTACATGGTAAAGCCTCACACCCACAGCACTACCTGACAGCAAGCACTGAGTGAACTTTTTGTGGAAACAATAGCAAATTTGGGGCATGCACCGCATCCCACTCCACCTGCCTCCCCTTATCCCCCACCGTCAGCAGGGACATCCTGGAGAGGGGGTTAAGCAGGCAAATATGGAGGGGGGAGGAATGTTTCAGTGGGCTGCGGATAATGCTGAGCAAAATGTGCAGTTTTGCAATGCTGTCTAATGCCTGTGTCCTCAGGGAAGTAGACTTTCTTATTTGAAAAGGGCTTGTGCAGCAGGTTCATGAAAGATTTTTCAGAAAAAGCCTGTCTCAACAACCTATTAGTAACACAGGCTTATGAAAGACTCAGAGATATTTCTAAAGCTGTTCGCTTAATTTATTGTGGTTGGACTGTGGGATCTGAGGCTTTATTTTTTGAAAGGAGACTTTTTTCCCTGTTGTACTCCAAGTTTGATGTTTTTCAATTAAAAATACATGACATAGATTGACTTTCTGGTCAGATTTCTAATGAGCCCCTGCACCATCCTATACTATTTCTGCTAGTGGGGTCTTATTAATGGAATAGTATTTCCCACAAGCCTGCAAATTTCCTTCTTCATTTAGATAGTTACTTAGTCTTTCTCTACTCCAAAGTTGAACTTAAATGAAATGTAATTTACATCACAAGTCACTCAGAGCCTTTTGTGTGTCAAATGAAAAATATTCTATCCTTTCCAGATGGCAAGTTGAAAGAAATATCTTGAAAGAGACATGCCCAGTTATTAAGGGGGTCTGACAGCATTTTATTCTTTTATTTCAATTTAACAAAGTGTCCTTGCCACAAACTAGGATTTTTAAACATAAAATATCCTGAAATATTAGATTGTGCTATCTGGACTTTATTCTTAACAACAGACAGGATCACAAGGTAAATGATTTGTAGGAAGAAGCCCCAAGAAAGAGGCTAATAAGTTTCTAAATAAACCTCTAAATAGCCTCTAAAACTAATAAGACATCCATGCTGGAGTAAAAACCCTGTGAACTGGTTCTTGCTTACCATACATGAGCAATTCCATTGACTTTAAGTAAAACGTTGTAATACTAGATCCTCTAATTCTCACTCTTCTTCTTGAAGCTGTGCTTTGTTGCATGGGATTCACAGTGAACAGTGGCTTGAAAGACTGAGTTGTAGGTGGAGTCTGAGCTTACAGTCACCAACAAATATCTGAAGTTGTAAGGAACATTTGGGCAGCAGTAAAGCCTTGTAAGCTATGAAATGCACAACAGAGGTCCTGACCACCCAAGGATATTAAATATCCAATGCAGTTTTCTCAGACTAGAAACTGGATTTGGTGTACAAGTCACATTTCAAAGTGGTAATAATTTACCTATGGCAGCTTTATCCACCTCCGCTATTACATTCTGTCCCAACCCACAGCGTGACATGCTGACAAAAAAGCTCCTGCTCTTCAGCATAGAAGTTACAGTCTCACAGTGGGCAGAGATACCAATGTGCTGCAGACAATGTGACAAGGAAATATTTGTGGTGAACAGAAACACGTAAATAGAACCATTTCTTTGAAGAAGGTGTGGTCTTCTGGGGCTTGACCCCATCCATGGGCCCTGAGGGGCTGGAAGTTCTGAGACCAAGGACTGGCAAGTTTGTTCATAGCCTGCATTGGCTGTAGCCATTTCTTCCTGATGTCTCCATGGGAAAACAAGCCCTATATTAGCAGCTTTTTGCCGATGACAAGATTAGTGGGAACACTGGGTATCCCACTGAGGAAAATCTAAGAATAACATGAATAATGTAATCCTTAGGAATTCAAGCGCCGGCCAGTGTTTCAGAAGCAGTGGAAAGGACATGATACATCCTGCAGCTAACACGGCAGCTTCAAAGTGCACGGGCAGCGTACGCACAGTGCCACTAAGTGATATAAATACTTCTCTTAGCACTCCATGCCAGGCCCCCTGTTGATACAAGCTGTTCATAAGAGATCCAGGCTAAACCTATCCACAGACAGAAGGAACATAAAAGGTTAGGATTTTTTAGATGGAAGTTGTATGAGGTCTATAAGCTCCCACTTGCTAATTATCCCCTACTTCTTGAAGGTACCATTTTCTTTTGTGAGCCAATTGCTAGATTTTAACCTTTGTGCTTACCCACCATGGACAGCTTATTTTGGGAATGATGTGGTTTATCCTCACCAGAATGATGCAAAGCTTCATGGGATCCTTTTGTGCCATATTGCTACCTCCACAATATGAGGACAGTACACATGTTAGCACTGAGCCCCACACCACATCTCACTACACTGAGAAGTGCACACCATGAAGGGGGAAGAGCACTGTGCCTGCATAATACCCCTTAGCAGGGATACCCATCAGTCAAAAGGCCTTAGAGCCAAACACAGACCTCAGGCAGGACCTAAATATTAAAAAAGGTATTATAGAAATGCCTGCAAGAGGATCAAAGTCATAGTGGAAATCCTGCAGTCAGAGGATCTGGCCATATATGGCTCCATGCTGGCCCGGGGAGACAACTTCTTCCCTCAGCTCAGAGCAGCTCAGCAAAGCAGAGCCTGTTTCTGCCACGTTACAGGGCTCAGTGACAGCACTACAGCAATGCATTATGCAAGCAGGATGAGTAAGAACAGGCTGGCAGTGGCAGGCAGCTACAGAGATTTGGAGTGTCCATCACTACATCCCTGTAGTAGAATGCAGGTTGCGTTGTCAGGAAATGGAAACCACCCCAAAGGACTGGCTGGGTAGAACGAGCTAGTAAGTGGCCAGTGATCATTGGGTGTTGTCTGCTCTTCCTAATAATCCCTATTTTTCAAATACTATGTTTGTGAGGAAAGTAGCTTACCTTTTTCTTCAATATGTTCTTAGTACAATGACAAGTGCAGTACATCCGGCAAAGGACTACCTGGTAATTTCTAAAATGGAAAGACAAAGGGTTAGCATTCAAGAAGACCATTACTGTGAATTGATCTCAGCAGAGGGGTGGATTTTGAATGGGAAAGGGACATTACTACAGCAACACAAAATGTTAGCATAAAACTATAGCTCCCAGAAGCTCCTAGAAGTTGCATTGGTCTCATTTTCCTTTGGACAGCTCTTCTTTATCCTAGAACAGTTTTTGTGGAAAGTTAGTTGTAGGAAATTTACATCTGCTTTACCTGCTTTCTTTACTGGTGAAAGAGAACAGCAACTGGAGGCACTTGCAGATTATCAGATCTTAAAAATCTGTTTTTGCACAGCTTAGGAGGCTATATACTTTTTTGCAAAAACTGCTCATTGATTGATGCACTAGCTTGGGTGCTCAAAATGCTCCTGGCCAGCTATGGAGCTGTGTGACCTTGGATATGTTACTTAACCATTATATATTACTAAAAGACATCTTTCCCTTGTAAGGTTTTGTTAGAATAGGAATATGAAAGATTGTAACTCAATGTGGTACAGTGGACAATACACATGTCAGATAGATGTTTTTGTATTGATAAAGCATGGGTCTTGGGCGACTTTTTTTGGTTTGCTTAATCATAGAAACACTGAAGCAATCAGGGAGCTGATTAAAAGCACTGTGCATAACATGGTTGGAAATACAGCAATTTGTCCTTGCTGTACTTGTTTTGGAGAGTATCTTGACAGAAAAAGACCTTGCAGTTCAGAACCAGAAGCTTTCAGTATGGCAGCTGGGTCCCACAGTGTCTATTCTTTATCTGCTTTTACATCTTTCTGCATTCCTGGCTCCTTCCCTGCCAGGATTTTTAAAAGTGACTGTGCAGCTTGGAAGCTTCAATTTCTAGAGAGCTCTGAGGTGCCCTCTCAGTGCCCAGACTTTCCTGTCACAGACTGCAAGTACAGGAGAGCAGGAGATGCAGACCCAGAAACAGGCTCAGAGTTCAGTCTCTTTTCTCCCTAGAGCTGCAGGTGTGCAAGGCAGCAACTGTGCAAGGCTGCTCCACATTTCCATGTGTTGCTCCTTGTATGCTTCTATCTGTCAGGAACTCTAGTGAGCCTGGGAATCTGTATATATATATGGGGTGCTACAATACATAAAAATATGCATTCTGCATTTTTTGCAATCCTATAACATGTTAGAACAGACTGATAGCAGTCAAAGCAGTTAACCTTGGTAAAGCTGTTCAGTTCACCCCTGGGTACTGAAGGTCTTTTAGTAGTGACCAATGTCACCACGAATCCACCAACCTCATGAACTGGGTGGTTTGGCTTATGAACAGAACAATGCAGACAGAAATAGTAGATAAGTAATAAGATCCCATTTGGTTTTGGGAATAAAGATTTTCACTCTCCAGCAGAGCTGGTGCTAGCCAGTACCCTGCATGTGGGATTTTCCCCATTCAAAGCTCAGTTCCCTCAGGGGAAGCCATAGGAATATGTATTGAAAGAATATGGAAAAATCTGCCAATAGTGGAGGTTTCTTCTATACTTAGCATTTACCCTAGACTGAAAACATGGGAAGAATTTGCCCTTTAAAATGTTTTTAATCTTGTCTAGTAGAACCGTGGACATTTTTGTCATTCATATCAGAATGTAATTCATCTTCTCTGTCCTTTCAGGATGAAAATTCTACCTCTGGCATTACAGTTAACGCCGCTGCCTGTCCTTCAGAAAATGTGGGGCATCGCACTGCATTCAACCGCTCATTCTTGCCGTGCCGTGTTCTTTTCCTTCCGCCCTGAGAAACTAAAGCACAAAGCCTGACTGCATGACTGCTTGCTGCAGGGAAGGACAACTACTTGTGGCATGGCAATGGGACCAGGAGTGGCAAAATCTAGAAGGCAACTGAAGCAGCGCTAAAGCCACAGGCCAGGCTCCTGCTCCTTCCCCATCCTGTGTGCACACTGTGGCCATGAGCTCCCAGGGCAGGAGCAGGGTGCAGCCCCCCTTGCCCTGCCAGGGCCTCTCTCTCAGCTGCATGGCAGCCTCTAAAGGCTTTGGCCACCTCCCCAGGCACCGGGAGAGCTGATGCTACTGTACCTGCCACGGCAAAGAAACCAGCAGACAGAGGTCCAATGAGGCACATACTCTCAGATGAAGTCCCCGTCCAGTTCTGTATTTTACTGTGGTCTATTAGTGTTGTATTGAACTCTCGTTCTGTAAACTAAGAACAAAGGCCAAGATGGGCTCCCTTTGGCTGCTGCTACTGCTGATGCAACACGAGAACTCTCACAGCACTCTCACCTCCCCACAGCAGTGCTCTTGGACTATGCCCCATACAAACCCAGCTCTGAGGCTCATGAAACCAGGCCTAAATAGTCTTGTCTATGGATAATGAAACAAGTGAAATACAGACAATATGTATAATGATAAATTCAATATAGAAATATAAGATAAAAGGACAAATATAAACCTTTCCTCTTTTTATTCTTCCCCCCGCCTCTTTTATACCAAGCTGTGTTGAGATTGGTCTTCTTTTAAATATTTTTAGAAATATTGGAATAACTGATGCATTGTAATACCAGTAGAGGCCTCACCATTGTACCCTTAGGCGCTGCTCTGCTATTTCAGGCTCTGAAAGAGTGCAGTTTGATAGAGTGAGAAGATCACAAAGCTTTGTCTTTGTCCTAACTTGATGTCTGAGTCCTCTAGGATCTACTCAAATACCCTCGGAGTTCTGCTTAGCTCTTTTGAGCATTATTCCAGTGCTATAAGAGAAGACACTTGAGCTGGGACCATGCTTCATCTCCAGAGGCAAAGAACCTTTAGGGTAATCATTTCATTGCCCAGGGACTTGGGGGAAGTTTAAGGCATCATTGTGCCTTAGGATTTCAAGCTATATCAGGGACCAGAAAAGCTACTGGCATACATCGGAGTAGCTTGCACAGCCTAAATCAGCCCACAGCCTCCAGAGCAGCATATGCTACATAATATTTTCTGCTCTTAGTGCTTTTTCTTTCATCCCTGCCATCTTTTCTAGGCCTCATAAGGCATCAGTATTGGAGGCGCAGCAGGGATGGTTCATCACTTAGTTACTCAGCTCTGGCCCACATGTGCCTTTAGAAATGCACACCAGAACCAGACCCATGGCAGAATCTGCCCCTGTTCATCTGGATTTCCAATTATTTTCAAATCAGTGATGCAAACTCACTATAGAAAAAAATCTAGAGGGATTTCATGTAGCATAAAGAACTATTTACGGCAGTAACTGAACAATTGTTATGCTGTGCAAGTGGCTGCACATCTGTTTCTATCTTTAGGTAATCAAACCAACATTAGAAATAAAAGTATATAACAAATAGGTAATGAATATAATAAAAAATTCTCAAGCATAGTCATTCAGATTTTAAATTAATTTCAATAAATTCTGTTCATTCCCATAATGAATGAATATTCAAGAAAACAGTTCATGGACTAAAACATTCACAAAAATAGCTTCCTTTAATTAAGTGATGCAGCAAATTCACAGAAGTGAATTTCCTATTCATAACTGTCAAAATCACACCAGAAACCTTTCTTTAATAATTTTGTCTAGTCTAGCAGGAAGTAAAGACCTTCCACTGGACCTCTGTGTCCCACCAAAGTGCTTGAGCTTTCTACATGGAGGAACAAGGCTCCTCTCTAACCATTTTCTCTTTGAAATTCTGCTTTATGCTGCAGCATATCCACAAGAACCTAAGTATTTTTTACAATATCGTCCTGTCTTCTTGTCTGACATTTGTCATCAAAGCCCCTTTGTTGACCAAAATGATTTAAGTAGCTGAAGCAATTGCCCAAAGCAGTGGCTAAAGGGAAAACATGACTATTTGATTTCTGTGAGCAAGTGTATCCACTGTACACAGAAAAACTCAAATTAATGGTTACCTATGGCAGAAAACCGGGAGCATGCTGAAGCTTTTTGCACAAGAAAACTGAGAAAACCGATTTTTTATTAAAATGTACTGTGATTGTGCATTTTGTGGACATAATTGGTGACCAAGCAGGGATCTGTAAAACTCAGTTTCCATGGACAACATGCAACCAAAAGCTATGATAGTTCTTACCAGAAAACACAGGTAGGTTTTTAAAAACTGATATTTAGCTAATACACCTCAATCAAAAAAAAAAACAAACAACACAGAAGATGACAGAGGAGTTGTGTAAAGACAAGAGTCACTGGGAGCCACAACAGCCACTACACATATGCCCAACACCTGCGTGAGGTAAATGTGATAAAAACATTTGATTATTAGTAATAAATAATTCTATATATAATCACATATTTCTGGGTAAGTCTTAAGGAAAAAGCTACTGAACCTGTGCCAAATCAATGTATAGATGCTTATAATTGATTTAATTTGTTAGCTTTTCTTCTCCAAAACCATCTCCCATCTCTTCTGCTGGAGCAGAAGGCAAGAAATTACTGTGTCTGAATGGTTTAGTTATGAAAAAGGCCTGTTTGAATGGCCTGGACATAATTTAAGTTAGAATGGATTTTAATGTTGGTAATGCCTATGATTTACTCTACCTCAAAAAACCTCTGAGGTAGGCAAGTTATTCATATCCAGATGCCGAAACATGCCAAGATTAACTCAGTGTCTTGTGTATATATATTAAAAAATAAAAAAAAAAAAAAGCAGATTTGTGGGATGAATTACTTTATTTTTTGACTGAAGAGAAATAGTATGTGAGCAGGGACTCTTTTCAGAAGAAAAGAGTTTGTGTTTTGCAAGGTGTCATGTGAATCTAATCGCAAAAATGGCACTGGGTGTTGCAGACCATCAGTTCAAAGGCATAAAACCACTAGAGACAGAAAACGAACTGATGCAAATTCAAAACTTTCCTGTCCAGCAAGGAAAGGATTTCACCAAAATGAAGGATTTTATGTTTGAAAAATTCTTCAAAAAGGCTACTCAGGAGGGAGCTGCTCTAGGATTTCTATCTGTAGGTTAAGTGGAAGAGCCCTAAAAGTTTATCTGCAGTAAGTCTTGGTAGTAACCTGTCATTGCTTCCCGAAAGGATAACAATGAATGTAATAATTAACTCAACTGTAACCAGCATTTCTCTCCTAATAGATGAAGGGGGTGGAGTACAGCCTGAGTGTTTGCTTTCTTCATTTTTGACAACATACACTTCCAATGGGTACATCTAGAGAGAAACAGTACAAGATAGCACTAACTGCAGAGCCATTGGGAGGAGGGAAAAAAAATCCCTTGATGGAAAGCTGAGAACATCTATAGCCAATTGGTATTTTTGAATGGAGTTAGGAGTACAGTTTTCCTGCCTTTTTGCCTATAAATAAATCACTAGAAATACATTCAAGTGCTGGTGCAACTGTGCAGTCTATTTTTCTACCTCTCAGCAGGATAACCTGCTGAAGATTTGGAGGACTATCACTGTCCTGTATTTTGTCTCGAAGCAGAGAGTCTCAATGTGTTGCTCAGAAAGCAAGTTTAGACTGAGTAAACTGAAGTGAGTTCATATTCTGGTCTCAAAGACCAAATTAAAATGTTGAAAATTCAGTTGACAGTATGCAAAATTCCAGACAGAACTCTGAAAGTTGCTGCTATCGATTATTCCTGCCCAGCTCCATGGAGGGGCTTTACTTTCTTGGGATGTTTTTTGCTCTTTCTGAAAATCAGACATATTTGATATGCTACTAATTTTGTTTGTGCTCCTCCAAAGCCTGGCTCAGGTTCTGCCTGCCTGAAATACCCCAGCAGCCAGTATTTGCTGAGAGTCAGATGAGGATGAAGCCTTGTTTCTTGACTTTGATACAGTGCTGTGAGGAAGGGCTGACAGTCAAATAAAATTTACTGATTCAGCTCATTCAAGTATCTCTACAGAGAAGCTGCCACACTCTTGACAACACATCAGCGTGGTGTTATGCTCCTGAAGGAGCTGAATGCATGCTAGATGAAAAATGCTCTTCATTTTTCTGCTTGAATCTATGCAGCTTTCTTGGGGATTTTTCTTAAGCTCACTGCTGCTCATGGTCACACTCTGTGTCAGCAAAAGGAGACAAGGTTTGTCCTTGTTACTGCTGAATACAGATGTCTTTCCCTTGGCCTGAGTCCTGGTTATCAGGGCTCTGCAGCAGAGCAGAGGAAGGGGAAGAGGAGGGGAACTTCGATATTACCAGCTTTGCTTGTTTGTGCCCAGAATGCAGCAGAGACTGAAGCCCTTGCTCTGTGCCAGTTGTGGATGTTGGAATACTGGAATGCCACAGCGATGGCTCTCCTGTCACCAGTGGTTGCTTTAACTCATCTTTAGTCAATTCTACAAGTGAGGTCTTATTTGATCCAAAAACAAGTGTGTTGTTTCCCTTGTTAGACCTGCTGGACTGGCCTGCTTGCACAATCCCCTTAACAGCAAATCCCTTTTACAACAATTTCCCCCCCTTTAAACATGGATTCTTTCCACTGTGGCATCTGAAAAGTTACAGTTACTTGAAAGTGGGGTGACAGCTTTATGCCTTGCAGTGAAACCTGTTTAAGAGTCTGTGCTCTTGCACTAAACCAACAAAATTGAGTAGATTTCTCATAGTTTTTTCATTGGTCTGTATTATTCTAGTCACTGTTATATTATCAATGCTTCTCAATATTGCACTGAGCAAGATAGAAAGCCTTTTTATACAAGAAAAGGGTATTTAATATGAGACACATTTAACTGATTAAGCATTTATAAAAACACATTTAACTGATTATTTTTATAGCTTGGACAAATATGGACTTTTATTGGGACGCAAAGGATAACCCTTAATCCCTCAACATCCAAAGAAGGTGTGAGCAGGCAAGTATAATCTGCAACTGCTCTAGTATCTTTTGCTTTGATTAGAAAAAGAAGGATTGAAACTTGACCTCTGGTTATTAAATGGCCCTCAGGAGTCATCACTGATACCCAAATATATGTGGTTTCCTACAAAGAGCATAAGGCAAAAAGCCTCAGTACACAAAGTGAGATCTGAGCAGCAGGGCAATGTTTTCTGAGTGTGGCATCAAACAAGAGGCACTTTGGAATCTGTGATTTTTGAGAAGAAACAGGCAATAACTAGGCATGGTAAATGTGCTTGATTAAGAGATTCTCAGTGATAACCTGATGTGTTTTTAACGTCATGCAGCCATGGGCTACTAATCTGAATGCAATCTGGATGGAATTGCATCATCTCGGCTGGTCAGGAGACAAGTTTAAATAGCTCTAATAATCTCACTGGCCTTTAGAAATGTTGTGATTTCTTCTAAGTGTGGTTTCTGTGATGAGCCTTGTGTAAATCATGACAGGCAAATGAGTGCCTAACTGCATGCCAGAGTTGCTCTTCTCCCTGAGAAGCAGCCAGCAGCTATTACCAGACAGTACCCTGCCTTTAAATATTTTATTTTGGCTTTTTTGTTCTCTCATGAAAGTAATTGAAATACAGTGGACTGGGGTAGAAATCAGAAAGTAGGCACAATTCACTGAAGAAGTTGTGGTTTGGCTGCTGTTAAGATGTAATAAACAGTTAACTGTATTGAACTTTTTTCTAGTGCCACGAATTGGGATCTATCATTTTGAAGTTTCAGGGGTATTTCTTTAAAGATGTAAGCAATCCTCAGGTTAAGGAAAAAAATCTCTATGTATAGATTTGGTATTTACAGCATAGTTACCTTGGGGAAATACAATTGTCAGTTGTCCTTGTTTAGATTTTATTGTCTTTTATATCCAAAACAAAAGTTCAAAAACCTCTTGTAATAAAAAATTACTCAGACTCTGTGCATCCTGAACTTCTCTATTTGGGAAAGGCATGAAATGAACTTAAATATATGGTGAAGAAGAGTCCTCCCAAGCAGAAAAATGGAAATACATCTGTAAAGTGGCAGTGGCAGGGGATGAGTAGGACTCACTGAAGCCAAAATCTGATTTGTGAGACTAAATTTTCTCTGAATAGCAAAACTTAAGTTTCTTAAATTGACTAAAAAGTAATTTCTTAGTTTTCTGCCCAGCTTGAGAAAGAAGTAGAAAATTAATTTGGTTGCCAAAGGATAGTTTATAAGACATCTGTTTTCAGAAATGCCTGAAGCATCTTTGATCAGCAAATTACTTTCTGATTTTTGAACTTTCTGCTGTATCTAGTCACCTAAGATGATTTCGGATATAATGGCAAAACCATCCATGAAGTTCTTGGGAATTAAATGTGGGTGTTTTTTTCTGTTTTTAAGACAAAGATTTAGCTTTCATAATTATAGAGGGGAAAAAATGGGAAAAAAAAAAAGCTAAAAGCTGAAGTCGCAGAACCCAAGAAATAACATAAAAATATTAGCATAATTTGTCGAATTTCATGACTTTTAGGTAAATTGTGAGCCCAATTCATGATTAATTCCTCTCTCCCCCTCTTTGAAGTTAACTTTTTTTCCTTCTTAAATGTATTATCACAGTGGTGTTACTGCAGTTTTGAGTGGCCCAGCCTTGGCTGGTGGTGCATCTGTCCTGGAGCTAGCTGGCATTGGCTCTGTTGGATGTGGGGAAGCTGCAGCACCTTCTCACAGAAGCCACCCCTGTAGCCCCACCTGCCACCCAGACCTGCCCATGCAAACCTAATAAAAATATATCACGGGGAATTGAATGTCGATCGTTTTGACCGGAAAATTATTGTGATGATTTTTGTGCCATTTGTGCTATTGCAAACCATCCTTTTGTGTCTTTTTCTAAGGAATATCCATAACAGTTGGGAACAATATGCCTTAAGGTTTGATGGGTGGTTAACAATTCTGGCACCACTGAAATTTAACACAAGAGTGCCATTACTCCAACCCCTTCATCAAATTCCAGTAAGTTTTGATTTTGCTATTATAGGGCACATTAGGCAAGCTGACAAACTTAGACATCAGCTGGATTTCCTAACTAAAAGAAGGTTGAGACAGGTAGGTGTCTGTCTTTTATTCACCTCGTCTAGCTTTTTAATCCACATCCAACTGCAGTCAGTGTGACATGGTTGACATTGAATTGAAATATCATTAATTCTTTATGTGATTTGTCATACAAGAAGGAGGGAGAGACATTGGTAATGTCTCCACTCAGAAGAAGGAAAGCATTGTAAAACCCTCAATTTTATACACCAGAGAATTCACACAGGAAACAGCAACCATGAATTTCCTGCAACTGGAGCCAGCTTTGCTCAGAATTTGCGCCTATTAGGCAGGACTTACATCAGCTGTAAGGCACAAATCCCTAGGAAATTGTGTTTCCTTACTTTTTCTGTTATAGAACTCTTCTCAGTTTTGAGCAGGAAAGCAAAGATCAGTAGTGTTCTCCTCTAACTAAGGAATTGTTCCAGACAACGCTTGCAAAGTTGTGTGTGAGGAGAGCGTAGCTGCTGGTGTAGAATAGATGATGATGTTCCACTGGCAAGAACCCCAAGGGAAATGAGAGCCTGGTCTGCAGGGGCGTCAGGACCACGCTGACACCAAAAAGAGGTGGGAGAGTACGGAGAAAGAGAGGCAAGAAATCGAAGTAGTCACTTTTAATGAAAAAAGGAATAGAGACCTGAGGAAGGAACCAAAATATTCTGCCCAGTGACAGTTAATGAAATCCTTTCAATCTGTGTTCTGCAGTTGAATTCCCTGGTACCAAATTTTCCAACACAAACTCATAACCACTGTTTTTTCCAGCAGCTGGGAATTCACAGCATCTCTTTCCTGGGTGGATTCACTGTGTCTGAATAAGGGCTGAGCTTCAGCTTCAGCACTCCTCTGTGGGAAAACTAACAAGGTTTAGAATGGGATTGGTAGGAACTGGTAGTGCACTGGTGTTGGTTTGCTTTGACCAGGTAATTTATATTTAGTCACTGGATGGCTTGGACATTTTTCTGCAGACCATAATTTACATTATGCAGGCTTTCTCTACAGTGGTGCCTAAGGTAGCTGTGAGAATTCATTTTCTCACTTCACCACTCATTTTGCCCACTAATACCAGATCATACACACAGAGACATATTCACATGAGAAAGAAATATCCAAATTTGAAAAAAATGCATTTATACCTAGTCACACTGAGTTTCAAATTTATGCAGTTACAGTAATCATCAAACTCTCAAGGCCACAGATGTGGGTTGGTATAATAGAGAGTGGAAGAGCTTTTATTAATTGCTTACCCAGAGTTTAGACTTGTGCACGTGCTTCAAAACAAATATAAGGTTTTAAATTTCCATTACTGTGCTTAGATGTTAATCAGAAGTAAGAGGAGGAAGTAAAAAATAACTTCAGTGAACCTACATACTGTTTAAAATGCATTATCATAGCATCATACAATCATAGAATGATTTGGGTTGGAAGGGACCTTAAAGATCATCTAGTTCCAATTCCCCTGCCATGGGCAGGAGTACCTTCCACTAGACCAGGCTGGCCAGGGCCCATCCAAACTGGCCTTGAACACTCCAAGGATGGGGCATCCACATCTTCTCTGGGCAACCTGTGCCAGTGCCTCACCAGCCTTACAGACTAAAGAATTTCCTCCTAACATCTAATATAAATCCCCCCTCCTTTAGTTTAAAACCATCTCCCCTTGTCCTATCACTATCTGCCCGTGTAAAAAAGTCTTCTATTGTGTCAACCACACTGCTCAACTTCAAGTCATCTGCAAACTTGCTAAGGGTGCACTCAATCTCGCTGTCCATGATAATGATAAAGAAATTAGAGCACCAGTCCAAAGACACAGCCCTGAGAGACACCACTCATCATCAACCTCCACGTGGGCATCGAGCCATTGACCACAACTCTCTATCTGCATCCATCTAGCCAATTCCTTATCCATTGAATACTCCAGCCATCAAACCCATCGCTCTCCAATCAGGAGGTAATGATGTCATGTGGGTCTGTGTCAAAGACCTTGCAGAGGTCTGGGCAGGTGACATGGGTCAGTCTTCCCCTGTTGACCCTTGAAGCCACTCCATCACAGAAGGCCACCAGATTGGTCAGGTATGACTTACCCTTAAATTATTTATTCCTACCTGCCAGTTGCAGCAAGGAAAGCAATTATTTCAGAGAATGTCTAATCTTGCTCAGCTCGGGTATGTGGGGTCAAAAGCTTGGCGTGGTTTGGGTTTTTATATTTTCTTGGATTTTTTTCAGGTAAACTGTTCCCCATAGCATAAAGCCCCTTGAGGTGGGTCAGGGTGAAGGCAGTGCAGCCAGGAGGCAGCAGGGCAGCTGCCTGGGGTCCCTCCCTGCAGCCCCTTCATCCCAGCAGCCTTCACAGCTTTCCACCAGCCCCACACTGGGGCAGACCCGGGGCATGTGCGAGTCCCGGAGCCCACGAGCCTCCGGAGAGGTCACGGCGGTGGCTGGCCAGCAGGACAGCTGTGGGAGGCTGGGGGAAGCTGCTAGCATGGTGGGCTCTGCTCCCGGAGCCGGGTCAGCCGCAGCCTGGCAGCCTCCCGCTCGGTTCGGTGCGATGCCTGCAGGAAATGCTGCTTCCCACCCGGGGTTGCCATGGCGATGGGGAAATAGGCGCCGCTTCAGGCGCTTGGCAGCAGTGTCTGAAGGGAGCGGCCAAAGCGTGGGTGAATGTCAGCCCTGCTCCACACACTCTCACTATAATCGTGTGTATGTGTATATATATATATGTGTGTGTGTCTGTGTATAAATACATATATACACACTTTTTTTTTGCTAGAAAGCCCTTACAGAACCGGTTTGAGAAAGTAAGTTAATGATTGATATGAACCAGAAAATCAAGGAGGCAGCTTATGTCGGGGAAATCCTAATTTTGGAAAAGAACACCCACTCCAACATTCACCATTCAATACAAGGCAGCATTTAGTTCTTTCCACTGCTGCCAGCTGTGCAACAAGCACGGAGGAATCCTGATGCCCAGCACCGCAGTGGTGGTGGGAAGGCAGCCCCAGGCTGAAAGGGTCCCCATGGAGCTCCCAGCTGCTCCTCAGCCACGTACAGGAAAGCATCTTCTGCAAACAAGAGAGGCTCTTCAGGTGAAATGCAGGACATCTTGGCATGCCAGTGATCCCACAGCCCCTGTGCTTGGCCTTGCAATGTTCGCAGGACCAGGGAGCTTTCAGCTGTCAAAAGGAGACACGTCTCAGCACAGTGAGGTTGAAGCACTAACAGTGACTTGCTCCAACACATTGGCTACAGGAAACTGCATATAAAATATCCGTGATTGTGACCTGTGCATCCCTTTAACTTGCTTTTAAAGAGTTAATATAGTGAGATCTTGTAGTTTTTCTTGTTAATTCGTTTCCTGAAAGATCTCTATATACCAGCAGTCACATACACAAGTAGCCCTGCAATAACAAAGCAAGCTGTGCTTCAGCAGGAAGGAGAGCCTGGAATAATATCTAGTCTGTAGTGTAGGGATATTTTCCCTTTTGTAATGCTGTGCTGTTCAGCTTTGCTGTAGACTGGATTACTCCAAGGACTTCTCTGATCCAGAATATAGTGAATTGTGAATTCTAAGATGGTTTATTTTGCCTTTGTTCAGGTGATAAATTGGAGATGTGATTAATTTTCCATTTATTCCAGCATAAATCAAGAGCATCCTGTTGAACCTGCCAGAGTTTTACGAATATAAAGCTCTCCAGACTTTCTGGCCCCAAAATCAATACCAACCCTTGCAATTTCTGTTTGATAACATTGGCCTTAGACAAGGTCTTTGATGTAGGTCATCATTTTTTGTCATTTAATATGTCTCAGTAGACCAGTTCCAAGTAACCTAACACAGGTTTACGGACTACTTGGAGGTTTGAAAGCCACTAAAATCACACCATAAAGTAGGAAAGAAAGTAATTGGTCTTATGACAACTGTAATCAAGGCCACAAAAGCAAGATACATTTAAACTTAATAAAAATGAAATTGTATACATTGTGAATTTTTTCCCCTGATGTTTGTCTTCTTTACAAATGTAATTTTCTTACAACACACCTTTGAGATACATTCTCAGTACTGTAGGTTTCTACCTAGTAGAAATCTGCAGCTGTTTCAGTTTCTAGAGGAAGAAATCAGAAACACAAAAGAGAATTCCTCAACTGGAATTTGGCCAAAATTTCAGCAAAGTCAGGTGGCAGAAAAAGTGAAGAATTTAGCAAATTAAGACAAAAAGGAAATTAAAGATAAAAAGAAATTACTTTGGCCTCACTCACTGCATTATGCATCTCAGACGTTGCTGATGTCTCTGAACAGTAGAAGATACTGTGTTCATGGAATCCCCTTTAGAGCAAATTGAATTTGGGGCACTCAGACCCTACTGCTCTGACCTTATATTTGAACATCCTTGATCTCACTCTATCATGGATGTTTTCTTAGCGTTATAATTGTCAGAACCACTTCTGTGGGAGTGTCTGAAATACCATGCAAATATGTCAGTTCCTATTTAAATTACTACTAAAATTCATTTTGCATGCCCTTGTGATCATTTGCACTAGTCATTGGTTATTTCTCCCAACTATTTGAGGAGCACTTGTCACTTCACTCTCTGACCTGTTTCCTGTGTAGGATCAGGTGAGGATTTGGCTTCTATAGGAGAATTGCCAAGAAATAGCACAGTGTGTGTCCTCTTTCACCCTCTGGCCCCTTTTCCCATTGGGAGGAGAGATGTTTGTCTGATGAACTTGAGCAGTGAAATTCAGCATACAGAGCACTGCCTTTTTAGTAGTGCATCACCCCAAATACTCAAACTGTTTGACAGGTATTTCTGTGATTCCCTATGCCATATATTCACCTTGCTAGGGAAGGATGCCAGGGATGTGTGAGGAGAGTGACCCCTTACTTGCCTGGACAACACAGTGGAAAAGCCCTCGGGGCTTCTTGCTGGAGAGGCAGAGAGGGGGCAGAGTGAGAGCTGAGGTCTGGGCAGGGATGACTGGGGATCTGAGGGATTTGCAGTGCTGGAAGTTGATACCTGCTGAATTATTTGACTGGCAGATAGTTAAGTGCACGAGGGGTCTAGGCAAAACATTCAGAAGATAAATCCTGCCCAAAATATAGATCTGGCATTTCTCTAGTGATTTTGGAGGCAGTCATTACTCGGGTCTGAATCGTGACTTTAAATTTTTTTAACCACTGCCTGGGGCAAAATAGTCTTCTCTCTCATTGTGCTGAGCTCCCATTGCAGAGCTTGGCCAAATTTGACGTTATACTTTGCCCTTTTTTTCTTGGAGTTTGCTCTCACCTTATGTACAGAAAGATCTAAATTTACTACAGCTTTATCACCTGCTTCAAAAAGAAACACCTCCTTTTTCTCACTGCATCTGCAAGTTAGGTAGCAGCAAACTCCAAACAGCCAGGGCAAGCTGACTACACTTGAGACTCATGAAGTCAGTATGCCAGTGCATCTAATAATTAAAAAATATAGTTCTGTTAGTTACTGTTCCCTGCAGAGTTTTAACTTTAGTTTAATGCTGTGGAGCACATAAACTAAAATCCTTTGCAGATCCACTTTGCCTCTTTCTTTTCTTGGTTTCCAATTTTGCTTTGATACAGTTTTTCTATTGTAAGATATGTACCATAGGGAGGGTGGGAATGTTTTAATCATTCATATTTTATTAAGAATCTCTAAGTTGCAGACCAAATGAACACGACCTTACTTGGAGACTTGTTCATTGACACTCAGACTGTTTGTAGCACTAAGAGGACAGCTCACCGTGTCCCAAAGCCTTGTTGTCTCAGCAAACTGTCCTGGACCTGCAAAGGTCATACAAGGCAGGCAAGGCGAGAGGGGCCTGGGTGGTGTCAAATACTTCAGGCTGTCCTCAGTTTCCATCTACATGGACAATGATCAAATCTGGTTTAGTGGCTTTTTAATGTCTGGAGTACTGTCAGTTTAATGATGACTCCACAGTAACAAATGAGAACAAGGAAGAGGAAGTGAGTAGCCTAGCTTTGTGGTTTAGGCATAACAAAAACAGATTAAAGCAAGCAGGCAAGCAATATATATAGCAAATTTTGTTAAGGTAAGTATAAAACATATGCAAACGTGTGTCCTGTGGAATTTATGATCTAAAAGCATTCGAAGTTAATTGGATATTTAAATCTAGTGACCATGATCTGGGGTATTTAAAGGACAATAACTTATATTACACTTCTGTGTGAAGAAATATGTATATCCCATTTTAATATTCCAATATCTTGTGGTGTGAGAGGCAAAAATGTTTTGTTAATTTTATATTCACGATATCCTGTTAAACTAATAAGTGACTTCACTTGCTATGTTTTTCATCGCTATTCAGACTGGTTTATGTTCTTGCTGCAGCTGGAAACCTCCCTCCCACAAGCACATACCTCAGTCACTCACCTAACTCAGTATCCAAACAATCTAGTTCATCAGGGTGAGCCAGCTCTGGCACATTCATGACCATTTATCCTCTATTGAACTGTCACACGGAAAGTTGACTAATATTTTGTGCTGCACTGCCGTTTTCAATAACCATAAAGAGATTCCCATGACAGGCTGTCATTTCTGTCTTCTGACATATAATTAGTTTCCCATGCCATTAAACACAAACATAAAATGTTTGCATTTTAGAACTATTCAAATGGGTATTCTATTTGAGCCACCACAAGTGGAAGCAAAACCACTGGATATATTGAAAGCATATATTTCAAATCAGTAAACTATTCCAAAAGGACTATTACATTGCTGTGTATTGTACAGCACATCAGAAAGGCAATGCCTTGAACAAGACACAGATATCAATTAAAAACAGCTTCCTTACAGGATAAGACCCTGGTAAGGCACCCCTCAGTTAAAAGACAGCATGGCAGTCACCTTGCATGACACATTGGCTCTCTACAAATGCACTCTCCAGTCCTATGAAAAGTCAGTCAATGACTTTGACTCTTTTACTGGAGTTTTTACCATGTTTTCAGTGTGTGTTTAACTTTGCAGGGCAACATGATGCTTTAAACATTACTTCTGAACCCGAAGAATCAAAATTAAGCTGTCAATGGTCTAAAAGAGAGGGGCTAATTAAAAGATTCCTCATTGAAGGAAGGTTCTGTACTCAGCTTCAGAAGACAAAGTTCATCTGAACTGGCACTATTATGGCTTGCCTCTGCTCACAGTCATGCAGTTTAGCTCTGCTCTCACTCGCA
Source organism: Origma solitaria (assembly GCA_013397895.1). NCBI lineage: Eukaryota > Metazoa > Chordata > Aves > Passeriformes > Acanthizidae > Origma > Origma solitaria. Next base: position 2,577,346 of record VZRL01003807.1, read on the forward strand.
CAGTATCTCTAGGACAGAGAAAGCAGATATAGGTAAAACCAGTTACAAAGTATTTACTGGAGATTTGGTTTGAATTAATCTATTCTCCTGTCTCTCTCAAGTGCTGCTATTCTTTGCCTTTCTCATTTCCCATGCCTCTCTCTTTGAAGAACTGTCCCAGATAAAAATTCCCTGTTGGCATCTATATTCTGTGGGGCAGTGCAGGACCTCATCACCTCCTTTCTATCTTTCCCCTTCCACTCCGACAGCAGCAGCCTCTGGTAGAGAAAGATACAGTATCTGCAGCTCCCATTTTTAGTGGCATTATTAAGTATAAACTCTTTTCCACAGTAAGGATACCACAGAGGCAAGGAAGGAAAGAGGGAGTGTGGGTTCTGCTGTTGCAGGTGTAGGAAATGCTGCTGCAACAGGAGATTATTCATATTTGAGCAGCATCTTCAAATCCAGTAGGCTTCTGACAGCCTTCTTGTAGAAAGAAATACTGAACCTTTTCTGGGTATTAATTATTCACCACTGCAGAATGATTTAAAACACGTGTGAATTCTCTTAGCAAGCAATCCCTAGTAAATATATATGTTGTGAAATCCTGAGCTGGTTATGTTGATAGCAATATCTGTTGAGATTTCAAGAGGACTAGAATCCAATCTGGACTACTCAGTTTAGTCAAGAAAACTTGGGCATCAGCATCTCCAATAAACGAATTATCATATTTGTATAGGACATTCTATGTATCTTAACTCCTCTATCTAAGTACTCATAAAGCTCCTATCACTACTGCAGGCAAATGTGATGTAGATCTTACAAAAAATCAACTTAGTGGAGCTATTCTTGATTTCAAATGGCATCAGTTAAATCAAAACTGAATCTTTCAAATATGTCTCTGCAGAGTGCTTTGAGCATTATTCAGTGTTGTAAAAGAACCACAAACAAAGGTGTTTTTTACTGGAAGTTGAACAGATTTGCTGAACTGTGCAATGTAAACACGAACACCTTACAACTGGGGCATGTTCCCTCAGACTCACTCCAGTCCTGGGTACAAAACAAGGTGAGATAAGTAACATGAATGGAAGGTCTCATTTATTCTTCTGACTTGTTGCAACAGAGAGAATTACTGAGAGTGTGTTGAGTGACAGTTCTCTTAAAAGGATTATCTTGAGAACGTTTTAAAGCTGATAAAGTGGTGACTAACATTTCAGAGCTATTACAACACTGCAGAAAGGCCACTCCTTGGGAAGCAGTCCGACAGAGTGAGAGTAAGCTACAAGAACACAGGAGGCAAAAGACCTGCAGAATGAAGAGACAATAACTAGTGAGAAATACTAATTATTTTTACATGAGGGGTAGTCCCCTCTCCTTCATGTCAAAACCCATGCTTCCTCCACAGGCCAGTTGAGATGTGTAAAGGCTGGGTGTCCCTCGCTGTCCTTTACATTGCTCTGTGGCATTCTGTGCAAGACCAAAGGTAAATCGATCTTTGTAAGAAGAAATTAAATAGGTGGGGGCTGCACAAAATGAGTCCAAATCTCCTCCTGTGATGAGCATGCTGCTAATTCACCAGCTGACCTGCTCATGGCCACCTGAGCTGCCAGCTCCTTTGCTCAGCAGCCCTGCTGCCACTTAGGCTGTGAAAGAGTATAAATCTCCCTGTAGGGTGTGAGAGCTTTTAACCTCCAGTTTGCACAATTACAAATGAAAATCCAAAGGGAAAGGTAGAGGGGGATGTGAGAACAGTGCTGGAAGAAAGAAGGACAATGTTCAAATCTTTAGCAGCTGTGCTTTGAGCTTGCCCTACATGACTCTATGGAGTTTGTAGGGCCTCATACTGTAGGAGTTTGCTGTCTCTGGGATGTGATATTTAAAATGGTGAGTGCACACACATGCACGCACATGCACAGAGGACTGACTGCTTGTATTTGATAAAGTTCTGACTTTGCATCTTCACACCTACAAAATCAATAGGCCTTGCGTCCCACACAATTTGAGAGTGGTTTTATTTTGTTTCCTGACTACCTTCCTTACCAGTTTTAATTGGAAGAAATATTTTTTCTTTAATTGCCTACCCTAAGCTTTAACAGTAATTTTCTGTGTGTTTCACTGTCCACAGAGATGTTCCAGAACAAATAGTCTCCAAACCTTAAATACATCTATTACTCTGTAATTCACCTACCATTTTTCTGTGGGGAGGGAGGTTACCTTCAACTTGCTTTGGACTTTTAGCAGGGAAGTGGAATTTAGAAGTCTATCTGAGAGTCTAGTTCTCAAGGGTTTTTTAATTATTTTTCCTTTAATGATGTTTTCTTAGTTCATGCATTGACATTATTCATAAGAATGACAAGAAAATTCCTAAGCCGCTGGATTTTGAACTATTGACTAAGAAAAAAAAAAACCACCTAAATATAGTAGCCCAAAACCTGCTAGCTAAATGCAGATCTGTGTCTCCCTCAATGGAACAGAGAGAGGGATGTTAACAGGCTAGTTAAGCTATTGGAACAGATGCTGCAGCTGCAAGGCCCAAAGCTGTGGACAGTGACAACTCTGCCCATCACTTCTGCTATGAAAACATTGGTCAGTCCACAAGTACAGACACCTTAGCAGGCTTCAGCTGACAAGCTGTCAGTGCACTACTTTCAGACAATGCCCTCACTTTTTGCTTTTTGAGCTTCCAGTTGGCCTTGACTGCATAGCTATGTATAAAACTTATATGTATATATTAGTAACTACATGTTTCTCAAAAAATCACTGGAAATGGATGGTCCCTATTCTGCATCACTTGCTTTGAGGGTTCCTGCTGAACAGAAGTTTGCTGTTCTCCAGTAAGCTGAAATGAGTTATTTTATCCTAAAATATCTGCTGATGTGGCTAATAGCTAAGAAACAAGAGCAAGCAGGTCTTCTGAAAGGTAGCGAATGACAGAAAAGGGCTGAACGAGACCTGTGAGTTTCCCCTCTTCATGTCTGGGGTGTGTGTAAGCTCTGCCCTGCAGTGAATGATCTCTGGGCTGGAGCACTGACCAAAGCATTGCGGCACAGCCAGACTGTGACATGGCTAGCAAACCTGCCCTGTGGCACTGCCAGGTTGCCTCAACAGTGGGTGCTGCACAGCCTGGGCATCATGGAATGGGATTGCTTCTGCTGCATGAGAGAGCTGGTTTCCCCTTGTTAGGTTTCTGCAGCTACTGAGTACCAATGGGTCTGCCTCTTGGCTGCTGTTGTGTCTTTTGGGGGCTTTGCAAAATGGATTCTCAAAAATACGTTCCTTGCCATGTTTCAAACAACAAACTGCTCTCTTTATGATGGTAGTGATGGGTGATTCTTAGCAAATAAGTATTTGACAATATTATAATATAATTTGACAAGTTTCTACATATGGACAAATGTAGTGCATGCTATCCTTATCTGTGACCAAAGTATGGGGCCAAAAGGAAGAATTTAGAAAATATCTGACAGCAAACAGGACGGGCTAAGGTAGACTACAAGAAAAAAAACCACAGAGGAAGTAGAAAAAGAGCTGCTCAAAAAGTTTTTTGGAGCTTCTTTTTTCCTCAAGTCGAGTAGATAAATTGATGTAGGCAGCAGCAAGATGAAAAAATACAGGTTTGGGGGAATCTTTCTAACTCATAATGTTCTACTAACCAGGAAGTGGAAATTACAAATCCTTGAGAACAATCCCTGTATAAAGCTGTTCCAGGTGACTGTTAGCAGAACAGTTATGCAGGACTTCAGTCTGGAAGAAACTGTGCAATATAGCACGTTGGAGTAATCTGATTATGACCTGAAAATAACCATGTAGACTGATGAGGCCATGAAGGATGAACCTATTCATGCACAGATCAGGATACTGTAGCAATACAGTGTTGAGAGACATGGCAACTCTGACCCATGCTTCATAAAAAGTTGTTGCAAATAGCACTGGACTAGATGAAACCAATTACTAAAGTGATGAGTTGGGTGGAGTTTAGAGGGGTTATGCCTGGGTCATAACATGCTTATGATAATGAAATATCAGGTGTGTTTTCAGTAGCATCTTTCATTACAAGAATAACATCTCACTAAATGTATTACTGTGAGTAGGAAATTACAGTGACTGTCTCTGGAAGGAGAAGCGGTTTGGTGTGCCAAGTTCAGAGTAGTGAGGCACTACCCATAAGCTGAAAAACCATGTGCAGGTGCCTAAGGAGTATTGTGCACTACCTTACAATATACCTGTGGAGCGTGCTCTTGGATTGAGCTGTTATTAACAAGCCTGATTCCCTTGCCTTTGCCCTTAAAAGGGCAAAATACCTTTTTGCCATAAGAATGTCTTTTTAACATGCAGAAACTGGGATTGGGTGAGGATGATAAAATATACAGCTAAAATAAATAGTTGAGACAGACTAATAAATAGTAGATAGTAAAACTTCCATTTTAGGAACAGTATCACCTACCTGGTGATTTCAAAATCCCAAAGGAGCCATAATAGGGTATCCCATTTTTGATTCACAAAAAAACCCCAAAAGATACACAAAATAGACCTGCCATGTATGGTATATATTATTTCCAAGCATAACCCACAATCTAGCTAGATTTTAATCTAGTTGATTCTTTCTGCAAAATCTTTCCTAATAAATGTCATCTGATGAGTTTAGGTCACTTCTTTTTTAGCATGTCCTGAGTCTGTTATCTTCTTAGTCAACCAGTGATGACTGTCTGGACAGCTGAAGTTGAAAGTGTTTGTTAATAATGGTCAATCAAACAGCAGCAATTCTGTACCTGCACAGAATGAATATATAAGAACTGCCATTTCCTTGTATGCGTTCGGGTGTTTGAAATAACAAATAATTATTCCATTCACTGGAAATTCACAACTCCCTGAAATAAATCTGCCAGTAAACTATGCTTTGTGCTAGTAACAGCCATTCAATGGAATGGAAATGTAAAGTGCTTTGTGTGTGTCCGGCAAGCCCACGCCTGAAGTTGCACAGAAGTGATGATTATTTCCTCCTTGATTTTTCTAAGTGTGACTTGTCAACTCTTCTGGGAATGAGGTATGGAATGAGAGAACCTTGTTGACATGTTTTAAAGGAACAGAGGAACTTGAAAACTACCAAAATAGATTATATTTTCAGTCCTTCTAAGATACCATCCTATTTTTGACAAACACGTGTATCAGGCACTTTGTATAGAGGTGAAGAGGGCAGATAGGCGCTGTAAGAAAATGGGAGTTTAATTCTAATCTGGATTTGCAGTAGTAACTTATTGGCATCAAAGGTAAAGTATGAATTTAATAAAAACATTCATAATGGTCCTAGCTTTACATTTTGGACACAATTTAGTATTTTGTTTATGCTTAATATAAAATATAAATAAATATTTTAAATGTCTCTGTGTGTTTATATATATATAAATATTAACTGTAGTATAGATTTTACCTCTCACATTCTGGGAGATGTCTCCAGGATGCTTGTGGAATGCTGAATGCTGCACCTTGGACTTTGTTGGTAGAGATAGAGGGGCAAATAACTGAGAGCCGGTGGGAACAGTTTCATCCCTTCCTCTCTAAGCTAAACAAGGGAGACCTTCACTGAGCAGTGGGCTTTAAAAAGCTAATCAGAAAGTCCTTCCAATTGCAAATCACAAATGAAAATTGACACTAATGCTGCATATTCAAAAAGCTGGCATTTGTGAGACTTCTGTTGCTGTTTTCAAATGAAAGAGGTCACTCCTTTACTCATTTGTTTGGTGTTTGTCATAATAACTGTAATTATGAGGCACTACTGTGATAATTTAATGTAATTTAGCACAAAATTAGTGAACAAAAATACTACACAATAATTCTTCCATGGAGCCATGCTGCTAGTAAACAATGGCATTCAGTGACATCTTTCCTGTCATTTTTCCTCATCAGGCTTATGTAGGCTATAGTACTTTTACTTGTCTTGCTTTTTTTTTTTAAATGAGTACAAGTATCATAGCAGAATTACTGAAATGAGAGCTGCAAAAATTGCTCTGCCCTTTGGCAAAGAACACTAACTTATTCATTATCCAGTGAGTACAGCTTTAAAAAGAGTGTCCTCTGAAAGCTTCATTGTCCTTTCCACGCTCCGATGATGCTCAATAATGTCATCACTGCTGATTCCAGGGAAAAATACTTCTATCAGTGGGAGGGGGAACAATAATTTCAATAGGCTTTTCTGGTGCAAACTCCTTTCAGTTGATCTCTAATACAGGAGACAATCTCTGATGCTTTCTCTTCATGTAGGAGAGGAAAGGCTTGGACTGTGGTGTATTGGGACCACTCTGCATGCACACCGGAGAAAACCCAGACGATGCAGTTGACACATGTCACAATCACAAAGTTGAAGTAAAAGAACTAAAAAAGCTCCCTTTTGAAACATTCCTAAATATTAATGTAACTATGGAAGCACTATTTTGTATACCTCTCAGATCCAGTATCTGAGGTGACAAGTTTTCCAGTCCAACAGCTTGTCTTAGATCAGATTTTGAAATACAAGGACTTCCTTAAACTCATGTTTAGCCTTGGAGAAGGCTTATGGGAATCTTACCAGCATGTATAGATGCATACCTGATGCAAGGGAATGAAGACAAGGGAGCCAGACTCTTTTCAGTAGTGCCCACTGACAGTTCAAGAGGCAATGGACACAAATGGAAATGCATAAGACATTTAAAGAAAGAAAACAGGTTTTTCAATGTGAGGGTGGTCAAGCACTGGCACAGGTTGCTCAGAGAGTTTGTGGATCATTTATCTGCAGAGATAGTCAAAACTCAAATGGATACCGCCTTGAACAACCTACAGTAGCTCACCCATCTAGAGTAGAGTTGTTGGACTGATGAGCACCTGCAGCTAAAGAAAATTTGAGGAGAAAGGAAAAAAGGTATCTCAGGGGTAGGATGCCCATAGCCAGATGCTGACTGCATTAAAAAAGAATGGGGACAGCACCATATTTGCCTCTGCACTGTGATCTTATTAGCATGCCTGAGTGCTGGAAGGGTGTGAGTAGTCCCCCCTTTCCACAAATCTTTTTTCATCAGCTGTATTCAAAACCCTTCATTCTAAATCTGAACCCTTATGGTCCTGCCCTTTCTATATCAGCCTATTATATGGGGATGTGGTTAATCCCCAAGCCCTTGACCTTTAGTGATTTGTACTGCTGTCAAGACACATTATACAGCTTTCCAAACTGCTCTGCACTACAGAAGAAAATGTCCACAGTAGGGTTCTTTTGTTTAAACCACCAGGCAACAGGCATCAGTTTTATCATGCAAACATTTTCTTATTTTACATCAAGGGAAACAAGTCTCCCCTGCCATCCCTTCCCCAGAAGAGTTTCAGTATGAAAAACAGAGCTGAGAAGCTAGAGTAGGTTCAGGAGAACTGTCTGCAATTTGCCAGCCAATGAAGATTATGTTATTCCTGCTGGGACAGAAGCTGAGAGGAAAATGTGAGCTTAGTATTAATATCTAGGAAGATGATGGCTTGATTTTTCAAGGTAAAAACATCATTTTTGAAGTGGCCTATGGCTTTGGGGGGAAAAAAAAAAGGTTGCTGGGGTTTAGGAGCATCTGTAGGGTACTCAGGGACGTCAACTCTACTGTTCAAAGGTGGTGGGTAAGTCACCTGTGAAAAGACGTAGGAATTAGAGGGTGTTCTCCCATTAGCCGCAAAGAGAGCAGATGCAGCATATATGCAGTCTCCCATCCTCAAGGTTCCTTTATTCAGAGATTTAACCTTAGCATAGCAGGGACAATTTCTTCTCTCTGCCAGTTCAATTCTTGTCTTTTTGAGGACTTTGTCACGTGTCTCAGCTGGACTAATAGGAGTTTTGAAGTGGACTGAAAATAGCAACTAAATTCACAACCAACAGTGATGACTTTCAGCCATCAGCCTAAGCTGTATTTTGATATGGAGTTAGGACATGGATGTATTAGAAATTCCCATAATAGAAAAGGTTAAAAAAGTGTTTTCTTCCAAGATCTACCAAGTTCTGACTAAGATTGCCATTCTAATGCCAAAGAAAGATTTAATACTAAATTTTCTAGCTAAACAATTTCTCACATCAGCTTACCAGTAGGAACAGTTACTTTTCATGCTACAGGAGATTAACATCAGATAGCCTAAAAGGACTGTATCTGTAACACTAACCTGAGCCTTATATGCACAGTGATAACCTTTAAATTAACAAGTGCAACTCAGAAAAGGGATCTTTGGGTCACACCTGTTATTTCTCTTAAAACTGAATCTCAGTAGCCATTGCATGAATTCATAGGTGCTGATGTCTAGAGTAGCATCTAGTTGCAGCTGTGGTCCCCTGGCCAGAGGAATGATGGGATCTGGAGGCACACTAACAAGGGCAGCTGGGGTGATGATACATCAGGAACAGCTCTCTGCACAGAGAATCGAACAGCCTCTGGTTCACTGTTTTGAAACAAAGATGACTGGGGTAGAGCTGATAGATTTAATATCGTCACAGGTGTTTTGGAGAAAGTGAGTGGGAAACGATTATTCACTAGCCCTTGCAATGCAAGTTAGCTAATAATGTTATCTGTTGGCAGATATAAAAGAAACAACATGAAGTCTGTTTACCCCACACAATAATTCCAATATTAAAACCATGAGACTCATTGCTATGAACAGTTGTGGAGGGCAAAAGTTCAGAAAGTGATAAGACAACTTCAGGAAGGGTAGGTCTGTCAGGGCCTATCAGATATCAAATCCTGGTAGCAGCCTGAAGCTCAAAAAGTTCTTAGCCTGTTCCCCATGGAAGCTGGGAGACTGCTGCTACAAATGGATAGTTCTCCACACCTCACTTTTCTCTTTCCTGAGCATCCCCTCCTGACAGTTGCTGGAGCCTGTAAAGGATAGATTGTAGACAGACCTATGGTCAGACCCAATCTATGGTTATCTGTTGGGTTTACCACCCATGATGTTAAGAAGGTCTATGGATGTTACAGTCCTGATAGCCTGGACAGAAATCCAAGGCAACAACAGCATGAAGTCTGAAGCCAAAGGTGCATGAGATTCATATTTTGCCACTGTAACGGAGGTCATGCTGTGTTTTCTGCACGGTGTCACAGCTGAACCATGTGGGTCACATTTCACAGTGATTTCTCTCTACACTGTGGTGTTTTGTAACAATATTGCAAGGATTTCTAAGCAGTGAAAAGACAGTTTTCTTGCATTCCCTTTTGCTGCTGGCCTACCCACGCACGCTTCCTTTCACTGGTTTTTGTAACAGCTGGGACCTCTCCTTCAGCACTGCTCTCGGTCCCTGGCTTCCCCAGCTCCATTCATGCCAAGAAAATGTGGTTTTCAGAAAGGGGAGATCTGCTTGGCAAAGGGAAAGATAGGACAAAGGGGCAGAGAGAGCTGGAAAACTCCTCAGGGTATTCACCCACTCAGCTCCAGCCACATTCCCTCCTCATGCCTGTGTTTCCAAGCTCATTTGTAATCCATTGCAATAGCTCTCAGTCCTTCCTGTGCTTTCAATTTGCAAATCAGTCTGCCTGTCTAGAGCCATATCAAATGTTTTCAAGCAGCTCCTCTCTTTCACCCCTGTCAGCCGTGCTGACTAGATGAGCAGACCCTGGAGTCGGGCAGGACAAGCCAACGTGACCTGCTGCGAATTAGCTGCAGATGGGCTCCGACTAAGGGGACTAGAGGCACTCTCCTGCAAAGCTTGCCATGGCAATTTGAGACTTTACCATCTGCAGCTCCCTCTTTTTTAAGACCTGCTATTTCATAGTGGAAGAGAAGAAGCACTTGCTCCCGCCTTAACTGACTTGCTCCTCATTAACCCTCATCAGCTCAAGCCAGCACTGAAAGTTGAGACAGTGGTGACACTGACACAGGGCCACTCCTTCTGTCCCTGCCACACAACGAGTGCTTAGTGTGCCACAAGATCTCCCTCCCGTTATCTGTGTTCATCCGGAAACTATCACATATTCAGATGTGGTCTTTGCTTAGAAATAATTTTTTTTTTCTGTTTTGTTTTTCACAATAATTAACTCAACAGAGACAAGATATGTTTGTTTTGCTTTGGGAGCTACAATAGGCAATGTCAACTCTAGAAACAGCTGCTGGCTGCAGTTGAATTTTTTTTTTCATTCTTCCCTCCTCTGGAATATACAGAGTAAGGTAAAGCAGCACAATTTGTAACTGAATCTCAGTTTTACTACATTTCTTCTATGAGCAGGAATCCTGAAAAAGCCCTTTAAATCATAAAAGTACTTTGTTGAGATGCTTCCAAGTATTCTTTTAATTAGCAACAATATTTTATTTAGAAATTTTCCTTTCTGTTTTGAAGGCTCAAACAAAACATTCTGGGTCATTTTTCTGTTTCTTTCAACTGATTAAAAAGAATTCCCCCACATTTTGGGTTGCACAAAATGTCTGTGTGTTTTGATTGTGGTTGACCTGAATTCCCAACATAGATTCAATTTTATTTTATTTTTTTATGTGAAAAATCAAAACATCAGTTATTAGCACATGTCACAGTGTATCTTGCCTGTTTATTTCACAGTAGAAAAGATACTTTGCTTCATTACATCCTATTTTATACAGAGTCTTCCTGTGTTGCCCTGACAATTCCTCTGCCTCCTCCTGGCTTCCTCACCTCTCCAGGCCTTTCTGTTGTATCCTTCTGCTCTATGTAGGTCACTACTGCGCGTCCCTGAAGTCTCCCCTTGTTGTTTCTGAAATGAGATGCTTCATTAGCCACTCTCCAGTCTTCTGGCATTACTGAATTTCTGCAGTCAGCTTGCAGACACCTCTGCTAGTGGCTGCCTTCCTCCTCTTGCTACTTGCCCTGCAGAAATAGCGCCAAACGCATTCATGAGTCGGAAACTCTGGGGAATGCCCATTAGTGTGCCATGGGTTTCTCTTGGGTGTGCATCACGCTCTGAATCTTATGGAACCTCATTATGTTTCTTTTCTGTTTAGATGCTCAACATAGCTAATATTTGAGGAGGACGGATGCAAGGTTTTAACATTTTTTAAAAATTCCTTAAATTGCTGTATTTTGGGGCTAAAGGGAGGAGATTTGCAAAAGAGAATTAGCTCTACGCTTCTAGCTCAAATGGCTCTTATTCTGCCCTAAGAAAAGAAAACTAAATGAAGAGGAAGAGAATTATGTACATGAGTCTGTGCAGCTCCCTGCCCCCTCCAACAGGAGCACTGAAAGCAAACAGGGCACGATGGTTGTCTTCCGCTGGGAAAAGGCACTGCAAAGGTAGGAAACAGGGAGAACAAAGAGTGTGTGTTCCAGACATCTGCACACAATTGCCAACAAATAATCCTGGCAGCGTCTTCATTGTCTGTAGGAGTGTGCTCCATACAGCTAATCCCTGGGTCCTGAGTTGCCATCTGGAGTATGCCACGAGCAGGTCTGTGCAGCAGAGGTGTTGCGACAAGCCAGTCAGTGCACCCAGGGCCTGCCAGCAGCCACGGGCTGTTCTTGCTCAGTCACACTTGTAGCCGAACGCACAAAATGTACTCACAGCAGGGCAGCTGCCCCTCGGGAGAGGTCTCCTGGAAATAAAAGCCTGAGTCGTATCAGCGGGATTTCCCTCAGAGAGTCTGGGAGCAGGATGACCCTCAGAGCACTTCTTGGAGCACCACCAGCACCCTACGCCTGGGAGCCTTTCAGACAGCAGGAGAAATACCAACAGGAAGCAAAAACTGCTGAAATCCAGAGAGAGGATGCTTGGTCCCTGCTGTGCTAGGAGTGAAGGCCAGGTAAAGGCCATGTGGCAGCAGGGGGCTGGCAATTGCCCTGTTACCCACCCCACAGTGCACATCACCCCCCATCACACAGTCTCTGTCACCTGCTCACTTCAGATTGCAGCATCCTGGCATCTCCTGTCACCCTCTGTGCCGGCCCAGGGCCTGTGCCGGAGCCCCAGCAGCTCATGTGGAGAGCCCCGTGGTGTTCCCCCACCTCTGCTGAGCCACGCAGCCATGGCCCCATTCAAGCATCAGAGGGGGCTCTCATTGCCCCCTCCCTTTAGTAACCACAAGGCTTTTGGTGGGGGTAGGGGTGATACACAGGCTCTGTATAGCTATTGCTGTCTCTGCTCCTGCTGGAAGTGGCGCTGTTCGGGGCCCTGAGCGGCCCAGCCACGGCAGTGCTGCCCAAGAGCCGGGCACGGGAGGGCCGCAGGGCTGCAAGGCTGGAGCATGAGCTCAGCACGTGCGCACAGCCGAGAGCCCTGCATGCAGCTCGTGTCCTGCCGGCGCTGGAATCCTCGGAGGTGGTAGCTATGTGTGTGTTTTCTCAATCTCTTCTCCCCTGCTGTATCTTCCTCTCTTCCTCTCTCTCTTTCCCTAATTCTCTTGTCCCAAAAGCAGTGGGTAACATAGCATTTCCCGAGTTGAAAGGTTCTTCTCACTTAGGCTAAGCTTGTGCTGGGTAAATGCTAAATTAACACAACGTAACAGTATGAGAATGGATTTTACGTGTAATTCAATGTTGTATTTCATCCTTTGCCAGAGATGGTTGATTTTTGATGGTTTGGTTTTGATATTTTTGCCAGGGAACTTCAGTGTGATTTTTGCCTGTTGAGGCTATATATTGGGGATTTCTCCTTGGTGCTGAGAGAGAGTTATGGAAGGTTGAGCTGAAGCCCTGGATCTAAGGCTGCAAGGCTTAAGCTGTGCCACCTTTGCTGACTGCACCCTTTGGAAACTGTGCTACCTGTGGTGCTGATGAGTACCTCTTGGCACGGTGCCAAGCTGCCAGTAGGGGCTAGGGTTAGGCTTGAGAGAGTCAAAGACATGGACAAACTCTATATTGGAAAAGGGGAAAAATGGCTCTAAAAGTGCAGCCAAACCCTGAAAGCTGTAACCATGCAGGACTATTCGTCTCCCATTTTCTGGTTCTTTACTGGGCTGTCAAAGCAGCAACAGCTCCTGGCATTGGGGGTGCTTTCCCCCCAGAGATCTCAAAGTTGTCTGGTGAGAGTCATAGACTCTCACTAATCACACTCCAGGGACACAGGGAAGGAAGAACAGAGACGTGACATGATCTCCTGCCTGCCCTGCCTCACTCCTGTCTCTCCTAACATCTTCAATTTCTCACCACCTTGAGACTAGAGCCCTTATGTCACACAAGAAGTAGAAAATCATCCATTAATCCTCCTTCTGTTTTTCCCCCAGGAGCTGCTGTGTTTTCTCAGGCAGGGATGCATTTGCTTAGAAAGGCAAGCACTGCCTATTGGCAGTGAATTCCCTCTCTCTGCCCGTATCTGGAGGGCTCTCCCCATGGGGATGCAGCAACAGCCTCCTGTTTGATGTCCATCAGTGATAAACTGGCAGATGGGTCACCCGCTGCTCCAGAACCAAAGCACCAACCCCCTTTGTTGACATTAACCTCAATAGTGAAAGGTGCAACTTCTGTTTGTAAAGAAAAAGAGAGAAAAGGCAAAGGTTTGGGTCATGCGTTTCCCTGCCTCTCCCTCCAATGGCTTTGACTCATTTTGGGCTTTGGTCCAAAAGCTCATTAAAAGGAAAGCACAGCCAAGTATTACTCTGAAAGAGAGGAGAAAATGGCTCATCCATCAGAAGAAAGACAAACAGTGTCAGATACGGGTTGCTAATTTGCTCTCCCTAGGGAGACCTGCTTCTTTTTAACCAGAAGAGTGTTTTTCCACAGAGGGATGCTGACTCAGCCTAACTTTTTCTTACCCTGGGCTTCTCCCCTTCCTGGCAAGATCCCAGTGCAGACATCTCCCTTGCCTGTTGATCTCTGAAGTGCTGGATGGGCATTGCTTGGGAAAGAGACCAATGCATGGATGGCTCCTAGGTGTCTCCCGCAACACCTGAAATGTGGAAAATAGATGCATCCTGTAACAGCAGAATGGTGGCAAATAAGGAAACTCAAATCAGAGAAACCAGTCTGAACCATCATTCTATTATTCTATTAGTCTGGAGAAAAGGATGCTGAGGGGATACCTTATTGCTCTCTACAGCTACCTGAAAGGAGGTTGTAGCCAGGTGGGGATAGGTGTCTTCTTACAATTAGCAAACAATAGGACAAGAGGAAATGGTCTCAAGTCATGCCAGGGGAAGTTTGTATGAGATATTAGGAAAAATTACTTCACAGAAAGGGTTGTCAAGCGTTGGAACAGGCTGCCCAGGAAAGTGGTAGAGTTGCCATCCCTGGAGGTATTTAAAAGAGGTGTAGGTGTGGCTCTTACGGATATGGTTTATTGGTGGACTTGGTAGCGTTAGGTTAACTGTTGGACTCAATGATCTTAAGGGCCTTTTCCAACTGAAATGATTCTGTGATTCTGTAAAATGTAAGTACGGAAAAATAAGGCACTTTAAAAAAAAAAACCAAACTTATTTCGGGACAAAGCTATTTACATCACTGGTACTAACCCAATACTCGGGGCAAGAACTGTGGAGAACGCTGGATGAAGATGCAAATGTTGCATGACAACAAGGAAATGGGTTTTTTTGTGTAAAAATCACTCAAAAGCCTTTTGAGCAGAGATTACTAAAGATGTTGTTTTGCAGTGTTGCTAGGAGCACTAGGAATATGACAGAGAAGTGGAGGAAAGGTGATGTACTAATATTTAAAATATATAAATGAGATATCCTTTCATGTCCTTTAGTCCAGGCAAAGTAATGGAACAGCTGAATGTAATTATTTATTAAAAATGAAGGGTGAGGGGGTTAATAAATGCCAAACATTGTCAAACTAAATGGAGTCCCTTTCTTTGCTGAGATAATGTTTGGTAGTTAAAGGTAAAAATAATTAACGTGTTTAAATTTAGTTTTGAGCCAGGCATTTTCTTCGAGAAAACACAATGTTTTGATTAAAAAATGCAAAATGATACATAATTCAAAGTGGAGCATGTTCAGTGGGTTGGAAAGTGACTCATTGCCAGAGCTCCTGTGTAATTGTAACTAGGGAATTGTTGTTCCGGCAGGCCTGTTTCCAGTTGGGTCATCTGCAGGAGGAGGAATCTTGCTTCTTTTCCTGCATTAACTGTGGCATGTGCTCTGCATGTGTGTGCCTTTGTGTCTCTGTGTGTGTGTGTGTGTGTGTGTGTGTTTCTGGTGGGTTTGCATCTGTCTGCAGGGGCTGTTTCTTCATCCCACATCTTTAATGGCATTTATCAATAGTCTGAAGGGCATCAACATGACTCCTGTTCTGACCACACTTGCAGGCCATATAAAAGTTGGAGGCTAGTGAAGAAGTAGGATATTTACTTACCAACACAGTGCATCTGAGACTGCTTGGTAGGATATGCACAACAGGAAATGCCTGCTTGGCAAATGCACTGGAAGCCCTGGCCCACTGTGGGAGCTGTCGGGAGCCTTGCCTCTGCTTCAATCAAGCTTTCTCTCGCAGATGTTCCCTTGAGGAGCCATTGTAGGGCTCCTCAGCCTGGCATGTGAGAGCACAGGAACAGCAAAAGTGAGGAAGGTCCATCTCAACAAATTCAGCCTGGAAATAAAGTCCAGGTTTTTCAGAGTCAGGAGAACCTCTCCTTCCACAACTTGCCAAAGGCTGTGGTCATACAACATCAGGATTGGGCATTTTTCCAAATGTTGTGCTCATGTTCAATTGGAGTTGATTTCAGGAAGGCCTCTGGTCTCTAGTGGTATCTTCATGTACTTTCCATCTGAGAACTCCTTAAATTTTTGCCACTGGAAGTGTCGATCCCTTAGAAATGTCATTTATGTAGATTGTAATACAGCTGTTACAGAAGTTGCTTTATTGAAGTTGACCTGTTTCGTCAACTTTTCTATATTTTAGAAGATAGTCTGTATGAGAACTCAAGGTCAGCTGTCACAGGGTAACCCTGGCTGTCCTGCCTAGCTCATCCAAAAACTGATTTTGTACCGACTTATTCACCAGGGAAAGATTTATCCTCTAGTACAGCATTAGTCAGCAGTCTCCCCTGTTCAGTAGTTGCTATTTTTAAGTCATTGGAAGGAGGGCTGCTTTAAGAAATACCATTTGAGTCATAGGAAAATTGAGCAGGGGTCAAGTCTCACTGTCCTGAGTAGGAAGTTGCACTCCCACTTCCTTCCTGCCTCTTTCCAGAAGATCTCGGTAATCCTCTCCTCCAGCCTTTCTGTCACCAAGCTGCCTGGGGAGTGAAACCTGCCCCGGCTCCCTCAGGAACCTGTGAAACACTCCCCAAAACAGCCTCTCCCAAACCCCACCAGCTGCATCCTTTGTGAAGCTATCAGGTGTCACAGAGACTTTTCCTGGACTTTTGGATACTCAGCCTCATCCCATCCCTTACCCTGTGTGTCACAGCTCCCACAGAGGTGAGAAATAAAGTGTCCCCAGCTGTGGGTGGCTGGGCTGAGGGCCCAGAGCTGCTGTGGAGCTGCCCACAGCTCTGCCCTGCCATTAGCACCTCTTCCTGCTGGGCCACCACACCTTAGGAATGGCCAGTTGTCCACCTCTGATTATTATTGGGTTTGCTGCAAGTTGCGTGTTAACTGCTTAGTAAATTGATGTGTAACACAGGCAACTATGATTTAATTCCATTTTGCAAATTGGGAAAGTTCAGGCCTGTTCCTGTAAGTGACACCACTGAGGGCTGTGGCAAAGAAATGGGCTGATTCTCGGTTCTGGGGAGGAAATGGCTGAGGATACATTCATCCCAGCACAGCTAGGATGCACGCAAGCTTCGTAATGAGCCCTGGAGGCAGTGCTTCCTCTCTTCGGCACATGGAGGAAGGAAACTCCGTGGTGTTAACACAGGGTGGAAGGTGGTGCTGGCTCACGAGCCGCAGGGAGGATGTGACTCCACATGTGTCACCAGCGCGAGGCCAGGAGCTGTGCCAAGGCAGTTTCCCATGGCAATCGCCACAGAGCCAGCAGAGAGAGTGCCTTGCAGCTTGGATGCTGTGTCTGGCTGAGAAGAGACCCTGAAGGAGGAGAAAGGGCTCAGCTGCCATGGCAACAACAAAGCCACTGCTGGACCTCCCCAACCCAGTCAAGGTGGGGTGGAAAGATAGGAGGTGGAGCTTTCTGGTTGGTTTAGAGGAGACCTGCACACCCCACTTTGTAAATGTGTGTCCTCGTTGCCTTGAATGTGGCAGTGCCCCCAACTGAGATTTTTGGTTGTCAGACTCAATTCTTTGTATGTTACCCTTCATACAAGGTTCCCAAAGCTGTCCACAGTCCTTAACTAAACTGATGCCTTCTAGAAGTATGTAGATAATAAGAAGGAAGGAGTTTAATATGATTTTTAAAATTTTTTTATATATATATATATTATTTTTTTTTAAAAAAATTTAAATCATGTTAATTTTTTACATGCTGAAACACCACTGGTTCTCTAAACTGACATGGTAAGGGGAAAAAACCTGGACTTTGCTTCTTGTGTTTGCAGGACACATTTATCCAACGCTAGCAGGGAGCTTCAATAACACCAGCTGCAGATCTTCATTCTTACTTTGTTATGGGTGGCCTTGTGCCTCCTGTCCTGCTGAGCCCCACACGTGGTGAGCTGACAGCACCGGTGCTTCAGCCTCACAGGCACAGCATGGACATCAGACAGCTGTGGGAAACGGGGCGGTTCTGGTGAATGCTGGCAAGCTCCTTGCTGTGCACGTGGCAGCAGCTCATCCTCTGGGCTCGTTGTGGCTGCTCCCAGCAGTCTGCCTTCACTGTGGCACTGGTGCCCAAGTGACATCACTCAACCCACTGCAACTGAGGCAGTGTGGGTTTGTTTAGTTGTGCTGCTTGCTGGATTAATTTTTATTTTCACTGTGACAGCTTTTACATAGAGAAGTCAACTCTGCTCCTAGCTAAACCTTTGTATTATTCCATTGCATTGCAAAAGAGAAGTAGAAACCCTATTATTGTTTGCAAATATCTATATCTGCAGTTAATGTATTATTAGGAGAGGAGGCTCCAAATTGTTGTTTTGAAGGAAAATTAAAATGATTATCAGCTATATCTCTTTTAAGTTCGGAAGGATTGGGTATTACATAGGTTTTGGGTAAAAAATCCAGGGGATACTTTCAGTCCTTCTTGTGAAACCTCTTTTTTTTCTTTTCTATGTGGTCTGGTCTGCCAAGTGGGACATAGTGTCTCTGGGAGCAAATGGACACAGAGAGCTGCCACTGAGCATCAGTGAGTGTGGGCAATGGCTACTCTGCATCTGCCAGCTGGATGTCTCTGCAAGGGGATTACAAAAAGTTTGTCATTCTGTATGTTGTCTACATGTGATACAATCTTCTATAAACAGTAAACAATTAGCAAGCTAGCATCTAGAAAAGGTGTAAAAGACAGAATTCTCAGACCAGGTTTTGCTGTAGTTTTAAGAAGAAATATCCCTGCTTGCTGCTGTTGTGCCCAATTTCCTCTAAGCAGGATTAGTTTGTGACCAGAGGGCAGCTCATCTGCAAGCCCAGGTAATCTTTTGAAATGCATTTCTGAGGAGACCTCATTATGTTGCCAAATGACACTGAGCTGGCCTAACTCACCAGTCTTTCAGGGCAGCCTTGGGCAGCCAGGCACTGCTGTCAGCCAGCAGATGATTTTGCTAACAGTGTCTTGAGAGGCATAAGCTCAGGATCTAGTGACCCTTGAACAGGCCAGCGAGGGCAGCAGGGAGGAAGGAGAAGGACCAAATTTGTGGATGCAGGTGGAAATGGGACAGAATTAGTGCCAAGATGTGATGTTTCATTGGTGTAAATCCTTGGCCACCAGGGTGCCCTGGGTTTGTAGACTTTATCACGATGATGTGACATGATTCAGAGGACTTCACGCAGAAAACTGAGAAGAGTTTCTGGTTTCCTCTTACTGTTTCTCCAAGCCACTCATTATTTTCACCGCTGTGGAGAAGTTAACAACAGGCATGCAGCAGCAGAAATAAATGCAGTGTGTAATGAGAGGTGGGGCTCACCGCAAAACTGCTCACCATAAGGAGAAGGAGGTTTTTCTGCAGAGAAGCCTGAAGCCAGTGGTCCAGTCGAGCATCTGGACCATGACAGCAAAGGGCAAGGTCTGCTGTTTGTTGTTGCTGCCTCCCCTTGATCCAAAGCCTTGGTGGAACAGCAAAGACCTCCTGCAGGAGCCAGGCTTGGGAAAGGAGCACTGTGGAGTGAGCCCCCTGACATACAGGACATCGATGTTTCTGTACCCTGGAATGGCTTGGACACCATCAGGTGGATGAAAGACACCATTACTGTACTCCAGAATGGAGAATCAGGTTGCTCGGACTGCAGGATGTCTCAAAGCATTG
Organism: Origma solitaria; assembly: GCA_013397895.1. Taxonomy (NCBI): domain Eukaryota; kingdom Metazoa; phylum Chordata; class Aves; order Passeriformes; family Acanthizidae; genus Origma; species Origma solitaria. The sequence continues at coordinate 2,596,563 of VZRL01003807.1, forward strand.
CGTTTGTGGGTGCTTGAACATAGATTTTATGGTGTTTTCCTCCTTGTAAAGAAGGGCACAATGTTTGTCTAAAAACAATGTCCAAATGCAGCCCAGAGTGGATTCCTCCAGAATATTGCTTTTGGCCAGACTGCTCTGAATTGGACAACAGCATCTGGAAAAGCTTCTGTGTCCCTTGACTGGCTAGAGAAAAAACTATGCTTGATCTTGGCAAATATCCCAGCTCTCATCAAGGCGCAGAATGCTTCTGTCCTTTTTGACCTCGTTTCTGCTGGACTTTACTCCGGCCAGAGTTTAGAAGCTCTCAGTTTATTGCAACAAACTGAAAATGGCTGGCAACTATGTTCAATACATGCAGGAATATGGTAGCTAATTCCTATTCCAGAAAGACACAGAAGTGAGGCTTTGTCCAGGTAAGCATAGCCCACAAAAGGTATGAAGCAGAGCAGATTTCATCAACTCCAGCTGACAGAGATTGCATTTCCTAGGAGGAAAAACATCATTCTGCACCATATAAATTGGCATTTTCTCTCCGGGTCAGGAGCTCCGTCTGCCACGGACCCAAGCAGGCTGATGTAGGAACTTCCAGTACCAACAGGCCACCTAGTTTACTCTCTCAGGGAACTCAGTTCCCCTGGTTTGAAACAGTGGGGTTAGTCATCATTACCTTATTAGCCCTCTCCTCCATGACGTTGTATGAGAGTACACTTTTAACTACCATTGCAGTGCTTCATAGCATCTATTCCATTGAAAGGGAAAGGAGCAACATCTGTTTCAAAGGGAAGCCCAAATGTCGGTTGAAAGTGCCTCCCCTATCCATGAGTGGTGAAGTCAGCTGCTATGTTCTAAAGCTGACCCTCAGCTTGGGCAGAGGGAGGAGAATCCTTCAGTTCATTTGTGGGGCACAGGAAGGGTAGATCCAGCCCCTTTCCGAACAGCATGGTGCCCATTTTCCAGCATGGCTCTGCTGGTGCTGGAGACAGATGGGTCAAGGGACTCTGCAGCTGACTCTGTACTGCTGAGATCTGCCCGGTTTCTCACCCACCTCCTGCCTGTGTCCTGAAAAGTGTGAAAATCTGATTTCCTGACTGTTTCCTAGCTGGCTCCCAGCCCAAGGGGTGAATCACCGTACCAATGTCCTGCAGCCAGGCTTGCCCTCCGCTGATCACTCATTGCCAACATAAAGTCTGTAAAGCAGGATGGCTCCTTCACTTTGCCTCCTAACTTCCTTCAGATTCTGGGCTGGTGCAGTCCCTGCCCTGTTGCTGACCTGGTGAAGAAACCTGCAGAGGACAATCCAAAGCTCCTGGGTGCTCCAAATTAGGCATTATTAGGGAGTGTTCACTCACACAAGTTGTTACCTACACCTAAATAAAGTGAGGAACCTGCTTCACATCAAAAAGACCACCCATTTTATCTGACATGGCCTCCCCTTCATCACCCCCAACCACTACTTGCTCCTAGATCTGTGTACCACTTAGATATACAGGCTTTCAATTGTGTGGGGCTTTTTAAGTTAAATTTGAATTTGAGAAAGAACTAAATGAGCTCCAAGTACCAGAATGTGATAGCTCTGGAATATTATGCAGCATTAATCTCAGCAGTGAGTGGGAGCAAGACACTGAGGGATGCGCAGCCTGAGAAAACCAGGGAGGCTCGGTAGGTAGCAGGAGCAGATAAAAGCAGACAGCTTGGAAGATTTTTTTGGAAGAGAAATATCAGTGTAAAGAAGGCAGACAGGAGAGAGACAACCCAGGCCATTTCCAGGGCAGACCTTTCAGTGAGTGCCAGCAGTTCTGTGTCACTGGATGTGGAATAGTTTTATGGGTTTTTCTAATGTCCAGGCCCTTGGAAAACGATTGTCTAGTGCCTGACCTAACGGGAAGTACAACTGCTCAAAACAGGGAGCACATCCAAGAAGAAAAATGAAAAGCAAAAAATTAAATTCAGAGATTAGCTTTTCCTATTTTTAGCTTTTCTGCAAGTTATCTGGAATGCATACAACTTATTTTGGAAGATTTAGGAAGCAGAGGGTGTTGCCAGTTCTTGCAATAGAAAAACCTAAATGTACTGTATCTCTTGTGACAGATGATGAGCTGCAAAAGGTACCTAAATAGGTGGGGTTGTTAAAGGAGGCTGGTTTTAGATGGCTGCATTAAAGGTTTTTCAAGTAAAATCTCCCTAATGTTAAAGAGAGACGCAGAGAGCAGGACAGACACACAACATTTGTGGTTCTGCAAATGGGGTCACAGGCTGTGTAGGTGCTCAGAATTATTGAATTGGGCCACAGCTGTATAGGTGTTTTGCATTTCCAAACTCTCCCATAAGAGGGAGGTTGCACTCTATCCTCTACAAAGATCCCCATAGATCTGGTGGGGATTTGGCAGCAGGAGTCTTGCCCCAGAGGGTTTGCCCATGTTACAGGCAGCCAGATAAAAACATTGCCCACGACCAGCTCCTTTCCTGACCTCGTTAAGCACCATTCTCTTCTCTGGCCTCACCCATCAAAGAGCTGCAATCTGAGCTCCTCAGAGGGCAACCCTGAAGCTTTCACTGACCTCCCATCTTCACTTGAGGTCTGGCACCCTGGAAGGGGAAGACAGCCAGCTTGTGGCTGTCTTGAATCTCTTTTCTCTGACTTTGCACAGACACAAACAACTCACTTTTGCTTTCCTGTGAACCACTGTGGCTCACTGACTCCCACTGAGTTGCTCCTGAGGAAGAGACAAAACTCTCACTCACCAAATGCAGCTATTCCTGGTGCACATAGGCTCCCTCTTCCTGACAGCTGCATTTACTGCTAAGGGCTTGTACATCAGGAACCTGGCTGAGGTGCCATTCCCTGCTGCAAGCTCTGGGAGCATCAAGATCCTAGAGGTAAAGGCACTCCAGGAGATCATAACCAAGAGAGTTGTGTTGTGTTCAGCCAGGAGGTTATTGCCTGCAATACCCAGGTACTAATTGCTGATGAGAACATGTATATGTAATACATCTTGTTTCTAATCACGTAAACAAGTATTTTCCTGGCCATGGCACTGGCAGCCAAAATGTAATTTAAATTCAGCAAGCTCCTTCCTCTCCCTGGCAGTGAGCATTCCCACCAAGCTAGTGGAGACAGCCACCGGCCACAGCCATGATCTGAACCACAGCCTGAGCAATGAATTCTGCAAAGGAAGATGCAACCCTGTGGGACGGACTGTTTTCCTTGAAAGGTCTGCAGAGCCTGTTGCTCAGAGGACCCCACTGCATTACTTCAGCAAGGAAAAGGCAGTGCTGCCCCACAATGGACAAAAGGGATGCAATATCCCGAGGTCTCTTCCAGCAGCAGAGGACAGGCTGCAAAAGAGGCAGCTACGTCTGTGCTGATCCTGCCCGCACTCTGTTCAAATGCCTTCATTGTGTGCATAAGGGCTTCTGCTGATCACCTGTGGTGCCAGGAGGAGTTGCTCAGCTCTTGCTGCAGACCTTGGATACGGGGTGCTTGTTTCTCGGTTGTTCCCGTCCTCCAGTGATGCAGAAGTGTGGCATCCACATGTGAAGGCACACGGAGAGGCTGCCTCCAGCAGCGTGCCCACTATCACCTGAGGGCTTTCCATGATGTGCAGGAGGAATTGTTTTCCAGCCTAGGGTGATGGAAACCTCTACACAGCTTTTCCTTCCTTCCTTCCTTCCTCTTTTATTTCCTGCATGCAGAGGTATTTTGCGTTTCTGGAGCCTTCTGTAGACTTATGAATGTGTTGTGGATGCCCCTGTGTATTCTTGCTGGTCCTTTAGCTGATCTCAGCTGGTTAAGGGGGCCAAGCTAATTTCCCAGGTGGATGCTAATATATTCAGGAGGGCTTGCTCCTTTGGCAGATGTTCTGCATTTCACGACTGCGGATACTCAGCTCTCAGCAGAGATGGCAACATGCTGTTGAGGGCCTCTTGTAATGACAGCCATTGTAGAAAGAGCTGTTTGAAATGCTGGGCCAGGATGGTAACACACCTCAGCACACGCTGTGCCAGGGGGAGGCTCCCTTGCAGGTCCATGGAATCTCACTCCACTTATTGGGAGGGCTGATTGCTCTGATCTCCACTCACAGACACTTTTCACTACCAGGCTAGATGGAGAGTTTACACTGCACCAGGTGTGGCATACTCACACCCTACAGGGCTAATGAAATTTAAGCTTTTTGTCTAGAAGGTGGCTTAATGCACTACTTGCATGCTCCTTGTTCAGTGATTCCATGTAATCCTCTATCCACAGGCAGCACACTGCAGCAAGCACAGGGGGATATTAGCCTGGATACTGTGCCTTAGCTCCCTCAGGTAGGTGTCCATTGTGGTCAAAGGTGATCAAAGGTGGTTCTTAGTGTCTTCCATCTTATCCTATAAAGCTTCTAGTTAGAGCCATGAAAACTAAATACCAATCTCATAAATACCAAGCGTATAAAGGCTTAAGTGCTCCACTAATAGCAGCTAAACAGGAATTTGTGTGTGTGCAAGAAACAGCTGATATAGTTGAAGTACCATATTTGTAATTTTTAAAATTTTGTCAGGCTTCCTGGTTTGTATTTCACAGAGTGGTGGAGGCCTGTGATGTTGAAGTAAATGGTGCTAAGCAACCTGGAGCATGTATGTTGTCACTATAAAAATCTGGATGCTGGTGGCACCTCATGGGTGAAGACTCTCTCAGTCCTGCTCCTCTCAGGAGCTCTGGCCATAGTGCCATACCATGTAATAACTGGAATCATTGTGGTGGTATTCCTTCAGCCTGCTCCAGACTTGAGCACATCTGAAACTACCAGAAGACACTGGAACTATCATAATATGGCCTTCACACAGTTTGCCAGTGTTTCTGGGGCTTTCAGCTAAGACCTGGACAATAGCTGACCTGTTTATTCCTGCCTGAGATTATATTAATTCATGGGTATTTATCTCCTCAGGTCTAGTTGGTTGATGGGCTTTGCCATGCCACACTGGTTTCTGCAGGATGCTGACTATTTAGTGTGCTTCTTAAGATTACCAAGCCTGCATTTCCAAGGCAGGGGTCAGCCAGCAGCCAAGCCATGCCTGCCAAGAAGGACACAGATGTGTCTCGTAGAGCATCATTCAAGGATCAGTGTGACACCCAGAAAAGCCTTTCACAACAGCAGGGTCAGCTCACATTGAGCAGCATTCCCAGCGCAGTGCTTTGCTGCAGGTACTCTCTGTGGGACAGCTTTGCTCTGCACCACTTTGCAGCTCTGGTGGCAGAGAAGGAGCCCAATCTCTGGCCATTGCAGCAGTAAAAGCATTGTAAGAGCTTTGTTGCTAAGGTATGGCCTCAGCACGGGTTTTCCTGGGAAAGCTGTGCGTCTCTCCGACAGTGATCTGCAGAGCACTGACAGGCACAAGTCATCACCAGCTGGGGCAAACAGTGTGTTGCAACCCTCCAGCAGCTTGTCTGCCTCTGGCTCTGGCGCAGGGAGCTGGTCGTGGTGAGTGAGGTGGCTCAGCTTGGCAGGTACCTCTGTCTGGGGGCACAAGGGAGGCCTTGGCCAAGCATTTGCTGCCATTTCCACACTGGGGTCATGGGTGAGGGTTACTATTGTCCAGTATTAACTTACTAAACCTCTCAAGTCTGTCAGCCTGTGGATTTGTTTCATACAAACTGAGCTGCAGGCCACTTCCACTCCCTGCCCAAGGTTTACGGTTTAGTTAACAAATCATCTCTCCTGGAAGGTAATCTGCAGGCATCAGTGGTGCCACCCAGCTGAATCCACCAGGAAAACCCAGAAAATGTAGGTGACAATTCATGGGTGCAATCTGCACCTCCAGGGGGTCATCAGGCTTGAAGCACTAAAAATCACTGAGCATCTCCTGGTCAGTAGGGAAGTTTGTGTGTCATATAAACCAAGCACCACATACAGCTGGAGATGCTCAGGTTGGGCCCATTAGACCGCTAATTTCTGCCTCAAAAACTTGAACACTATTTTGCTGCAGTACCCTCAGACTTGATGTGCAAATGTGCCCAGGTCATGCCAGCTAAGCTACAACAGCTCAGAAATTACAGCCTCTACCCAGTCAATAAGACAGTTCAGGTCCTGTCTTGTCTCGTCTGGGCTGGGAGTGTTTGGACTTAGAGCTCCCCCAGCACAGAGACAGGCACTCGATCAGCAGGGTAAGGAGGGGAGCTGGGGAGAAAACACTGCCCTGTTGAAGCTGTCCTGCAAGGAGGAAGACAGGGTTCCCAAAAGCTGCACGGCGTATGAAGTTAGGCCTTTGCCAGAGCCTAATGAGTAAAGCTGGGCAAACCCAGGGTTCCTGACTTGCAGAACACACAGGCTTTTTTCTTTTTTTGTAAGTCAGTGTCTAAGATAAAATTCAAACACACACACAGATACCACAGTAAAATTTCTGCAAACTATTTAGAAAACATGTATTTTACCAAATGAGGAAAACTGGAAATTTTAGGTGTCCCCCACCAAGTATAACTCTGATGTTGGCTCAAGCAAAGCTTATTGCAGAACCAAGCTCAACCTGAATACTGCAGCTCTGGCCATAGTGCCACACCATGTAATTTCTCCTGTCTCTCTTTTTGCAAGCTATTTATACTACCCCTGCTTCATGTAGGCTGCAGCTGTCACTGTGCCTGAGCGTCTCAGGCCGAGTGAGCTGCTCTCCGGAGGATGCCTTCTTCTAGGAATCAGGACACAAAAGCCATTGGAGCGTATTGTTCAGCGTGTCTCAGTGAAATGGGAAATCGAGGACAGAGAGCAGGATGGAGGGAGCTCTTGTCACTGATCCACGGTAGGCTTTGCACAGAAAGGAGGCTGAAGCATCAGAACATGAGAAGAGCAGCAGTATCAGCACACTGGGAAGTAAAATGTAGCTAAGCCTGAATCTCCAATATCACAGTCTATCACTCCCAGTGAAAATCCTATTTAGAAATGTCTGTGAAGGCTGGATGCTGACAGAGCTGTCTCACAAGCACGGCCAGACTGCTGGGACAGTCCCTCCATCATGTGCCAGAGCCTTGTGTTAACCTTGGCCTAGTTTGGGCCTGTGGCAAGAGAATGATTCAAAAACTGTTACCCACTATAGCCGGCACTGAATGTTTGGTGGTGATAATGGCCAAGAATGACGACTTAAGTCCATTTTGGGGCCAGGAAAGGAAATAGTTGTGCAATAGCATCACTTCCCATTCAAATCATCTACAGAGAGGGAATCAAGGTCCGATAAGAATCCAAGATAAGAAGGGTGAGGCTGATATGCTCTGAGGTATGCTGGTCATGAGAGTTGTTTTGAGTCCTCTCAGTTGTCACCTATATGATCTGTGCCTCATTTCCTCTGGCCTTTCTGGCAAGGCTGGGAGCTATGAGTCTAGGCCACTGTTAGACACCAATTTACAAATTCTCATGGTGAATTTTTAAGGTACACTGAGCAAAGTCCACATTATTTCTGAATCCACATAAGAAGCATCCACATAAGCATATAGTATATTTTTATCTTACAGATTATTAGCTTCACAGTTGTAATGAATGCATTTTAACTTTCCTGAGCATCTCTAATATCATCCAGTCTCTATTTTTCAAACTGTAATGTAACAAGAGACATCATTAGCGTAATACCTCAGGCTACTACTCACAGCAAAGGCATCTCTTCTGGGAACAGAAACCTCCCATGCTCTTTCCTATTGTATTTCTTAGGGCAAGTGTGGTGCTCTGTGGCCAGGATGGAAAAACTACCTTACGTGTGGTGAGACCCAGCTGGGAGCTGCCACCTTACTTCAGCCTTTGTTTTGATTAAAATAGTGAGGGAAACAACAATGCAGGTTCTCAACAGGCATAATCCAACCTACCTAACTGCTGCCTATTTCTGAAATGGGCTCTCATCGCCTCCCCACTCCCACTGCCTCCTCTGCAGTGAAAAAACAGCCCCAAAAGTAAAGGCCATGAGCACGGCGGGCTGGTCTGGCTGGCCCTGTAGCCTCACACTAACCAGACAAGAGCAGCAAAGCAAACACAGGGATAAGGTCTCCTGTTCAACAGCAGCTGCCATTGGTTTGGGCCAGACATGAGATGAAGTTGCACCATAATGTGGCATTTGATACATTTTGGTTAACCCTTGCTGTTGCTGAAGATCCCAGCCTTGCAGTACCTGGTCCTTCATGTGAAGCCTCTAACCCAAAACAAAAATGAAGGACGTGCCAGAATTCTCTGATGAGCACAAGATGGAAATTGCACAAAGGTTTTTTTGCACCTGCAAAATCTGGGCTCTCTTCAGGGCTTTTCATAAATCTGAGGAGCTTATGCCTACTCCTTTTCTTTTTTATTTTTAAGCTCTCAGATGGCAGTGTGGCTGACTCAGCACACAACATGAAACAATTGTTCCCAAAGCAGCGTGCTGTGATTTACTGCTCCCTGTGGTGCTGCCAGCCCGAGCACCCCTGTGCAGCGAGGCAGGGCAGTGGCCAGGAGCACCTGCCCTAGAAACAGGGCTTCCTGCAGGCTGGCCACCGGCGTGGGCAACCCCTGCAGGAGCAGGGCAACGGGATTATCAAGCAAGCAGGACTTATTCCTGAATGACACCTCTGGGAAGAAGTGATTTTAGCCTAAGAGTGTGTAGGTCCTGTGCTGCTGAAGGCACTTGCTGGGTGCTTGGGCCACAGGACCTGCCCTGAAGATTGCAGGGTTCTCATTCCAGCACACAGGAGTTACTTAGTTACCCTGAAAGACTGCAATATTAAACAGAAGAAACAAAAGGAAAAAACCCTTCCTGAAGGGACCCTTAAAAATAATTTTTCAGTCAGAAAATTGCTGTTTTATTTCCAATAAACAGCTGTTTTTGCAAGACAGTCAAATGGAAAGCAACTTGGCATGTTTTATGGCCTCTGTTGCCCCCTCCAGTCCTACATTAGTAGCTGGTGGTGTTTGGAAAACAACAATCTTAGGAAAGCCTGCACTAATAATAACAATGTCTCAGGCTTGTCATTTGATATACATTTGACACACACTCGAAGCGAAAATTTGGGCCAGAATTTCGTTTTCTGGCACAACCAACTATCTGTCAAAAATGCAAAGCCTGTTTATAGAGGAGATAGCTTTACAGGAGCTAAAGTGAATGTGTACAGGAACTTCCTCAAAACTCTGCCACAGGTGTAAAATGCACCTATGACACAGCTCTCTGTAATTGTAAGCATGTGCATGCACATGTGTAGAACAAACATCTACTTAAAAACTGGTAAGCAGGTCCATTTTCTCTTTGGGAGCCAGCCCAGGGCCCACGTGCTGATCAGATGTTTGTTCCTCAGCTGTACCCACTGAGGGACTCTCAGCTTTACTGTCCTCACAGAGGAGGGGGCTCAGCTATAGAAACAAAGAGAAAAACACTAACCCTGCATGCCTGTGGTAATAACCAAGGAATACTATCATTACCTATTTAATTGTCTATCGATTAATTTTTTTTAGCCAGATAGACAGGGCGCCTTCAGTAATTTCATATTGAAGAGCATCACATCCTTGGGGAGGCAATTCTAGAGGCAGAGAAGGAGCCAGGAGCCAGTCATGCTACTCCCAGTGAGGATAGGGGGAGCAGGCTGTAGAGATTTATACCTGGATGAAGCAGGCAAGGGTCATCTCTCCTACAGAGAAGTTTCCTCATGTAAGGGCACAAAGGAAAAGAATTCAGCACAGCAATGACACACTTCATTGACCCCTTAATGTCTAAAATAGGTTTTTACACTCAGTCCCTCCAAGGAAGTTTTCTAAGTGAATGCATATTTAGAAAGGCCAAAGCCCTCTCCCTTCTGCCTTCGGGAGCTTTGCCGTGTGCTCCTGTCGTGCTTCAGGGACACATCCACAAGATCACACCTGGCAGCTGCTGCATTCTGGAAATGTCCCAAGTGGTGCCAGGGCAGTGGCACTTGGTGCTTGTCTGTCCCATGACTGGGCATGGACCAGGAGCCAGACAGAAGCAGTTACGTCTTCTCAAAGGGTTTAGAAATTAATAGGGACAATTTTCTCTCTTTGAAATAGTAACTGGGGAGACTACGCACCTGGGTCACAAAGGTGCTTTAAACTGGGAACTGGAAAGGCCAGGTGACCGAGGTGGTGGCATATCAGGATGTGTGTCCCTGCAACAGGGAAGAACAAAGTCTGACCAACACCCACCCCACACATTTTCCCCTTTCCAAAAAAGCTTAGGGTTGAATTTTTTCTGGTTTTCCTTAGGTTTAACTTCACTGTCCCATTTCTTCGAGCCCACTTGCTGGCTTTGCAAGTCTGAGAGACTCCAAGCAAACTTCACTCAAATGGCAACAACAGCCACATGGGACAAAAGCTGAATATTCTCTGTCTTTCCTGTTGTCCATGAGCAGAATCCTTACCAGCTAGTTTTTGTGATAATGTGGACACATGTGGAAGTGTAACAAAGTCCAGTAAAGCCCACCAGTGAGATCAGAGAAGGTAGTTTGGAAGTGAGTAGGTTAAATAGATGAAACACTGGAAAAGTGTACTTGCTGAAAGCATATTTTAGCATACAAGCTTTTTAACTTGATGCTAGAGGAGAGAAAGGATGATTGCAAGAAAAATATCATTATAACTGACAACTGAACAAACAAAGAATTAGAAAGGTAAATCTGGAACTCTAATATAACCAAGCTTCTGCTATGATTCCAGAATATAACAGTCTACTCAGGAAAAAACAGATTTTCGAGGAAAATTAAAGCAATTTAAAAAATAGCTTTGATGTTTAAAATGCATATAATTAATGACAAAAGTTTTCAAAGATACAGTTGGATTAGTTCTGCTTGGATTTGTTCTCTTGTTCCTGTGATTCTCTATCAATCATGAAAGCAAAAGTAGAAATGAAATATATCGCAGAGTAAAATTATTATCTGCACCAAAATTAGAGATGGACTTTTACCAATTACTTGAATGATAAGTTTTCTTAATGCAGGCACTGCAGAGTCAGACCTTTTATCAAGTGCAACAGAGGTTGCTGCTACACTTCAGCATATGCTTAGTAAACCAAATGTTAATCATTCTGAGTAGCACAAGCACACTAGAGAATAAGGGGAGTCTCCTCTGAAATCCACTGCTCCATTCTTAAGGATTAAAGAGAAGTGTATGTGAATCCTGTCGAAAGGCTGGAGGTCTTGGGCTTGTGCAATTTCTCAGTATATTGATACAAGTGCTCGACAAGGCACTTTAATAACCATTTTTAACTGGTCCAAGCAGGGGCTGGCCTGCCTTTCTCCTCTGAGGTTAGTGTTACTCCTGGTGCAGTAAATCAGATGGAAGAACTACCTGAAGCCTTTACTCAGCTCCCACCCAAAGCTTAGGAAAACCCTGAGACAAGGGAGCAAGGGGTTGGAGTGGTTTTCAGCCCCTGACTTACCTCACCAAGCATTTGAACAGCTCTTACTCCTGACACAGGCTGGGGGAGCAAGAGCACACACAGATTATGTGCCCACATAGATTTTTCCAGCCACAAAGTCCAGGAGCAGCCCTCATAAAGATGACACCAACCCACAGGAACCAAGGGAACAGTTCCCTGGGACTGCCTGGGCACATGGGCATTGTTTCCTTCACTCCAGTGACTGAAAAGCTATTGTGGTCTGAGAGCAGTTTGCAAAAGGCAGATCATTCTGTATAACAATTAAAACAGATATAAAAATATCTTGGCCTTCTTACTTGATTTTAAAGAAAAGGAAAAAATGCAATGGTAAAACCTAGAAACTTGTTGTTTTAACTTGAAAACTGTGTTTAAACAAGTGTTGCTGTTTAATTCATATGCTGCAAGGATTTCCACTTCTGCCTGAAAATTCCTAAATGTACAGCCTTACAGAGATAACCCATTTTTAAAAATAGGTATCTGAGGCTATTCCCAAGAGGTAGAAGCTTGTGGATTTACAGTGAAACTGATTCCAGTGCAAGAAAAAGGAAACAGATACTCAGGTTCACCTGATATGCACAACACCAGTGACAACTTCTCCACTAATAAAAGACATGACACAATTAGATTGCTAACCTTTCCACACTGGGAGTTTATCAAAAGAGGTCAGGACTCAAAATGGAATGAGAAGAATCAGAACTGAATTCTGTTACAGAATTCTCCTATTCTCTACCTTTGTCTGAAGCTCTCTTGAGAAAGACCACCCGCCTCAGATCTAAGTGCAAGCTGCCTTGTGAGAAAAGCTTTGATATCATAGAAAAAGGGGAGTCAATACTGTGAAAAAGCACACCTGTGAAAGGTATCACAAATCTAACTAATGGAACTGGGATAGGAGAAATGCTCAGGAGGAACTGAATTAAAGAAATAAAGGTTTTGCACTATTTTTTTGTATCGTGCAATGGGTGCCAAAAGACAGCAGGGCCAGAGCACAAATTACAAACTGGGACTAGAAAAGAGAGAACAGTTGGCAAATAGGAAAGAGAAAAAGAAAGCCAAGGACAGTAGGAAGAAAACATGCCAAACAGGGACTTCAAATGGGGAAACAAAACTGATGTTTTTCGCAGTGAGCAAGATGACACAATTTCTACTGCCTTTAAAATAGATTTGAACACACTACCTATTACAGGGTTTTGGTCCATTTTACAGAGAACATATGGTCCAAATACCAAGCAGATACAATTTCAAAGTAGCCTCAGCCTAACAGGCACATGAAATGCCAGGGGGAAAACTGAAGAGCTCCCCAGGTTTAAGTCTTCTGCCATTTGAAGATGCCCACTGGAGCCCCACACTGCCGCAGTGAGGATCCTCCAGGTGTTTGAGGCGAGTAAGCTCTGGTGAGCGACAGACCAACACTTGCTGTTATTTTCCTGAATCATCTGCTATCTTGTGCTAAGCACTTTAAAACCACTTCTTGTGACAAATCAGCCAAGTATCAAGGACCATCCAGTCTAATGGGGAACCTGGAACTCTTCCCAGGCTCCAAATGTGCCCAATGTTGTACACGAGCAGACATTACTACCCCAGCTCACGCACCCTGAATAGTCATTGCAACAATGACTCTTCTCCACACATCCCAGAGACTCTCTGGCAAGCATTTGTCTACTAAACCAGCCAACTTTTCCTTCAAGGGACACAAAGTGCAGGAGATGCAGAGAAAGAACTATGAAGACAGTCAAGAAAACCAAAGAATATTGTGTAAATATTTAACATGCTTTTCCCAAGCACTACCAAGGTATATGTAAATGTCCATGTATTATGTAGAGCCAGAGTAATCTGGCTTCATTGAGAGCTGGAGTGGAAGGAATAAAAAAGGAGTAGTGAAGATTGAAGGAAACATGAAATCTAACATAATAAAACCATTGGCAAAGAGTATAGCAGATTCTTTTCTCTAGACTGGCCTCAGAACATTTAATTTTGGTGTCATTCATCTTCAAGGCCAGCCAGCAACATCATAAAAATGTGTTCACAAGTCATCTATTTCCCCCAGATTCTTAACAAGGTCACAGGAAAGGTTCCATTTAAAAATCATTTTATTATTAACATAATCTTCCCATTTAGCCAAGTGTGGGTTCATGTATAAGGAATGTCGGTAAATATTCCATTTGAGGCTTCTTTTTACATATTTCCATTGATAAATAAACTCTGAATTCACATAAAAAAGTTAAACTTAAATAACTAATATATTTTTTGTAACAGGCATACATTGGTAAAATATAAATATTCTTGTACTCAGCCTTTGCTCTAGATAACAGTTAGCCACACATCACAGTTATTAACAACTAAAAACAAGAACTCAACTGATTTTCTGGCCTGGACTAAAATAGAGATGGAAACAGAAAATTCACATTTTGATTTTGGGCCAAAAGAGGTTGAGAGGCAGGAAGAGAACAGTTTTATTAACAACCTTGTTAAAAATAGTCTGCTCTGCCACTGAATCTTAACTTATTCTATAATTGGTAGTTGATTCCATTATGATTTTTTGTAACACTCAAGTATCACTAATAAAATATGGCACATCATCCATGAACAATATAACGATGTTTTAAACTACCAGGGAAAAACTGCAGGCGATATGAGTGATTTGGCTCTGGCTCACCACTCTGTCCTCTCAGTCTGACATTAACCTATGGTGGCACCTCCCTGCTTTGGCCACTTTCCTGCAAAAGACTGGAGTTTGTTACCTGTAGCTCTAAAGTTTCTCAAACTGAGCAGTTACCAGGCAGTCTCATACACTGGGGTTCCTCACCCAGAAATCAGAACAAAAATCACTTGATTGAGATGCCCTCTCAAAGGACTCTGGGAATGATGGTAAAAGGGACCACAGGACTGCTGGCTTCCAGCTCCAGTGCTGTCAGGAAGCATTCGGTCGCAGCATCATCATTGCCTTGAGCCTGCAGCACCTCTCCCAGGCTGTTCCAGACCTCGTGGGCTGTGGAGTTCACCTGGACAGCATCTCTGAGAATCTTCTCCGCCAAGCTAAAGCGCCCAAGCTGGTGAAGTATCAGAGCCTGAAAGAAAACAAAGGGAAAATGGCTGAGATTGGCCAGTACAGCTTTCCTGAAGCTCAAACAAGGTCTCTGCAGTGAAATAAGGGTAGACAGCTATTGGGCTCGAAGTGTTAGACTGTGTAATTCTTTTATTTCTTTTAAATTTAAGAGAATAAATGATCTGATGCAGGACTGGAGCAAGCTACTCCACACCAACAGTGAGTCAAGTGGCTTTGGACAGGAAACAAAGCCTAAATAACAAAAACTTCACCCATTTGCCAAGAAGCAGGAAGTACCTGGGCTTTTGTGCAAGCTCCTGTTGCCTGAAGTCCTAAGGTGTGTGCCTGGAAGTTTTCATACCCTCCCTGTGCATGTCAGCACGCAGCTCATGTCCTCTAACACATGAGACCATGCACGGCACCAGCAGCCCTTAGGCATGGCTGTAACAGCACTGAGTTCAACTCAGTGGGCAACAGCCATGGCGTTTGATTTAATCTGTGCAGCAGGTGCTGTGCTGGGACTGATGTTGCCCCAGTAATGCACAAAGGACCAGCAGGCACAGAACTTCCTCATGAGCTTCCTTGTTACAGATTCTTCCTTTTCCTCTGCGAGATAGATCAATTCAACACTACATGATCCAGAGCATGTGCAAACCCACTAGGATAGGGGCTGAATGAGGCCATGGAAATCTCCATCCATCACATTCAGCTACGTTAGTATGCCAGGAAAGTCATGGACTGACCCAGTAAAGGAGCTTTATTCTTGGGATTATAATAATCCTAACAATATAATGCATTTTTACAATGTGATTCTGTATTGCAAAACATATACAGACCACAAATCTTTGTTTTGCAGAGAGGCATCCCAATTACATGCTTACGGAGTCCTTGTGACTTCTCCCCTCACAGCCCCCACAATTGGGGGGGCTCCCCTCCTTGGCCCACAATTTCTTTTATCTCTCTGTACATCTGTCCCTCAAATCCTTATTAACCTAAGCACCGATGATTAGAAAGTACTGACATTCTAGGCAGCCCCTGAATTATCCACCATACATTTCTGGAATTGTGCCCACCAGGCTGACTTTCAGCTTGGGAAGACTGCTAACTCCATCCTACAGAACAACTGAGCACACCCTGCTCTGTTGAACGATATAAAGAGTGCTGTACAGCATTGGCAAGTGAATAAATAAATGCAATGCAGGCTAATTTCTATCAGCCTGGCAGATGTTCTCACATAAAGGTGCTAGAGGGCTTTTCTGGGTTTGGACTTTGTTTTGAGCTGTCAGTTGAGTCAGCATTTTTAGAGCAAGTGAGTAGTACTTCCAATCCAAAAATTGGATAACTCTCAGGGTCAGTGTTTTTTTTTCCCTGCAGTGATTGTCAGTGACTGGCAGGTATCAGATGTGAAACTACAAAAAATGAAGCAAGGAGATGGAATACACAAAGCTGGTGTGGCTGCAATGCACCTAACCTTAATAAAATTTCATATTTTTCAAGACAAGATTCTCTATTTTCAAAAGCCTTGGGTTTTTTGGGTGCAGATATGTATATTTTATACTAATTAAATGTGAATTATTTGCATATTTGTAATAATTTTTTTCTTAAATATGCCAGACCATTTTTCCTTCTAGCTAAGGATACAAGCTGTTCAAGACCAAGAAAACCCCAAATTTTGCAGATATAAGTCTGTTCATAGGAAGAGATACATATTACGTCACATGTGCCCTATTCTGTATGGCAAAAAGTGTAGCCGAGGTTTTCCAGGTGATAGAACTAGAGCAAATACTGATGGTTTGCCTGCTGTTACACTTTCCTAAGAAAACAAGCATTAGCGTTGAAATTAGCATTTAGCATTTGTGAAGGAACTGCTCTTGTGTGGGCAATGAGGTCTCATCCTGTATCCTCATGTTTTGAGGGCACAGCTTTCTCCAGGGAGTGTCTCCTGAAAGTCAAGTCTTTCCCTGGTGTCTCAGCCTGGGATGGTATGAAGGCTCCTGCCTTGGGTGGTAACCCTGGGACAAGCTTTGCTTCCAAAGAACCCATCGAAAATTAGACTTGTTTCATGCAGAACATTAAAAGGACAGTGACATTTGATCACTCTAGCTGTGGGCTGAACTCAAACAAGCGATCTAGAGAAAGAATGCAAAATACCCTCTGATTCATTAAGTCTCTCTAAATGATGGTCAGATGTCATGCATTGTAAGTGTCCAGTTTGCAAATCCCCTTCCCGGATGACTTCATTAAAATTCTGAGGCACAGAACATTTCAAATTGTTTGCAGTCCTTGCCTGACTTTGCTCTATTAAGCATTACACACCACAGGCAGAAGGAGCACGCATGGCTAGCACGCAGCAATATCCTTTAGTGATCCCGCACCAACACTCATCCTAGAAAACGAACTTCCAGTTTACCAGCTGTCAGTGTATGCTTGGTTTCTGTATTAACTCTTCAGGAAAGAAACCTAAACCACTAAAACCAACAACAACAACAAAACCCACCCAACTAACCCCCTTCTCAAACCAAAACTCCTCTAAGACTTCCAGAAACCAGTACAAATTATTCCAGTCCTTCATTGCATATTTTCCTCTGCTTTCTAACTGGAAACAAAATCTCAAAGCTAGTTCTGGCCTTCACCTATTTAGCAGCAGATGTACAGACAACATTCAGACAACATTCATCTGCAGAATAATGTTAAGTTTCTTGCTTTATGGCTGGAGATAGGCTTGAACAACACATCAGCTCTGCAGAAACACAGAGGGGTACCTAAGTGACATATGGTTCACACCTTCAGACTTGGCGTATTAGTTAAAAAACTAAGTAGAATGCCTTCTCTGTATATCCTCTCTATAAATAAAGATATAATCTTAAAAAAGATAAAATATGAGAGGGATTTTGGAACCTGAATCAATTAGAAAAAGTGCTATGTAATAATTTGTGTAAATAGTAAGAAGTGTCAGTAGGAAAACATCCATTCTACAAAAGATAATAAAAGCAGGCAGTTCTGAAGGAATTACAGAAATCTAAGGCAACCTATTTGTTCTTTGTACAATTTAGAATGCTGCAGTACTTGACAGAGGTGTTTAAGAACTGTTTAACAACAACTTTCATCTGCAGGAGAAAGGAGATCTCTCCTGCTATTGCATCTCTTTCAGATGAAAGACCAATAAATTTATTACATTTGCTTCTAACACAGTTATAAAAGCCTCTAATGTGTGCAGACTTCTTCATTTTGCAGCTCAGTACAAATGTTGCTTATTACTTTACCCCATGTTTGCTTTGCTGAGAATTTTGGGGTTCTTTCAAGGTTGATTTTTCTTCCCCCGTCAAATCACTGATCTCCCCTACGTGTATTAAGGCTTTCGCTTTCCCTCTGGTTAGGATGTCTGTATGTTGTAAACTCTCTAAGCAAACCTTATTTTTCTGTTAGCCAGTTCTAGATTGTAGGGGTTGATTTTGTAATTCAAAAAACTCCAAGAGAGAACTCTAATGAGAAATGGCACAGGCAGAAAGTGAAGAGAATCTCTGAAGAAACAAAGAGACTTTTTTGTGCCATCATCACAACAAATGAAAGCAGCACTTCATGTCTCCAATCCGCTGATATTTATACCAGTCACTTTGAATAATCAACAGTACTCAAAGATCTGTGGAGTTCAGATGCTCTCTGCTCAAGGAAAAGTCAACAGCCCTTTATAGGACCCAGCCAGAGCTGGGAGTAAAAGGGACTTTGCAATTCCAAGAGCCTGCAGGAGCTCTCCAAAGGCGCTTTCAGAGGAGCACTGTGTAACACTGTGTGTTGCCTTCAACAGGAAGGTACTGTCGTCACTACAAACAAGGATCTACACAAACTTCACATCCCAACAGAACAAAACCACCTAGGAATTGATCAAAATCGGGGGGAAAATCCTTCCGACTTTTGAATTTGCCAATTCTTTCCTCACCCAGTCTGGAGTCACAAAGTCTCCCTCTTGGTGGTCAATAATTTTACACGTTTCCTCCCTCAGTCATTCCATTTACCTTTCATTTTATATTGCCCACATACAAAACTGCTATTTTTTGCTTATTTCACCCAAACATCTGTCCAAGGACTGGTTTTTACATTGCTCAGTCAAACAGGGCCCAACCCCAGCCTGATGGCCCTTGACAGGCAAAATAGGAGTAATTTGGTATTTATTACTTAGTATCTCCCAGACACACAGATACAGCCCAGAAAAAGAGCTACTGAGCTCTGAATAGACAGAAATGTACAATCCAAGACATCTGGCTCAATAATGTTCATTTATACTTATCTTACTTATATTAAGAAATAGGGATTATGTCTTCTGTATTTTGGATACTGTCTTCGGATTAATCATGCTTTGTGTTTTAATTAATCACACATCACAGGAATCATGAGGATGATTATATAATTAGATAAGCAAAAGCCACGAGGATACAACAGAGAAGGCAACAGGCTGATCATGAGAAATAGGATAATAAATACGGCAAGAGTCAGTAAAATAAAGCAGACAAAATAACACAACAGTAATGTAAATTCTGCAGCACAGTGGAAGCCTGTCAATCCAGCAGCTTGGGAAAAGGATCTGGTTGTATCAGGCAGCCACAGGATGACAGTGTGGAAAGGTGCCAGTGTGAAAGAGGAAAACTCAAATTACATCAGGGAAGATTTCCACTAGAAAGAGAACAAGACTTCAGCAGCTGTGACACACACAGCTATACCAGGGCCTCCTCTGGCACTTTATATAGTCTCTATCCAATAGAGGTCATTAAAACTGGAACGGGCACAGAAAATTACTATTGAAATGATCAATAAAAATCTGTATTTACAAGAGGAGACTCATACACTTGGTTTGATTAATCTGAGAGCATATGAAGGTACTTGCTATAAAACCAGTACAGAACAGACTAGAGAAAAACTATTTTAGTTAGAGAATATGTTGGCACACAAATACATGTGTATAAATTTCATGTAAGTTTACAAAAAAAAAAAAAAAGGTGTAAACATTTCTGACAATTGAAGCAGAGAGGTTTTGGAACAACATTCTACTTGCAGTAATGGGGTGCAAACCCATGTCAAGACTGAGTCCTCCAGGAAAAGCTTGCATGCTCTGAAGGTTATGAGGAGGAGACTTGTCTAGAGGGCCCAGAGAGCTTTCACTATTCCTGTTCTGATATCAGGTTCTTCCTCTCCTGCACTGCCATTTTCATGCCTATATAATATTACAAATTAATGCTTCTCTTGTAAGAACAACTTTCTCTTGATTCTTTGGGTAACACTGAAGAAGCGGGTGCAGAGAAATGTCCAACTAATGAAGGCAAAGATAAAATTATGGAAGGTATCCATCTTATTTCTGAAAGAAGAAAACTAGTATGAAAAAGTTATTGGACTCTGAAGACTTCAAATCCATAAACCCTTTTAAAAAAAATTAACACAAGCCTCACATTATAGCCAAAATCTTTTGGGCACAGAAAGACACATAATGGAAATCACAAATGGATGCAAGACAAGGTGTTTAATCAGCATTCACCTCAATAGGACCTAAATCCTTAGTCCACCAAGACAACTTTCAGTTTGTCATTACATATCTATTTATCTCCTATATGAATACGATAACTTTAAAATTAGATCTATGGTGATGGCACACTAAAACAAATTCTTACAAGTCTTCTTCAATAAGCCAGAAGTAAACTTTGATATATTTTGGATATGAGAAAATAATATTATGGCATAGTTATTTTTCCCCTTGAAGTTCAACATATTAGGATTATTTTTCATTAGATAGATGTAAGCATTTTTTAAAAGGAAAACATTCAAATGAATTTGGATTTCCAAATGGAGCATTACAGTCTACAAATAAAATGTCCAGTTAGAAAACGCACTATTATTTATTAATAAAATATCATCACTAAGAACCCGAACAACTTGATATAATAAGCAATTGTTAATAATTGCTTAAATAAGATGTCGTGTAGTCTTCACTGCAATGGTATCTTTTTTCTACAGATGGGCGCTCTCTATTTGCAAATTAACCCGTCATAATGATTAACCAAACAGTCAACGGAAAACACACATCTAGACAAATAAACATAGGACTGAAACTGTGTAAACAACTGATTTTTTATTTTGAAAAACAACTATTAAAAAAATTATTAATACTAGCCATTTAGAGCAGTCTAGTAAGGTCACTTTTTTATTTTCTTCTAGGCAAATGAGAAGCTAACATTCAATTTTTTTTCCAGTGAATTAACTTTGAAAAAATTGCAGTCATAATTATCGCCCATCATATGTCTCATCAAACCAGAGCTTTATTATAAAGTTAATGTGCATTAACTGGAAAAAAACAGGTAAAAAGGTAACACTACAAAGTTCACTGTGGTTTCTTCAATGTAACTACAAATTTTGTCTCAAGAGAGCTGGAGGTTTTCTTAAGGTTTAACTGTCTGACTACTTCTCCACCCCAACTGAAAATAAACACTTCTAGTCTCAAGAGAGGCACTACCTGAGATTTTTACCTTTACTCACTGGATTATCAAGAGGAACATTTTCATTTTCTCCAAGAAAAATATAGACCAGAAGTGGGAGATGTTCTCAAAAGCAATGAAATTTATTTAAAAGTGAAGCAAAAGGGGAACTGTGACCATGAATCCATTTGCACTCTTGCCTTTTTCAGAGAGGATGTTGAACTCTCAGCACTAAACTATCTCTGCAGAGAAGGAAACTGGAAGAAATGGACAGAACAAGAAATGTGGCTGACTTAACACGCAAAAAAGTGCCAGAAATTCTCTTCATGTTTAAGAAACGCAGCCTGTTGACCTACAGAAGTCTGAACTATGGAGATTTGAATACTACCAGATATGATATTCATATTAACTTATTCCTGGTAGGTTTCTTACATGACTTGTTTGCTAAAAAGCTTCTAAATTTGTATGATACAGACCTTACTTAGCTAAAAAATAGCATTCAGAGCCAAAAGTTTGCATTGCAAAAATAACAGCTATAAGAAAACTTTATAAACATATGAAAATAAAAATTGACTGATTTTGCTTTTAATGATGAGGGCAGGGAGACAGAACAGTTTTGCTGATGACCTGCTAAAGCCCAATAAGCTACAGCTACTAATGTATAAGCAGACACAGAGCTATTCAGATGTAGAAAAAACACTATTTTTAATAGCTACAAAAGACTTATGAGAACTCACTACATACAACTTCACAATAATTTTCCCAGTTCATTATCTTACTGTTTTTAAGAGTGTCCCAGCCTATCTAAGAGATAATCTACTTGGAGCTGTGGTATCAGAAGGACATGCTAGAAACATCCCCATCATATCTAAAAAACTTAAAAATCAGGGATTTTGACCATAAATAGTTACAAAACTCAATGTGCAATGTATGCATTGCAAATCCATATGCAGTGTAATTTTAGCATCACAAAACTGCCCCTTGTTACATGCTGCTTTTTCAGTCTATTTTGCAAGTGTTAAGGTGGCTGCTATTTTTAAACAAATCTATCAAACTTGAAGGTTTACCAGTGACTTGACAGTGTTATGCTATAATAATGAAACAGAAGTGTTAGTGAGGCAAAATGAGAAGAATTCATCATGATAAATAGAAAACTAAGTAAAATTCTGCAGCTGATGCTTTCCAACCTCTGTGATAAAAATATGCATTTTAAATGTAGTCTATAATCAATATTTTACACTTACATAGAGTGAAATAGAACATTATTTATATACTATGCGCTCCTATTTTCATTTTAGCTGATGACTTTGTGCTGAAACGTGTCCATCTAGGCAAAGTATGACTTAGCACATGAAATCATTTATAAACTCCTTTCAAAGGCACACGCATGTTTAGTCATTGTACGTAACTATTTTCTGCAAGTACAAAAAAAGTTGTGACATTGTGCATCAGTTAGAAATAAGCTATTCCAACAGAAATACAATGAATAAACATAGTTCTATATCTGCAGACACAGGTGCATTTTAATGCAGGGATTTTGACAGGTAGCCACATTATAAGGCTTAAAAACAACTGGATTGACCACACTACACTTACTTTACAAGTGAAGGTGATAATAAATACATAATTTTTTTGAATTGGAAAAGAAACTGCAACATATATATAATTTGTTTTCCAAAATGCAGAATAAAAAACGACTTATCTTGTTTTCCCTAACAAGGCAATTTTTTTGAATAATAAAAAGTGTATTTTTTCAAATATGGTCTAAATAAAACTTCCTAGCAGCTTAGTATGGATTTTCTTTTTTAAATGAGAACAACCAGCTAATAATACTACAGTCGATCACTCGCTAAACCAAACAAAGCAGCTGATGAACAAATATGAACCTGTGCCTGGAGCCAACACTTTTGTTCACAGCCTATCCCAGAACATCGCCTGTGCCACATGTCCCTCTCTGCCTCGTCCCCCTCCCTTGCCTTGTCCCTGCCCAGCACACCCTCTCTCTGTGTGCTCTGTGGCCCTGCTTGGAGCCCAGTTTGTTATTCCTCTGCCCTTCCCCCAGGGCTAACATACCCCCTAAGGTATCCAATTGCTTCCCCTGCTGCAAAACACTTGTTGCTAGGAGAAAACCTACTGCTTGGCAGCAGATTTTTAAAACAACAACTTTGGCTTTGTTACTCACTGAGCTTCACTTCACCAGCATGAAGTAACGAACCCATGTGGTCAGGAGTGCATCTGTGTACTTGTAACTCCCTTGGAAATGACCGACCCCTTCCCACAAGGAGGTGCTTGCCTTTTAGCTCCTTACTGCTCACAGCCCAGAATGCTGAAAGGTTCACAATTGAAGATCGTTTTTTAAAACTGCTGATCATAGCCTTCCACCAAGATGGAAGCTCTTGGGGGACTTCTTTATTTCTTTTTTTCTTTTTTTCTTTTTTTCTTGTTAAGACAACACGTTCTTGCAATAATCTGCTGTAATTTACACCTTGTGTGAATGTCCTATCAGCTTTTCAAAAAACATCATTACTACCAGGCTACATTGCAAGAACTAATTTGACTATAGCAAGCACACTGGAAACAAATAAAACAGAGTGAAGCAGCTAGTGACTCAAGAGCTTATTTAACTTTTTATCTCCATCTGAAAATTATATTGAGGGTCTTACTTCATATGCTGTGGCTACCAGCACAGTAAACCCACAACGGCTCTCCCTTCAGAAGTCAGATGGCTACAGCTCTGGCAAGTACTGCATCACCACTGGCATCAGGGAATAATTAAGTGTAGCCTAAGTCCCCCGATTATGGCCAGTCCTAAACGTGGAATACTTGTCATCTTGTGCAAACATTGTACATTTCATCTCAGGTGTGACACCATGCGGTGACGCTGAAGTGTATGTAGGTCTCTTGGTCACTTCCCTCCATTTGGAAGCTTGGCACAGCATCTTCTCCCCCTGCCAGCACTGAAGTCACATCAGTGTCCTCTCACCTTTCCCACAAACCAAAAATGTGGATTTCCCAGATGTATAAAATCCTTCAAGTATACACACCTGTGATGAAAACTGCTGCAGGAGATCACAGCTTCACACAGTGCATTTATGAAATGGGCCCACAGTAATTTCTGTACTTTGGTATGTTCCTGTCTTCTGTGATTCATACCCTCACCCTTTCCTCTATGTAGACAGTTTATAGATACAAATACATCACAGTGCATTCCCTACAGAAATTCTACCACTTTATCAGTCTAATCTGTGGCTGCATTTCAACACTGCCTGGGTTCAAAGCAAGGCCAAGTTTACCACTGGATCACTGTGCTCCATACAGAGACTACTAAGTACTGTTTTTTATTGATGCCATTATTTTCCAGTTTTGAGTCAAAGGGTCAGAAGTATAGAAAACTGTATTTCTCTTATTCAAAACATAAAAGTTTCAATATCCAAAATAGAAAAAAAAAACCAAATTCTTCAAAAATGATACAACTCTATGAACAGGATAAACAGAAAACCTCAGACCACAGTTTTTGAAATAAGGAGCCTCAAAATCAGCCCGTTGAGTCAATATGCAATTATTTCAGCAAAAGCTGGATTTTTCACAAGAACTGAGGATACCAGGAATTCAGGGTCCGTACTATACCGACTAAGACTAGATTCCAGTTTAGAACATCTGAAGGTTCCTGGTTTTGAAAGCTTCTGCAAAACCATTATAACTATTATAATGTCAAGAAATTAATGTTTTTCTGTCCATCAGTCAACCACAGGCAAAATTAAAAATTAAATAGTTAGAAATATCAAGCAATGACTTTTTAAGAAGCTGTTTTTCATTAATGACAGTTCTTCTATACAATCACATTGAACATACTGGTTGTATGTGGCCTCTGGAAATAGTAATTAGAAAAATTGATCAAATGTTTTAATGAAGAAATCAATCTGAAGTCAGGGGAATAGTTCATGTATCAAAGGAAAACCAGAGTTGCAGACCCAGTACTAGGCACTGTGAGTAAAATTATAATTAATAGAATTGTCAGAGTTCAAATCAAGCACTTTGGAGATCTTTAGTTAGATTGCCACTGTATTGAAAGCTAGCACTTGGAGTCCATGCTTGTACACACTCAATACTACAGAAACTAGCACTTACTTGTCTGAACTTTTGAGAATATGGAAAAGGGATCAGAAGTGAATGATATTCTTCTGAAGTACCTTTTTGCATTTATGCATGTGCATTGCTCTCAAATATTCTGAAAAATGCTGTATTAAATATTCAAAGTCAGAACTGCAGTATTAGATAAAAGATGACCAGTCTTTTCATTACTAAAATAAAACAGAAATTCAAAGATTAATGCACATCATTCACATTCTTATTCCTTTTGCCCTTAGCCAAAGAGACTTCTGCATATAAAAATATGTACTTACATATGTTATAACTATGACTAATGTCACTGTTTCAAAAGTGTTATGACACCACAGCAGCTCTTACTACACTGGCATTGCACTAACCTCTATGAAAAAGAGGTTATTTTTAATACAGCATTAATAATTTTTTTTTTTTATAGCCTCCCCAGGAAACAGCCCATTCCCTCCCAAACAAAGCAGATGTGAACTGCCATCTGCTGCTCGGGCTCTGCACACTGCACTGGAAAAGCCATCCTCATGGCAGTGCAAAGCCCTCCTGGCAGGAGAGGGGATGCACCTCCTCTCTCTGCCCGGATTCGGAGAGGCAAGGCAGGAGCTGTAGGTAGCCTGCTAACCTGCCAGTCTGCCAGGACAGTGGCCAGCAGATCCTTCTTTAAGGGACAGCTATTTTCAGTGAGAAGGGAGGGCCCACGCCCTCCCATCTGTGCACCGTCAGGCACAGGTCACAAGAGCCAAAGCCTAACCATTGGCTAAGAAAGGCCTTTTAGCACTTGCAGAAAAATAAAACAAACACTTCCCTATATACTGACTTACCTTGCACAAAATTGGAAGAAGTTGAACATACTGAAAACTACAGAAAATAGCTGCTGACGACTAAAGAGAGAAACCCAAACAGCAGTATTTTGGTGAAAAAATTATGAAAAAGTTAAGAATAACATCAATGTACCTCAACAAATCAGCTTTTGCTAGTACCGATCTGGAAGAAAACACATTAATAAAACTGAAGTATCACCTATTTATATTAAATTCCTTAATATTGGCCTATTACACTTTCTCTCAACTGTTTTTTTTTGTGCATCATTGTTCATTTTATCTAACACTTGCAAAAGTAAGGCATTTTCCATTTAATCAACATCAGATCAGAAGAGTCCCCTTAGGTCACTCACCTTTATCCTCTGTTGGTACAGACAACCTTATGACAAGATTTCTTGTTCCACAGTGTTTAGTCTGTAAGTGCTAGGAATCCTCTTCATATCATCGTCCCAATTTTTTCCCTAGCTAGTTTGTTTTCATTTTCTCCAGTGCCAATGCCACTTAGCTTTATTTGGATTATGCATATTCCTCTCATGTTTACTTACAAGGGTCATATATTACTATTAAAGTTTCCCACTGCTCCCAGGAGATGCTGCAGAGATTTTCAGTGCCACACTGCAGTGCAGTCACCGCGGCGCTCACCAGGTGTAAGGGCAACACCGATGCGAGGCCACGGGCCAGGTTTGCCATCAGCCGCGTTATTGGGATCACAAGGAACCCCAGCGCCAGCCTGTGAGGTACCCGAGGCGAACCCTCAGCCTTAGCACACACTGAGGGTCGCTTGCCCCATTGACCAGCCTCAGCTGGGCTCCCTGGGCACGGCAGGCTCTGTTTGGGGCACATATAGCAACCAGTGGAGAACGAACACCACCACCTCCCAGAAGGGAAAGAGAATCTGTAGGCTTACAAAATTAAAGGTGAGACTACACCGTTGACAAGATGATGATGCTGATAACGGGGACAAGATGATGTCTCATGCTGTGCCTGGCCAAGTCATGCACAATGGAGATGCAGCACTTGCAGAACAACAGAGATGCAGTTCTGTTCAAGTACTACCCCAGCTCTCTGTTCCCCCCAGTCATTTCCATATTCAATCTTGCTCTTGTATTTTTTATTTCTGGAAGTTATTTTATTTCTTTTGCTGAAGCATCTCCAAGTCTCATTTTTAATCAAAATTTGCCTTTGTCCTGCAACCATTTTTCCTGAGTAGAGGTACTGCATGAACTATTCTAAAATTTGCTGTTAACAAATCATTAGTCCAGTAGTATTTAGTGAAGCCTCAGTTATTTCATCAAGTCGTTCTTCTACAATTCTGGTCAAATCCTCCATATTCTTCCACCAGCCAGTCCGTGCCATCATTTCTATACTTTGATTTCCACTACTAATTTTACCTTTGCCATCCATGATGAATATCACATTCTTGTTAAATATTGAGGCAAAATACAACTTGCAGTTATGGACTTTTTGTAAGTGGATATCCATCACTGCACTGATTGACACCGCATGTTAAATCATATTCTGTGGTTGGTTTATGGCTCCTGAAATACATTTTCCAAGCTGTATAATAAATTACTTCACAAGGCTGGAATCTGCAGAGAAAGTGTAATTCCAAATGCTGTTTCTCTCTCAGTCCTTCCCTTTGGGTTACTATTGTCAGCTGACAGGCAGCTGGAATAAATTTGAGCCCTGCTTCCCAGAGTCTAAGAGCCTTGTCCATTTGAGTAACTTTTCTAGTTCACTGGAGCACAGTTGGCAGGAAGAATGACAGAAAAGGCACTCCCCCAAAAAGCTAGAATTCGATCAGAGTAAGCAAACTGGGAAGTTAATGCTCTCTGAGTAAAGAGCTGAAATGCAGAGTGGCAGCTTCCACTTTTCAAGGAACGAGAACTACAGCAACAGCATGGTTTGGTGGGGAAGGTGGTAATTCTGGAACTTAAGAAAGCTGCTGAGTCTGAGGAGAGATACAAACATTTCCTACCAGTCACTGTGTTAAACATCCAGGGATTTTATCTTCATAAAAATATTCAGATATAAATTGACATTAAATTGAATGTAATCCACATGGCAGAATGAACACACCCACTTACAAAAGCTCCTTAAATTTTTAAGCTTAGGGTTTGATTCTACAGCAAATGAGGTGAATTTGGATGCCCAAGATAAAGCTACCTCATTTATTTTCCAGAGATCACCAGCTGCTCATACTATCATTTCACAATTTTAAAGGAAATTAAGTTTGATGTGTCAATTACTTTAATAGATCTGACAGCATTTCATACTGTTTCGTACTTTATATCAAAACCAGTTATTTCTGGCAACTGTAACCTACCAACTTGTGGCTAGGCATTCAATTAATATGACAAAGCATCATCACAGACTGCATTTGTGTCGTAGCATTTCACAGCCCTCTGGTAAATCTTTGGGTCCGTGACCCTCACGATTCCATCTGTTCCAATGCTATTGTGGCTATCACTTTTTCAAATGGTCATAAATTAAAAACCAGACAGAATCCCAAAGAAGTTATTGTCAGCTGTCAGGACAAACTGTAACAAGGACCATGGAAAAATGGAAATTGAAATGGCTGTGCAGCTGATAGAGGTTCACTTGCTCATCCTTTGAACATTTGTAACCACATGACAATATCTGCCTTAATTTACTACTTGCACCCATTTAGAAAATAAGGGGGGTTGTTTTTAAATGAGGGTGTACTTTTAAAACTATATGTTTATTTTAAAATACTAATTTTAAGGTAGCAAAACACACTTACCATCAGGGACATTTTAATTCAGAACCAAGGCAAAATACTTTCTTTTAGTAGGTCAGATAATTTCTGACAGATGGCAAGTATCCTTAAAGGGCAAGTATTCTTCTGAAGTGCCACTTAACACAACCTTTGTCCATGTAGATTTAGAACTCTGAAATCATTTTCACACTGTATATTGTACAGGAGAAATGTTGAATCCACATGATTTTTTAAAAATTATTTCTATAGCCCTTTACTGATAATGTCTTCATATCACTCACAATTCATTATTTTGTCCAGTAATACAGCTAATTAAGCTAACGTAGCACAGTACGTTATGTTCTGGAATACTTTAAAAAAAATAACAGCACTGACTGCAGTGAAGCCTGGTTTGGTTTTCTAATGACTGTGTCTTACATCGCTGCAGTGGAGAGTTTACAAACACTCACTCTTGTGCATTTGCTGATACCTAATAAAACTCTGAAATAATGAAAAAGCCTTTCCTCCTGCCTCTATCGTAATATTTACACAAAGTTGTTTTTTTTCTTTTTTGTTCCATCATTCCCTCTTCTGTCCAGATGAAACAAAGGAATTGAAAAATGGTTTCTTATGCCTGATTTCCTAAGGATATTGGTCTTAAATAGTAAGTTCAATGTGTGAGCTATAAACAGTGTATTAGTAGTGGCTGAGGAAGACCGAACACACTGAGTTGCAACAAATCATTTCACCAGCATCACTGTTTAAAGACTAATTAATTAGAACCCAGAAAAAAATGGAACTCACATGTTAATTTCAGATACATCCATAAAATAAACATTTGTAACTTCACTTACAAAGTTTCATTCCTTGAATAAGAGGAAAGTGTTCAAAAACTTTGGAATTTTTCATTGAAGTACTTAGAAAAAAAATTGAAAGACTCAAATGTCTGCATCCTAATGGGCCTACTAAAGCACACTATATTGCTCAAGTGGTTTTGGGTAGTGTCTTTCCTTGCAGGGCTTAGCTTTTAACAGTGTGAACAATGTTCATGTTTTCATATTTCTGCCAAGTAAGTGCTTTGCTAATGAATTGCTTTGCTTTGTTCATCTGAGCAGTACTAAAAGACTGAAGATTTCTTCCAGGTCAAATGCTTTATGCACAGTTACACGGCTCTTGAGTATGAGCACTCCATTTTAATTCAGTCTTTTGGTAATAGCTCTTTTTCCTTCAATTCTATACCAGCTCTTAAGAAAAAAAAGCTGTTCCTAAAATCAACTTCAAGTCTAATGTACAAAGCTATTTCTTGACAGCCAGCTTCCTTGAAGTGTCACAACAGCATCTACCACAACACAGGATTTCTCAGAGTAGTGTGAAAAAGCCACACAAGTATAAACTACACATCAGAGATAGCAGAAAGAAGCTGTAATGCAGTGCGATGCAGAAAGCTTTATCAATTTCCCAAGACTCTGATAAGTGCATCTTAGTACAAAACTACATTCAGCCTCAACATCTGGACAATAATATATACTTACAATCATTGTGACACACTTCAGGGTATTAAACAGCCCTCTTTTGTTTACCTCTCACTAATCACAGAATGGGAGCAGAGTTATGGTTTGTCATGTCTTACCAAACTGATCTTCCCCAGAGGGTATTATCCCTCTTCAGGGAAAAGCTGGCCTAAAAAGTCTTACTGAAAAAGGTATTTATTGTATATAATGGTAATTACATAAGCACACAAATAACATAACAGCAAAAGAAGATTTATGACATTAGTTTTCTAAACCTGACTCTGGTTACACACAAATAAACATGCAGGAGTTACATTTGTGCTCACCAATTCAAGTTAGGGGCTATAATAATCTTCAATTTCCCCAAGGACATAAAACAAGACTTAATCCTTTTTTGTTCAAAGCTGAGTATGATTCTCATTTGTAGGAAGATGCACCAAAGCATAGACCTGAACAGAACATCTAAGAAAAACTAACCACTCATTGTATAATGAAAGCAACAATCCTTTTTCCTTTAGATTTCTATATCTACGTACTTCATATTTAGTTCTGGTTTGAAGTTAACTTCTCTTGAATTTTAACTTGCTCCCAAGGAAAAATGTAAGATAAGAAACAAAGATTTATGGAAGTAGTTTATCACTTATAAAAGTACATTACTACGAAACAGTGCAATGTTTAACTGCGCTCTCAAAACCAGATCAAAAAGTAATCACAGAAACCATGTACTGATGCCTCAGGTACTTCTGAACAAGTTTGCTGTCCAAACAGGCATCTCAGCTGCAATGACTTGGGAAATAATATATTCATTGAGCAAATCCAAGGCAACATTGATAAATCTTCCATAAAGGAAGGGAACTGGGAGAAAGATAGATGTAGGTAAATGAAGTGATTTATTATTTAAAAGTATTGAAAGTGAATGATACAAGGACCTCATTTTACATGGCTGAGCTGAATGACTATCAAGAAGCTGCCACATATCCCTTCACTTAAACTGCATGCCAAGGCAATAACTATCAAAGATATAATTTTCACTGATACACGATAGAACTGATTTAATAATCTACATTTTAATAGGAGGTCCATCAGTGACAGTACTAAAGTTAAATACCATAAGGGAGAGTCCTCCTAAAGCCTGTCAATCATTTGCAAGTCAAAACCCACAAAGACACTCCACAGGCTCCTTTCAGCAGGGAGTGGGAATACTGATGCTGCTGCCCTAACAAGACTGACATTGGAGATGCCTATGGGGAAAATTATTTTCTTCACAATGCAAAGGCACTGGAAAGAATAATCATAGGAATTAAGATATGAGTCCCATGAACGTGATGCTCAGAATGAGAAATCAGGAGGCTTGCACTGTATTGAAAGCTAGATTACACCAGAGAACCTATGCTTCAGTTTTCCCATTTCCTAACTGGGAATACATAGTTCAGGGCCAAACATATTTGAAACTTAACATACTGAACACTCAAAATTATTATGAAAAAAATACTATAACCTTTTTAAAAATATGTAGACTTTTGATTTAGAAAAAGAGGAAAAAATATTTGAGTTATTGTCTTACTCTCTGCCATACCAACTCTTAGTTGCCATAACACTTGCCGATGCTCTACTTAGCCAGTTACTTTTTATTCTTCCAAATTTCCTGATGCTAAAATATTCATGCCTAAAAATATAGTAACTATAACTAATTGAATTTTTTTCAAATGCAAGAGTTGTTTGCAAAGCTAGTGTTTTAACAAAACATACAGACTAGAGTAATGATTAACTGCTGAAACTAAAAAGCTCTTACCTCTTGGCTCTCTATAAAATCCACACATATTAGTATCAAAATTTAAAGATGCAGATCAACACTGTACTGCTGACTGAAAAAGTGACGAAAGCCCAAAACAGTTTTCTGTTTTCAAATTTATCATTATTTAGTTTCATTCATGATGTATTTTTCCATCCATATCAGCTTAACCAGGTTGTTTAACATGATAGAAGTAGCATTAAAAACATTAACAACTCTAAATCTGCAGTCAATTTTATTCAGAGGAAACACTGGCCTTTTCCAGTGAGATGAAGTACACAAAGTTGCCAGATAGCATGTCTCCTCTCCCCTACTGAGAAATCAAGAGATGGCAGCTTTCTGAATAGTATCACATAATTTTCTTCATGCCATTTGTTGCTACTTGTTGAAAAGAATATACTCTAATAGGAATAATAATGGAAAAATAACCATCACACTTTCCCAATGAACACAGTTTTCAGAGATGCACAAAACATGCTTCATATTTTCCCCCAAAATAAAACTCACTGAAATAATTTCTTTCTCTGTAATTAATTTGTTAATCTAGATTAAAAAAATAAGTTGACTTAAAAAATAGCACATCACTAACCTTAAGGGCCAATTCTAACTCCATCTAACACAAGTTTGCTACCAGAAAACACAGTCTGTTTAAAGAAAACTAATCTTGAAGAAAATATATTATGCTATTCACACACAGTAAGTTGGTTGAATTCTTCCAAAGTGCAAGGTGCAACTCATCTTTAAACTATAGACTCATGAGCAGGGGAATTACTGCTAAGTATAAAACTGGCTAGCAGAGAAGCTAAGCTTTAGCAATGGAAAAGAGCTCTTCAAATAAAATTTAAAATAAGACAAGCTGAAGAGGGAGTGAGAGACTTAAGAAGACTGTTCCAGACTGGGGATTTGCAGAAAAAAACCTCTGAACCAGAGTGGGCAACTTATCTGGGGAATACAGCTGCTTGACATAACCCTGCAAAAGCAAGCATTAAAATTATTTCCTGGGGGACAGTTCCTTCCAGATCTCCAGTTCTGCATTAAGGTAGGCTACTTGCTGCTTGATAAGGGTAAGATAAAGCACAATTTTCAAGTGCAAGTTGTTTATAGTTCCTAGTCAGAAAAAAATTATTATAATTGATTAGGCAACTTTTGATCCTCTCAAGAGCAGTCTGGTTTCTCAGGAAATGGCTTCTGCCAAAGCAAGTAAAGCTCCCCTGTGACAGACACAAAGCAAAAAGCAAAAGATAATTTCACCAGTGCATCAGAAATGCACCTGAAAACTGCTTGAGATTTATAGCAGAATGCATGCACTGATAACTCTTGCACAATTTTATAATAATATGTTATTCTAAGACAGACTGAGAAAGAGTCAGGGCTCAGACACTTGGCGATGGTGCTGCAAGTTTCTCAAACACATTTCCCAGCCACCTCAACTAAGTGACGTGGAATGGTCTGTCTCATTCAGATTGCTATTGATGGTAGTACTTAGTTATATTTCACCAGTTTGCAAAGTTATGCAGCACAAGAAAAGAAAAGAAAAACAAAGAGACAACATTTGTAGATCACTTCAGGCTTCAAAAGTTGTCCCATAGTTAAACAGTTCTCACCTACAGAATTCTACAACAGAACCTTTCTCAGGAAAAGGAAAACAAAATCATTCTTGTTTAGTAAAAGTTGAGGACGGCTGGTCTCTCAGAGCCTTTTTCATATTCTTAATATTTACCCCCCCAAAAAATCCTTAATGTTATTTCTTTATTAATTACATGAAATTCAATTATAAGTGATTAGATGCCAGATGTTACCTACTAGCAAAAGCTACCAGGTGCTACATAGCTTTTATTGCTGTGTAAGTTCTCAGCTCCAGTTATAAAGAAATACTTTAATAAATTCAATGAGCACAAAAATGCCCAGGGAAGCAAAATAATCATAATTAGCTCAGTGCATACTTCAGCAGAATGACCTAATTTAAAAAGTGTTTTGCAAAGCAATTCTCATATTGAAAGGCAATATACAGAGCAAAATAAAAATAGAACTTTTGAGATCCATGCAAAAAAGCACCAGCAAGTATCCATGAAAAGGGATGTAAGAGACTGCAGAGGATAGCAGGGAAGAGCACATATTTTCAATTTTTTCCTTGCCTTCTCTCTTTTCCTTTTTTGTTCTTGTATTTTTTTTAAAAAATAAGAAGAACTTAAATACCAAGGACAACTATTAGCACTTTACTGACACGAGGCCTCCTGGCCATTTCCTGAATTACTAAGACTACTGACATTTTCTTTCTGTTAAATTAGTCATCCTTGTTAATATTTTTTTCAATTAGGATAAATCTGTATGTTTTTCCCCCTACATCCTATTTTAGGTGGCCAGTTACCCAGCAGAAGGCACAGAGGAAAAGGGATGTCAACAAAACCCACCTGTCAATGACTTTAATGTAGTCAGCTCTTTAGAGAGTAAAAGGCACAAGAAGATGGAAGGACTCTGGAAACACTTTTAATAGGAATTACCCTTTCTAAAACCTACCCAAAAAAAAAAGAAAAAAAGCCCGAAAAAGTAATTTTTTCATTATGCTGTGATCAGATGCTTTTACGAGCTTGCTGGCTGTCCATCATCTCTACTCAGTACTAGGAAAGAGATACTTTCCACGTAAACAACAGTAAAGAGTCATAAATATTTTGTTTTCTTTAAATAATATTGCACACTTCTCTGTATATAGAAGCCTCAAGGCAGATCATTAAGGTATAATTGACCCTTCAAGAAAACCATCAAGAGAGAAACAAAAGCCCAAGAACTTAAATTTCTGGAGATCCTAACTGAGGCTCTTCAGTTGCTCTATTTCGCCACTGACACTTCTGTATGCAAAGACAGTAAGATGTATCCGAAATATTAAGGCAGATTTGTAGAACAGAATGTATGTATACATACATATTTGTGTATATTTTACATGCACATAGGTAAGATGAGCGAATGCAGTTCAGAAAGGTATTAATCTCTTGCACCTTCCTTCCATGATTGCTATGGGTAACGTACCATGGAAACAAGGGAAGAAAGAACAAAATCTGTGCTTTATAGATTTTTATCACTGGTAAAAATAAAGAAAGTCTTGCATAATAAGAAAATGTAACAAGACTTTGTCCACAGACCAGTATTCCCATCATGTTTTCAAACACAAATCCTTACCTCTATCTACAAAGCTTGTCTTGCTTGCATTCCTAGAATCTCAGGATGACAGAAGCAGGAAGGGAATTTGAGATTCTCTACAGCCAAACTTGAAGCAGAGTCACCTACAGTGGGCTGTCAAGGGCTGTCAGATTTTGAGTATCTCCAAGAAGGTGAGACCCCCAGAAACTCTTAGCCAAGTGGAGGTACGTTACATGTGCATCTGAAATATTGTTACCATTATACAAATGGCATCTGAGCGTGCTCCTGTTCCCCAGCTCTTTGCCTGTCAATTACTCGAAACTGTGTAGGGCAGGGAATCCCTCCTCAGATGTTTTGTTATGATATCTAGCAAAACCAAAGCCTGTTCCAGACTGGGCCATTGTGATCCTTGGATTTTTTTCCTTGAACTTGAAACTATACTTAGTTGCTACTTTCCAAATTATAATATTTGATCCATAGTAACTGTATATTAAATGAATTAATAATAGCTCAGTTTGGATAGCAATTTGAACCCAATTCAAAGACTTTGTGCTATAAAATAGGAATCAGAGCTTGAGATGAAGGCTACTTGTATTTCAAAAACTGAGAACAAAGACTCTTAAAATCTTCCAAGCAAAGAGAAGGAACTTTGGGGTAATACTGTACATTGCAGACTGACCTGCTGCAACAGTGAATTGTGGTGAACTATCTGATGGGTAGAATTTTATCAGTTCCACACAATACAATAAAAACAGTGGAATGATTCGTGACCTGCCAAATAAAGAGCAGTAACTCTAGTCAAAGCATCCCTTCCTTCTGCCAGCATCTGCCACTAATTAATTTTCCATTTTATTTAAATGGGAACAAATAGAAGTGATAAAGTGGTTGCTGGCAAGCTGTGCCTAGATAGATAAACCATGGAAAAATCTATCACACAGATAATGTGAAAACAGAAATTTAAAGCTGAGATTGCAGGCAAAAATACTTACATTAAAAAAACCTAACCATCATACAGAACAAAAGAATCCCAAACAAACATCCCCCCTCCAAAAAACCTTCCAAAGTTAAAAAAAACACCCCAGCTTTCTGAAACTTTAAGTGTTTTGGGTTTTTGTCTACTTTTAAATTAACTTCCCTAGGATTTCTGTTTGAAAGAGTTTATCTTTGTATTCAGAAAGCTGCCTTAACCATTGCTACTAGATTCTCCATAAACAATCCACCCCAACAGCTTAGTTTCTCCATCTTAGTCCAGTTCCATTCAATGCAGCAACAATGCTGCACAAAATCAGATCACCTTTGCATCTTCAGGCATTTAGATTGTCTAAACCAAACAATTAATTTAAGCCCAGTTACAGAATTCCTCTTGTAATGGCTGACAGCTGAGGACAGCACAGACAAGCTCAAGAGACCTCAGAGAGCTCACTCTCACACGGTGAAAAGCATCCAAGAATGGAGGTGTTTTCTTGTTGAAAGATCTGCTCCTGTCACAGCTACTGGAAGCCATTTGGAGTAAATAGAGAGCAATGTGACAAGAAAGTTTGTTATGAAGCAGGACCTATAATACCACCAGCCCCACAATTCTACTTACAGAACAACAGTTCTCTGGGAATCAGCACAGCCTTGCCTCAGCAAATGGGAGCTCACTGCTTGAAGTTACAAACAAAATTAGTGTGCTGTAAATTCTCACAGTCACTTTCTGTTTCCAAAAGAACAACTGGGTTCTAGTTTAAACTCAAAATTTGTAGCAGTTATTGTCATCAAATACTGAACAAAAATAGATCTGCCTTAAAAGAGTGCTGTTAGATAAAGCATTCAGGAATTAAGAAAATCTATTGATCTTCCTCCAGTGGTGATCTTTAAGACATGAGCCAGCATGAAGTGGTTAACTGCTGTCCTTGAACTCAACAACATTAAAAATAAAAGGAGGTAACTTTGAAACAAGCAGGTAAAAAAACTTTCCTAATTTTTCACCTTGATTTCCACTTTATTATACTTCAAAAGCTAATGACCATTCAAGTTGATTTTATGCCCTTTTTTATTACACTAAGCACTCATGGTTTTCTGTTTTAAGGTAATAGGGGAAATACTATTCTCACAACAGAAAAGAATATAGCCTATGAATGCCACATGGCAGATGAAGCATTTAAAATGTATTGAAATGATCCTAGAGCCACTTGAACTCAATGGTTTCCAGGTTAAAATGCAAGCAGAATGGCCATTGTTTTTTCAGAGTGCAGAATGCAATCGCTTGGAACATTTACATGTGACAGTGGCCAAATCACAGTAAAATGCCTTCTGTAAGGCACAGTGAGTTTTAGGCCAAACCTATATTTTGCTTTCTCTACTTTTTGTGAAATAATCTTGAAGTTTCTGAAGGGCAAACCCACAACATTTGACTAATAAATCTAACAAAACCAATGACCTTTACTTCTGCAGTCTTCTTCAACCACCATGTGTGTAAGGATGCACTTAGAGAGTGAGTCAAGTAAGCCCTGAGATCTGTGGCAATCAGTTCCAACCCAAACCACCCATGAGAACCAGCATGATGTGCTTAGGATACACCTATGCAGCCTAAACCAACAATTTTACTGTGCAGGGGCCTGAGGATGAAAATCAAATGAGTTACTGGATGTTCTCCAGATGAGAACTCTGACTCACCAGAAGAAAAATTTGGGTGACTGTGTTTAGACTTTCTCTTCCTTAACCCCCATGACCCCTTCAAACAGGGTCAGAATTAATGTTTCTGAAGTCTTCTCTGTTTTTTCTTTTATTTCAGTCAACTCAACATCCTTCACAGGCTCATAAGCACACACTACCCATAGATACTGTCAGACTTCTTTCTGGCAGTGTCTTTGGGTTGAAAAAAATGGAAGAAGTCAGTATAGTTGGATATAAATAACATTATATTTATAACTGAGAGATAAAGCACACATAGGTAGTCTAAGCCTTAAGAGATCTGGTTTAGCTATGCATAATTATAGGAAACTTCCACAGATATCCAACAGTGTGATGTAGGTAATGTAACTCTCTATGATATTGCTTTTTGAAAACTAATTTCTACATGAGTAAATTGTTTAAGTAATTTTTCCCCTTCTGTTTTAGTTTTCTGCTCATTGAACCTAAGCTACTAATAGGATTAACTGGCAAGTGCTATGATGAATTACTTAATATTCAGAAAATACTACAGTCTTCTGGGATTATAGCAACATACAAATGCTGGATATCTATTTCATGTCAAAGCTACATTTAGGTAAGAAATTTTCAGCTTGAGAGAGAATACATGGATTTGTCTCCTGGACAATGGATTGAAATATTCATTGCCATTTCAAGCATTACTGAATGATGGCCTGTTTCAGGACTTTTCAGACGTCAGCTGTAAGGGCTACTTTCCACAAGAGCACTCTGACTGCAGGAGATAAAAGAATGTTTATTCTTTTTTTCACAGGCAAGGAAAACAATGCCAAAAGCAGGAAGGCAGCAGTAATGCAGAAATCTGGGGGTGGTGATAAAGGGTAAGGAGAATGGAGAAAGTTGCTCAAATAAATCCATTTTGGCCAAAATCAGGCAGGTGATAACCATAGGTGTATGACATTGAATTGAAGGGTGATCATCATTTTAAAATCAAGTCATTAAAGAAAATTTTAAATTTCATCAGGTGTGAGAAAAAAGGAGTTGAAATACAGAAAACAAACCAAAGCATTTCAAACCTTTAGAGCACAAGTTCATGTTGTTCTTTCTGAGTGCACTATACAGACCTTAAAAAGAAGAAGGGACACTGCATTTGTTCAAAAGCATTGCTGCTGCATTCTGTAAAGTACACCTAATTAATACTGACATGTTATTGCTTTCCTCTTGACATCTTGTGAGCAGTCAGAGCTAGCCAAGTAGCAAGCTGGTGTAACCTTTGGCTTGGAGAAAATTTCAATTAGCAACAAACAGGAAAAAATAGCACCTGAGAACAAGGCAGAGCTTCAAATGAGCACTGCTCAACAAAATAGTGAATAAATGTATGGATTAAAACATTAACTGTATGGGAAATAATTTAGTTCCACGAGGAACTACAGAGAATTTTAACAGCACTTCTCTTGGAAAAAACTCGGTTTTTTGTTGGGCGATTTATTTAATAAGCCCCCCAACATGTTAGAAGGGGCGGAAATAGCGGTGAGCATGAACACAAACATGCTGCCCCTGCAGCCAGCTCTCTGTTGGAATAGCTCCCATCTTAGGTAATGCTACAGCATGACCCAATCAGTTCCATTTCCCAAGTTTAGTTAAGCAGAATATAGCTAAACCATTTTTCATTTACTCATGTACGAAGTCCCCGACATATGGTGTTACATTGTCTGAGGCATTCCATTAGTAAGGCAAAAACCTCCCTCCCAAACCGTCCCAAAATTATCATTTTGTTGGAAAACAGACCTCTTTCATCACTCTTAACTGCTCCAACTTTCACACCATTGCCAAGACCTCCTGTTTTTCATTTTAGTAAATCTCTTGAAACAGGAGTAAATCAGTGAAGACCTTAGAGACAGCAGCAAAATGAGTAAGAAATTGTTTTCTTAGAAAATTGTAATTTTGCAAAAATGATGACGCCAGCCAATAAAAAGTAACTTCATTCAGGTAATACGCTAGACTTCTGCAGAGAGCATGTCTTCGTGGTCATAATAACAGAATGTGGAGTCTGCACGAGAGACAAATGCAAGAGTCTTTCTGCAGAAACTCCAAAGCACAGCACATGCTGTAACTCAGAGGAAGAAGTACAACACTTCTGAAGCCACAAAACTAACCTTTCTGTCTTTATTCACATGCTTTTTCACTAATTTAAATGAATAAGGTTGTTTCTGTGTAGAAACAGTATATCATATTCAGGAATAGGTACTTAAAGAGACTTATGACAAAAATATTTTATGAAATGTCATAATGAAAAATAGTAAATTTTTCAAAGTTTAGCTTTTCATCCTTCTTAGCAGAGTGCTGTAGCATCATTAAAAGGACAGCTTATAAAAGGAGAAAACTCCTATTCCCAATATGCTATTGTTGTTTCTACAAATTTAAATAAACATTATATTTAGCTGGGTTTTTTTTCCTCCAGACAACTACCAAGATTCTCTCAAATCAAAGATTCAGATTTCCAAACCATTAGCACCAGGAAATTTTACTGAGTGTCAGATGTCACTCATTCTAAAATTTTAATAAAAACAAAAGGAAGTCCTTCCAAACTGATTCCACGTTCAACTATTTCAAGTACATATGCTGGATACATATGCTACATGCTAGAACTCATGCCAACCTTAAATCTTACTTCCATTTTGTTGCATTTTATACACAATCTTATTATGATCTATACTTAATATATGTCCCTCAAAAAGAAATTCACGAAAACTTATTAAATAAATATAGGCTCTAACATAACTTTTAAGTGGAAACAGTAGCATTTTATGCTACTATCTAAGCAGTACTAGTAAGCCATATCAAATAAATTTAAAATAACAAATTAATCGCAGGAAATAAGGGTTTTTTACACAGAATTTCCATTCATAAACCAACTGTCAGCTTAGAATTGTGAACATAAATATTAGAAGTTAATGTTTCAGCTGTTGTCATAGAGGCTGGAACCTTCACATTGCTGTTGCTATAACTCCCCTGTCACTCAGATCCTATCTCTTTATAATAAATAGGGAAATATACACAAAGTGTTGGGATGTACAGATATTCATCTATACACACAGACAAGAGTAAACACTGCAAACTTTCTCATTAAAATACTTTTTGCAATAGTCAAAAGGTCAAGAAGGATACAGAATCTTGTACTTTCTCCTATGTGAAATTACATAGACAAGTATTTTTATAGCATACATGTTGAATATTTGTATTTAAGCAGCATAAATCGCTAAGAATCTACTCAAAACAACATCCCAGTGCAGAGAAGGTCTAGAACAATAGAGGAAGCCCTTACAAACAAAATTTTAAATTATAAGAATCCTTAAAAAAGACTGTCCAATCCAATGAAATGAACAGTTACCTTCAAGCTAGGACTCAAACAAAAAATCTCATGAAAAGGAAATCTGGATTGGAAGCCAGGTAATTTTCATCTCACAGACCTCTTAGCTAATTTCTCAGTCATTCTGAAGAGCACTGTGTGTTTACAGACTATTTATTCAAAGGTGCATTCAGAGGAGGGGCAAAAGATACCCAGCAAAACATAAGCTTTCATTTTCTCTGAGTTGCACTGCTTTAGATTGACTGCCTGCTTCTTCAGAAAAAGGAACCCTTTGGCATTTGTCAGCAGGCTCAAATATCCTGAAATGCTGAAAACGTGAAACCAAAAACTTTCCCTGTGCTGCCTTCCTATCTGATCTTTTGTCTCATATGTTTCCCTTAGGGATGCACAAGAAATTCCTCTGAATAATTCATAAGTACCTAGGCAAAACCAGCTTCTACTTCTGAAAAAGATTGGGTAAGAAGCTGATTTCAGCTGTTCTATTCTGCTCTATCTGGAAGAAAACTGGATTTAAAAGTAAGTAATTTTCCTAACATATTAGCACACAATATATACATGTATGTATCCATGAAATATATAAACAAACATACATTTATACTGGGGAAGGTACCTTTGTATTTAAAGCTCCACATTCATTTGAGGGTAAGACCAATTCTCTACCTTTCAAAAACCCAAGAAATCACATAGCATGAAATAAACATGTAAAATGCAGAGAACAGCTCTACTCTGCACTGGTGTGGCTCGAGTCCCACGTGCAGTTTTGGGCATCACAATGTATGAAGGATATAAAGGCGTTAAGAGGCATCCAAAGGAGGGCAATGAAGGTGAAGGGCCTTGAGGGGAAGCTGTGTGAGGAGCAGCTGAGGGCACTTGGTCTGTTCAGCCTGGAGGAGACTGAGGGGAGACCTCACTGCAGTTACAACTTCATTGTGAGAGGAAGAGGAGGGGCAGACACTGATCTCTTCTCTGTGGTGACAGTGACAGGACTGAGGGAATGGCCTGAAGTTGTGTCAGGGAGGCTTAGGGTGGATATCAGGAAAAGGTTTTTCACCCAGAGGGTGGTTGGGCACTGGAACAGCTCCCCAGGGAAGTGGTCACAGCACCAAGCCTGACAGAGCTCAAGAAGTGTTTGGACAATGCTCTCAGGCACATGGTGTGACTCTTGCGGTGTCCTGTGCAGGGCGAGGAGTTGGACTTGATGATCCTTAGATGAACTTAGAATAGTCTATGATTTTATGAAATGAACTTTTATTTTGGAATATCAAAATGACTGATCTTCCCTGTACAGTATCCAACTACAGTACACAGCTCTTCTCTTACCATAAGCCACCTTCATCTCCCATGGCTCTCAATGTTAGCCACATCCAAATTACTTCTTCTATGGTCTCTATTACGACTGAAATACTCTTATGGCCTGCAAATCCTTTTTATGCCCCAACACATGGAAGACAGAATAAATGCCCAGAAAGAATGTTTCCAAAGCATTTTGCAATAAGAATATAGATGCAAAACTCACAAGTTCTGGGTTACCTACACCAAGACTTCACAATACAGTATGATCAGTTGAGATGACACTGTTTATGAACACGGGTTCAAGACTTACCAGCCTCTGCATGCTTTTCACATGGGTAGGACTAATAGATAAGGCCTCTTCATACCAGCGTTTGGCTTCATCAATATTTCCACGCAGTTCAGACACCTGACCTCTCATGTAGAGAACATAATGTGACATCGGAAAGAGATTAGCTGCTTCCTGGGTACACGCTGTGGCCTCGGCAGGCTTCCCAATTCCTATGTACACTTCAGCTGTGGAAGGAATGTCAAAACCAATTAATGATTCTTGCTTCATCATACTGTGACTAGATGTGGTCATGTGCTGTATCTGTAAACAGTTTCACTTTAAATGAAGGCAATTTTCTTCAAAAAAATTTGTATCTTAAAAGAGAAA
Source organism: Origma solitaria (assembly GCA_013397895.1). NCBI lineage: Eukaryota > Metazoa > Chordata > Aves > Passeriformes > Acanthizidae > Origma > Origma solitaria. The sequence goes on from VZRL01003807.1 coordinate 2,639,468, forward strand.
TTATTACCTAAATTATTTTAAATGAAGTATTCTTTCAGGAAAGTTGCTTTTACAACTCCTAAATGGTTTAAATGCTAGAATACTCTTTATAGTTATTTTTATCATAAGTCTTGAATTTTTTCATTTTAGTTTTATTTTTAAGATGTGAGCATGTGAGTATTTCAGTATTCTTTAAATCATTTGAGTAGCCTGATACACACTTAGATAAATCAGATTGACTATAGGGGGAAAAAGGTTTCTTTCAGTGAGTAACTAACAACTAACAATGGAAGTATTTGCCTTCAGTAGCTCTTATGACATTGTTAGACTCTTCAACACTGCTTTTTCACTACCGTGCTGGTTCATCCTGATCTCTTGCTGAAAGGGTGGAAGAAGAGAAGAATAAAGAGATACTAAGTGTAAGAAAAAGCTATTAAGGCTCTGGGTTGGGTGATATTTTCCTTTTTGCTGGTACAGACCAAATAAAAATAGAGCCTCAATGTAACTGCATAACTGGATTCTCTTGTGTCACACTGTACTACAGTTTTATAGATTAAAGTTTAAATCAAGCTGCTGCATCAGAACAACAAAGTGATCTGTCACTGCTCAAGATGTGCTTGTCACTGTACTGTACAGGCCACCCATCTTGGTTTAAAGGCTCTCAGATCAGGAACTCACACTACAGCAGTGGATTTGGGATTATGCCTAAAACTCTGAATCAGACTGATATTTGAGTGCCTTTAAAGGAGCTTGCTTACGAAAAAATTGCATCTGACAGATTTAACAGTATGTCTAACTAGTCAAATTCAGAATAGCATAGAGTGTATAAATTATAACTTACAGGTGATACCTGCTATGAATATTCATAATAATTTTCATAAAAATCAATTTATAACAGTGACTAACAAAACGTGGATTTTCATTTTAAAGGTTTAGTAGTTTAAAGATCCTTCTCCTTCCTTATTTTTTTAACCTATTTTTATATGGTTACAGTAGTAAACTCTTTTCTTCCTGTAAGACCTGATCCTATTGGTGGTAGAACAAACCTTTTTCTACCTGAGGAGCATTATTTTGCTCCTCAGTTGCCTTGGTTATTTCACAGAACACATTCTACCAAACATAAATAATATGCCTATGTGGATGTATTGATTAATGCAGTATTATTTTTAGAAAATACTGAAATCTTATTTGATGGAAAAGGTCTCAACCACATGAAGAATTAAGAGCAGATCCAGTCACACTTTCTGCCCCTAACCCTAAAAGAACCATCTCACCTACTCAGAGGTGGTACAGTATAACTAAAGAACATCAAGATTCTTTCTTCTAGAAGACAATGAACAAATAAAATCTTGAAATTAAAATCTTAATTTAGGAGGAAATAATTCTAGAATTTTACTTCTACTAACTTTTAGTTAGTAGACTCCAAGGAGCAAGTTGTAGCCATAACTTGGGAACTGGACATAGAGCAGTAAATGTGAATTGTACTGAGAGGTGGTTTTTTTTTCAAAGACCCTACAATGTTTTCGAAAAGCTTTGGGTAATTTTATTCTTGAGTGCTTTTCTAAAATGCTAACCATTTGAGCTCTATTTGTCTTAATGGCTCTTCTCCACCATCACCAGACTTGAAGCACAGTTTTAAATACACACTCCCAAATTTCTTGGTGAAAAGATAAGTTCAAAAAAATACAATTTACAAAGACTGTAAAAGGTACTACAAAAAAGCTATAATTACTAGCAAATAATATGCAGAAATTAAAATTTATTTCAGTGGGCATTATCTGCTAACCACAATAATTCTAGACTGAAAAGTAAGCAGAGATTGGCTATTTTAACAGACTACAGTTGAAATTCTGTATTTCTTGAGAGGAAACAAGTATGGTAGTAATGGCTTTTAACACTAAGATGCAATATTGTTTATAAATTCTTCTTACACTAAAGTAAGAGATACTAAATCTTGCTGTCCTGCTTATGAACTGGAGCAGAAAAATTTGACAGCTATAAACACACCTTCCTAAAAGTATTAATTGTAAACAAAAAAAATCCTTATTGTTTAAAATTATAGCTGAGTTATTTTAACAACTTCTTTCCTCTACCAGAACTTACACCACCCCAGCGGACTACACAGCAGGCTTTTTGAAAAACTGTATGAATGAAAGACTAGAAAGTGAAACTTGTAGCTAAGTCTTAAAAGCATGAAAGTTCATTCAAGAAGTTTCTGAATCCAAAGGAGAGCTGTTAATTCTGAGATAATGACTTCAAACTGAATAAAAATGTTAAAAATCAACATGGTAACCAACAAATCATTTGTGGAAAAGTGACAAGTGCCAGCAGGTTTTGTGGGAACATCTCAGAGAGGAGCAGCAGTTTAAAAGAAACCAGGTGCCAAGTCTGATGTGCTCTTCCCAGCATCTCCACCTAGGGAACGCCAAGAATGCCTTCTGGCTCAAACACTTCCAGTGCTTACATTTGCATTTTATTGAGGAATCAATCCATTTTCCAATCAAGCAGCACAGCAATATTGAGCTCATTCTTGATGCATTTCTCAAAGGATGATCACAGCCATTGATCATTTAGGGACAGGTCTGGTTTTTAATAATGAGTTACTGGAGAATGTACTAATTGTGAAAGTAATTTAGTTTCACATTTAAAATAAGCCTGATTTTCCACCTTTACACTATAGGTGCAAAAACAAAAGGCTTAAACAATTCATTAATAAAAACAAGATGAAAAATTAAACGCAGGTTACTGTATGCAAAATCAGCTTCTAGTGAGACTGGATACCCATTTACATGAATGACAGCTGAAATGACACTGTACATCCATTGGAACAAGCATTTTTGTAGTTTTTTTTACACCATCTGTATTTTTTGGGGTAAGTACCTTCCACTAAGTTTTGCATGTATTAGAACTTATTTACATAACACTTCTATGTCTCTACAATCGTACAGGAAGAGTAATTCTAAATTTTTGTATTTTAAGATTTCAAGCATATTAAAGATTTTTTCCCCCCTACTAAGAAGCAAAACCCTGCACAACCATCCAGGGAGTCAAACAGTTTAATGGGCATGAGACTCAAGAAGGAAGCAATTTCCCAGTGGTAAATCTTCACCTTTATTTAAAGAATATGTGCTGTCAGGCATTAAGTAATTTTATCACTGTTTTCTATGCAACTAACCTATGTATACACTGATGAAGATACCTTCCAGAATATCTGCTTTGCATTATGCTTCTGGGAAAAAACTTTTTTCTCTATGTTCCTATAGTATTTTGGAACTGTACTATAGGAACAGTACAGTTCCAATGAACAGAAACAGTTCCAACAGAACAGAAAGGCTCAGTACATTTACTGTAGCAGGACATGCAGCTGAAAAGCAGGATATCTTAAGGCTCTGAAAAGCACTGCAAATCACCAGCAGAACTATCAAGAAAAGGATCATTTTAAAATAGAGAAGAAGTAGGCTTCAGGCTGCAGTACCTTCTCTGAAGGCAGACAGAAATTTTCTTTTATCTCTTGGGGTTTTTTGTTTTAATTGCTCCCTATATACAAAGAGTCAGAGCACTCTTCAAGCTCTGTTGCATCCTTCCACTGGATCTTTAAAACTTTAGCTCATTGTCTAACTCAGCTCTCTCCTACTTACCACCCGTGCTTCCCCTTGCTGGGAATCAGGAATATGGCTTATAGACCATGTTTGCCAAGACAGATCACAGAAATACAGAATACTCTGAGTTGGAAGGGATCTACAAGGATCATTGAGTACAACTCCTGGCCCTGCACAGGACACCCCAAGAGTCACACCATGTGCTTGAGAGCATTGTCCAAACACTTCTTGAGCTCTGTCAGGCTTGGGGCTGGGACCACTGCCCTCGGGAACTGTTCCAGTGCCCGGCCACCCTCTGGGTGAAAAACCTTTCCCTGATATCCAACCTAAGCCTCCCTGACACAACTTCAGGCCATTCCCTCAGTCCTGTCACTGTCACCACAGAGAAGAGATCAGTGTCTGCCCCTCCTCTTCCTCTCACAATGAAGTTGTAACTGCAGTGAGGTCTCCCCTCAGTCTCCTCCAGGCTGAACAGACCAAGTGCCCTCAGCTGCTCCTCACACGGCTTCCCCTCAAGGCCCTTCACCATCTTCATTGCCCTCCTTTACAGTCATTCTAATAACTTATTTTTTTTTAATATTTTGGTGCTCAAATCCTCACACATTTTCAAGGTGAGGCTGGCCCCAGGTCAGAGCAGAGCAGGACAGTCCCCTCCCTTGCCTTGCTGGCCATGCTGTGCCTGATGCCCCCAGCACAGGGTTTTCCCTCCTGGCTGCCAGAGCACTGCTGGCTCATGTTCAACTTGCCACTGACCAGGACCCCCAGGTCCCTTCCCGCAGTGCTGTTCTCCAGCCTCTCATTCCCAGTCTGTCTGTACATCCAGGGTTGCCCCACCCCAGGTGCAGAATCCAGCACCTTCCTTTGTCAAACTTCCCATGGGTGGTGATTGCACAGCCCTCGGATTTGTCAAGGTCTCTCTGCAGGACCTCCCTGCCTTCAAGTGAATCAACAGCTCCTCCCAGTTTTGTATCATCTGCAAACTTGCTCAATATCCCTTCCAGTCCTGTGTCCAAGTCATTGATGAAGATGTTGAAGAGTCACCAGTCTGTGATGATTCCCTGTGGAACCCCACTAGTGACAGTCACCAGTCTGGTGTCACCCCATTCACTGTAACCCTTTGTGCCCAGCCCATGAGCCAGTTGCTCACTCATCCCATGGTGTGTTTATCCAGCTGGGGGCTGGACATTTTGTCCAGGAGGATACTGTGAGAGACAGAATCGAAAGCTTTATTGAAATCCAAAATTATTATATCTATTGGCTTCCCTTGCTTACTGTCATTAATACATGAAAAAACTCTTTTTATCATCCCCCATATTTCTGGCAGCTTCAACTCCAGCTGAGCTTGGGCCGCATGAATTTTCTACAGTGGCAAGCAGCATCTCTCTGTTCTTCTCATGTCAGAATATTTTAAAGATATTTTTAAGAGTGGAAAATGGCCTGTGAAGCAGACTGTAGCAGCAGAACACCAAAGTGCATGCAAATCTGACTAAGTTGTGAACTAAAAAGAAATCAGCAAAGTGTGTCCAGACCCCTCCTTTGAGGGCAAAACAGTAGCAGTCACTTGCATGAACTGAATAATAAGCAACAGCACATGACCAACAAAAACTTTTAAAAAATCCAAAAAACCCCCACAAAACAAAAAATAAGTAGTGAAACAAGCTGCTACAGAAGGCTGAGAAATTATGAGCATAATAGGTGCTAAGAGTTACTGTAGAAGGTCATCAGTGACAGTTTATAAATATTTAAAGTTAATGATGCCACAATGCAGAGCAGGTGACTACACTACACCCTGCTGGACCTTGCCCTGTTCTAATCTGTGTTGCTTTTGAGTAGCCCAAATGAGATCACCATTATTAATCACTGTAATTGCTCTTTCCTTCCAATTTTCTGGGCTTTTCCTCCAAACTACTAAACCATTAATAACTGGGAGACATTGCCCTGCAATGACTTTCACACCCTAAAACTGTAAATGTAAATAGGCAAATTAGGATGCTATGAAAAAAAGCACTGTTTTGTTGAATATAAACATGAAGGGAAAAAACTATGTCACTGAAAAATGCTCTGAAAGCAGAGCAAAGTATAACAATTGCTGTCTGATTTTTAAATTATATCTTTCTAATCCAGCTATCAATAAAAATAATCACATGTTATATATTTTAAACTGTGTAAAAATATACTGGATCATCATTTTCTGGTTAAAATTTTATGTAACAGCCACTTGTGATATTGCATTTAGCTTGAGGCTTGAAGCATCATAACAATACTAAACCCACCCAAGATAACTCCACAAACAATCCTGAGTCTTTTACATAAATGAAACTAGAAGGAAAAGAACTGAATTCAAGCTCATTAGCACAGCTCCAAGGGACAGGTTGCTCAACAGTACTACTACTGTTTCTTTCCCTGCATATGCAGAGTTATTTATTTTCTACTACAAACTTTAGTAGTTACAGGAACTCTATTCAAAAATCTTACAAACATCCTTTTCCATTCAATGGAATCAGTGACCCTGGGATTAGCTCGGTTGGTTGGAGCATAGTGCTAGTAATGCTAAAGTCACAGGTTCCATCCCCTTATGGGTCATTCACTTAAGAGTTGGACTTGATGATCCCTGTTGGTACCTTCCAAATCAGAATATTCTGTGATTCTGCAAGGACACCTAGATTTCCAAGTATTAAGATACTCCAGGTACTTCAGAAATTAAATTCTTCAGGGATAAGAGAGAGAGTGCTGTTTTTGCTCTACAGAAGGTATTACTCCACTGGTAACAGCTACATTCTCAAACGACTGCCTTGTCTTTCATAAATGATCTTACACACAGAGCAACTCTAGTGTGCTTTTTATTTCCTGGCTTGGTTCAGTGCCACACACATGGAAATAATATGATCTGGTAAGTGGTAACAGATTCCAAATAAAACAAACAGATTTTGGCAAGTCCTTAGGCTAGCAAGAAAGGAGAGGGCATAGAAAAATAAATTTTACTATCACAATACCTGCATGAAGCCATATTTGAGCCAGAGTCATCCAAGGATGCAGGGGACCTTGTTTAGGGGCACTGCTTTGCAGAGAAGAAGCAACCTCGGACAATGCTTGCTCCACTCTGGAAGCTGCTATTGATGTGGCATGGACTGAACCTGTAGAAGTAATAAAAAGAGTTTACCACCACAGAAAGAATGAAGGCAATACACATTGCATAAAACATTTAATGGCAACCCTTTTCAAAAGAGGCTTTACCCCAAACTCAAGATTTCATTTACATTTACCATTTTGGAGAAATTTTTTTAAATGCCAGATTAATTTTCTTATGAAAGCTTTCATACTGGCCTAAAAGTCTATATAAAAAACACACTAAACTTTGGTAATGGTACCTGACACTTTTTTGGGTTGCTACTATGAATACTTTCTATTAAACTTGACACCTCTTTTCTGGCAATGTACAATCCAAATAAGGTTTGTGATGGTATCATACACTGTAGTCTTCAGGTTGCTGCATCCACTTCGATGTTAGTATTAGCTATGTCTTTCCACAGAGTGCAATTAGAGGATTATTTTACAGCTAATAACAGAACAAAAAAGGAGAACTAAAATACACACAGCAATCACAACACAGACTATCACAAATACACCATTAAACTGCACTGAATGTAAAACTTGCCTAAGCAAGAAGGCTGAGTTAAAGTGCCTTGTGGAAAAAAGGTCCTCGCATAAAAAACATTGCCAGAGCATACTAAGGATAATTCCCATAAAATGTATCACTTCCAAGTGAGATTAGAATCTCATTGGCAAATAATACCCTTTTCAAAGTACTGGAATTAAAAAAGCTTCTATGACTAGAGAATATCTAATGGCAACTGTACTTTGGATAGTCAATTATTCCCAGCATATTTAGTCATGACTTTTTTTTAAAATCAAGGCCATGAATATTTTAAACTACACTCCTTCTTGTCATCTAAGCCTCAACAGATCTCTGGTTGTTTTATACTTATGAATTACAAAATCCCAGACTGATTAGGCCTGATCAAAAAATAAAGGCAGTAAAATATTCCATACTGGATCAGATAAGAAATTGTCTAATTCCATCATCGTATCCATAATGATCAACAATGGCAGGTATTCCAAAAGGAAGTACTGAATCCTGTACAATCCTGCACCTCAACAGTTCATCCTCGTCACTACAAGTTAAGAAATAAACAAAGCCTGCACTCTCAATATTACAGGTTTTCTAAGAATTTTAGCAAGAAGAGATTTGTCACATAAAATATACATTTTTAAGTGTGACAAGATAAATCAGCAAACCAGAAAGCACTAGAAATTCCTAGTGCACAGATCAGTAGGAAAAGGATGTTTGCCTGAAACTGTGCATCATAGCTCCCTTAACTGACAGAAACAAAGGAAAAGCAGCAGAGGACATAATTAGCATTTCATGTCACTACAAACAAGGAATTGCCCTGACGATCTGAAACAGTGTCTGGCAGTAGAGTTTGCTTTCCTTTTTACAGGCTGATGAAACAATTCAAAGCCCAGCCTGCACAGCTGAACGTTCACTGAAGCTTTTGTGTATCTTATTTTAAAGCTTAAATTCTGAAGAAATTTAAAAGGGAAGTCTAAGCAAGATGCACATGGAGTGTATTCTAAGAAAAATAGTAGCATGGGTACCAAAAATAAGCACTAGTCACGAGTAACCCTTTTCTTGTCTGACAGCCATTTCTGTAAAGCACATCACTGCAGCCTGCCACTCATTAGCCTTCCAGGGACTAATAGTGAAAGCTATTCTTATCTCTCCAGAACAATTTGTAAAGAAAAGGTGCAATTCACTGACATAAAGTATATCATCTAATCCCTCCCTTCAGAAAAGCAAGTATGCAATTTAGTATTAAAAAGGGCCTATATTTTTTATTATTCAAAGCAAGGACTCTGGCTGCTAACCAGGCCACAAGTAATTTCATATAGAAAGTGTGCTGTTAGATTTTAAGTCTCCAGTACTTAACCATAAAGCACATATGATAATATATTATGAAAACTTTTTGTACATCAATTTATTTATAAAAACGAACCATACTGTGATAAGATTCGTACGAGTTTCTGTGCCATCTGCATTAAAATTAAAACTGAGTGCTTCCTACCCTGGACTTCATACAGAGTGGCATAAAAAAAAAAATTAAAAATTAAGTATTTCTAAAATTTTTCTTTGAAGCTATATGAATAAAGTTTCTATTTCCTCTTTAGGAAAAGGGTTTCCCTTAACACATTGCAGCAATCAGTTCTCTGAAGAAAACATACACATATACAAAGCAATGGACAATCAGGGACTTTCAGGGACTTCAAATTTTATTCAAGCATTTTCATAACTTATCTGAACCCTTGTCTTAATCCAGGATGCACAGGTTCAGATCTTTATACTCATATGACAATTCTAAAACATACAGCTGTTTAAACTACAACTGGTAAAGATAAGAAGTGGCTTATGAGAAACTGAGGGTAAGAAGTAGGTCTTAAAGTCTGTTTGAGGCTTTACAGATCCTATGTAGCCACTTTATTTGGAGGTTCCCTGTTGGTTTTGTCACAAGCTCTGCTCTCTTATCTCAGTTTTATCTGCACTTTGCTTTTTTTAGTCTGAGTTCACTACCCACAGCCAAATACAAACATATCCTCACTTTCAGTATTACAATTCACCCTTTTATAGCTTTCTTCAAATGCTCAGATAGAGTTGCAGCAATTTCTGATTCAAAATTTTACTGCATATTCTTTCGTGCACAAAAATATCTTTGCTCTTCCCAGATGACTTCTATACGTGCTGTTATAGCATGGCACTTAAGAATCAAGAAAAAATTCCCTCCAAATACCACAAGCAGCAAAGAGCACTTATTTTGAAATAGAAATCATGAGGCCTGGAAAATTAATATATCACCAAAATAGATCCTGGCTACCCACTTTCATTTGTTTAGCTTTGTTCTGAAGCTTGTTTATACTAAAAAGGCCAAGTGTGAAACAGGCACTCTTTGTAAGACCTAGAATTCACTACTTAAATCGATTAACATCTGGAATCACAATCACATTGCACATTGCAAAGTGGGACAGAAGGCCTGAACCACGACAAAATGTTCCTAAACCAAAAAGCTAAGACCTCCCACTCAAGTTTCCTATAATGGCACTTGCACAGAATCTAGTTTCTACTCATCATACTAACATACTATATGCAACAACCATGTTGCAGATTCAATGTTTAATTCAATCTCAAATAGAAAACCTACCAAGAGCCTTGAGATGACAATTTCCTAGTTAAATTGTCATCTCACAGAAACCTTTCTTTTCGAAATCACACCTACAGTCAACCTTTTGCGAATTAAGTATTCCATTTACTCTCTTCTGGCTTTTCTTAAATGTTACAGGAAGAGTCCACATGAACTCATCCATTAAATATAATTTATAAATAACATACACCCTATGTAAATAAGTATGTTACAACTTTTTCAGTTCTTTCCTTGGTCATTTCCACATAAATTCTTCACAATGCAGTGTAATGGACATGAACTAATACATGGACTCTATCAGGACCTAGATGGCATGAAGGCTTGGAGAAAAACAAAATCACTTTGCTATGTACATGAAAGTTTCCTTCTGAAAATGAGTAGTAGAATGGACTGTCATCCTTCATGGAACATGTTCATATCAACTCACAAAACCACTATGGCAGGGTTTCTTCTTATACCATAAAAGAGAATATTACTCAACAGTTTTACATTCATCCCATTTTAAACATTTCAACATTGACATAAAGAAAAAAATGCTTTAACTGCAATGCTCATGCAGGAGAAAAGAGGAAAACCCCCATGACTCAACTTTACATGCACACAAAGAGCTGGAAGTAAGAACATTAGTCGTGTGACACACAGAGAACTCTTAAGAAAAGCAATTACATAACACAAAGAGGCAGCACCTTCTGCAGGACTAATACATCCCTGAGGTGATGCATTTGATAAGACAGATTGGCAGATTCAGCCAAAATTCACCATTTTTTTTTCCTTTAGAATTCATTAAGAGTCTAAGACACCTCTCACAATCACAAATTACAAAGCTATCTTAACTTTTACTATAAAATTATGCATGGAGATGATAGTAGTCAGATACGGACAGCATCATTCACAAAGCATCCTCTCAGGTCTTTGAAAAAGATGTTCTGTGCTTAGTCACTGTCAAATATGTTGGTTTATGTATCTTCCTAGTTGTCTCTCCTTCACCAAATTGATTTCCTGTACTACTCCATAAAAATCTATAGAAAGGTAAAGTAATCAATGAAAAAAAAATTAATATTGAATGCTATCAACACAACTTTATACGGTAAATGGCTAGAGAAAAAGAATATTATTTTATGTCCTGGTTAAAGCAGCAATTATTTTTATTGATCAATATTCTTCATTCTTTCTTATTTAGCTTGTTTGCATAATTTCATTACTTCAAAGTGTACTCTTCATTAATTTTTACAAGCAAAACTTGTACCACAGAAGAAAGTAATAGTTTATTATGAGTCATGACAGTAGTTGCAATATTGTATTCTGGATCAAAGTACTTCTTTAGGAACAGCAGTGGCATAATATCTTCTCTAATACAACATACTGGCTGTTGGCCATTATGTTACACAAGAACTGCCTAATATATCTTTATTTGCAGTCCTCTAGAAATGAATACTGCCTCTTTAATTATTAAATGCAAGTGTTAGTTGAGTGCATTCAGGTCTCGTAAGATTACAGCCCTTAGGGTGACTGAATGGGCAAAGAGCATCAGCCTGGCTTCACACACTATCAAACTTCAACTACTGATGGACAAAATATGTATGTTTTGTGGTAAAGGAAAAGGTGATTTTAGTCCTTGAGAAATTAATAGAACTGCACAGAGAATACTACTTACAAACTGAAAAAAGGGAGTAAACCCCATGAAAGTAAGCATCTGATGGATTGCCTTTGGATAGATCAAACCATAAATTAAAATCCAAAGTAAGAAGCAAAAAAAAACGTTATATAGATATAGATTAGCCAAAGATTTTAAGAAAGCCCATGGATTTCTGATAATCTTCAAACTGTAAATCAGGTTTATAGGATTTCAAAAGATAAAATTATTAACCAAGATGCTACACCTCTAAAATTATGCTCCTGTTCAACAGGAATTGGAAGTCAAGTCAATAATACAAAATGCCCTTGGCTTCTTTCACTGGAAAAAAAAATTGAACTGAGCAAGATATAGACAACGAGATTTTCAGCCCCTGAAATTTCATTAACATACTATAAGCATCTAGGGAAACTGCTCCTGACTCCGACAGCTTTAACTTTCATTAATTATTGACACTATACAAAGGACTCCAATATCTTTTCTTTTTCATGGTTCTGCTACTTCTCTTGCATATGGTAGAAGCTCCTTTCCCTGAGGATACAGTAGCTTGGAAACGGAAAACTTGGGCCTCACATAATGGAATCTGTGCTTCGGCTTCATCATTCTTTCCGCTTGTCTCCGTTCTTGAGTAGGTTCTTTCTAACTTACAGCTTTGCAAAGAACAAGAACAAGTAACTTAATGTTAAGTGGGATGTACTGTTTATAGAATAGGTCTGAGCACGTTCAATTCAATGACACCCAAACCTGTAAAAACAGCCAATCAGTTATTCAAATACTTCAAGAAACTCAGACTTCAATTTCTGTAGGACACAGATTTCCTGTGATCTGAAGGAAGTGCTTTCCTTAACTTCCAGTTACAGGCTTACATGTTTTCAAAACTCTGGTCTTATGTCAGCTATTTTAACAAGTGAATTTTGTTAATATGGAAAGATTTATTTGCTACGTTTTGCTGGGAATTAATATCTTTGACATTAAATCAGACTAAAGACTAGGTGTCAAAATTAATTTCTTAAGATCAGATTATAGTAAATTCAGTGACAAAAGCAGTGCTATGTATAAAGGTATGAGTGAAGGACAATTTAACAAAAATTAAAAGGAGTTAAAAAGAAATGGCTGAAAAACTATGTTGATTTTACTCTGTCACTTGAACTACTCTGGCAGCATTGCTGCACAGTTTGTATTCAAACAGCATGCAGATTGATCTTATAGCTGGTTTAAATTGGCATAATTACAATTAACAACAGAATGGCTCGACTTGAAACAGCATAATGCTGATTTTCACTGCTCTAATGCCTCCTTCAAATCATTCCAATATGCCCTACCTGCATTATGATATACACTGCTATTCAGGCAATGGTTCCCTTCAGGTGAATTTTCACAGAATGCTTTGGATGTAATTAGTAAAAAGCCTTCCAAAATTAAGTTGATCAAAACTGTCCAGATAAGAGGAGATTCTGTGGCAGGGACAGTCTTGTAAGGCAAAAGATGCCAGCGCTGGAAATAATTTACATCAGTAAAGGCCACAAAGCAGCCTTGACCAATAATGTCTTTTACTGAACACCTATAATTTTTGTAACACTTGTGACAACGGAGTATTAAATATGTCTGTAACTTTACATCTTTGGGGATCAATATGAGAGTCTTCTCTGATGAAAGTCTTAAAACCCATGCAATATTTAATGAAAAGCAATTGAAAGGCCAGATTTCACTGACACTGTTGAAACATAATCATAAACACAGTTTATCAGCTATGAAGATTATCAGAAAAATACAGCACAAACACGCTCATCAGGAATAGAAAGCCAATTTACAGCGAGTAGGTGAACAGGGCTCAGGAACTTGGTCACAGTATGGAGAGGCTGCATGGGGCCAGACAAAGGTATCTGGTTTAGGATGAGGATGAGGAAGATGAGAAGATACAAACAGTTGGAGAGGAGACTCTGTTCTTGAGAGAGAAGATGAGGAAGTATCAGAGGCTAAAAAGCGAAACAAAGAGAATGATAAGGGGGTGTGGGGAGGACAGGAAAGAAAAAAGATCCAACAGGGTTTAACGGACTCATGGATGCCAAAACCACAAAGCATTTGTTCCACTAATCAGTGAGATCAAAATGGCTCCTACATAAAATAAATACCATTTCTGAAAGCAACAACAACAAAAAATACCCCTTTTATGTATACATGCTCTCCTTTCATACCAAATTAGATTAAAAAAGCAAATTAAAGATTTTTTTCCCTATGTTCCTATGCATAAATTAAAAACATATTTAAGGGGAAATAAAGGCCAAAATCTAAAACTCAGGTGATATTGTTTCTTCCTTTCATAAACTCAGTGGACTGCAACCAAATTGAACAGAACGTTTCAGAAAAGACAGATTGCAATTCATGTTAACCGAATAGCCAATGAATCTGTAGAGATATGCATAGTTTTATCTGTCTTTGGATATGAAATGTGTTTGTCTCTCTGTAAGACTGATTGATTCATCAAAGTTCTTTTTTCCCCTCTAAATTTATTTCCTTCATCAATATATACAAATATGAGTGCATGCCACTCATGGCAAGCCAGCTGAAACAGAGGCAAACTTCAAGTAAATTTGACATAGTTATTTATCAGGACATTAGAATTAACAGTCTAGCCTTGTAAGAAACCCACAATACACTCTTTTGATACTTCAAAGGCTACACAAATTTAAACTTGAATCACTTAATCATTAAGAGATTGGTAAGAACTCTATATAAAGCAGGTTTTTAATACTTTTTTTTTTTAAAGGTCAACTTCTGCTGAAATGACACATCTACGATGAAGAAGAATTTACACCCATTGCAGCTAGATGTTTTTGGAAGGGTTTTACTTAAACTTCAGATTTGAATTTTAGCTCTCATTTCTTGATACTTAGATGACTGAACTCAGACTAGACAGGCAAAGGGGATCATCATCATCATCATCACAGATGGCAAGCAAAGTTATGAAGGGGAAAATTTCCAAATGCTCATGTGTATCCACACATATAAATGTATTCACAAGGTAGCATTGCACCATTTAACAAGGAGGGGAGAAAACATTTCCATCCTAAGAGGATTTTCAGCCAGAACTTCCTCGCATTTTAACATTTGTTTACTTATTTGCCCAATTCCTTCTGCATTTCTAAATACTGTGGATCCACAGAATTTGCAGATGAGCTCTTTCAGCCCTGTAAAGGTCTAACATCTTGACCATCTATTGTTTCTATCATCTACCTACTGTGGATAAAATTTCATTGACAATCTGCTTAAGCTTTCTCAAACACTATGGCAAGCTTGACTGCTTTCATTCTTATAGTACCATAATTTTTTAATTCCTCCAAAATGTTTATCTAATATTCTGACGAAGAATTCTGGACAAATACTGGATGTGGAGCTTTTTTACATATATAATTACACAGATACAGTGGATAATGAAGATCTAGTCCTTGCCAGAAATTGAGTATTGGTATTGCAACAAAGTTTCTTCTGCTAAAATTAACAATTAACAATTATAAAAAGCCACCATCAAACAAAATCAACTCCAACTCCCAATTAAAAAAAAGAAAACATAAGGGACATCCACCCACCCATACTCCACAATTACCTTTTATAAGATAAATAATCAAAAAGGGATCCCATATTTTTAATTTTCCATCTTGTTCTCCCTGACAAAGGAATTAAGTTCTAACAACACAGCTGAGATTCAGAAAAAAATATACTTTGGACCTGCCAGAAAAATCAGACTGTATGCAAAGATCCTGTTTTGATCAAGACACTGGCTGCAGGATTTGAATCTGGGGCAAGTTTCTTGAAATGCTCACTGTTCTGAATGAGGGTTCATCTTTACTTAAAAGCACTGAGGAATATGCAGTCTTTAAAGTGCACCAATGCACTATGCTCTCAAGTGTGGCAGATATAAAATAGGACACCCTGAAGGTATAAATCAAGAGCTATATGTCCCCATTGGAAAAGAAACAAACTAAAAACCACCACTAACCACAAAAAAACTCTAACACCCATCCCCAACAAGCGCTATTTTGAAGGCATAAAATTTTATCTATAGCTATGTCTATCTATATATATATGTATGAAACCTATAAAATCTAGTTATGTTCTTAAAAATGAAACAATCAGCTAGACTAGAATATAGAATGATCACCACATGATATAGTATTATATTATCCATTTTAATTATATGAATACAAGAAGACAGAAGATTCCACGTTAGAGGCAGCAAGTTAATTATGCTATTCTTTGAAATCAAGTAACCTGATCTCTGCAATCAAAACTGCTTGCACTATAGCAAGCACAGAACACTACTTTAAATTCAAAATTGAGTGAGCATTCAATCCAATTTTAACTTTCAGAAGTTAAATAGCTAAATTGGATTTTTCTCTACTGCACTATTCTGATATTAAGCAAAGACATACATTACACATTTCTATGTATCTTCATTTATGGGTCAAGTGTACTCAAGTTCATAGGTTGGCAAATTTTCCCATAGGCTGTTTGTGTCAAAGAGTGATTAAGCAGAAATACACTCCTGAAAGGTGCCAGGAAAAGCGTTCTATGGTTTTAAAACCCAGGAAAAAAAAATTCTCAATATTTAGAACACAATTAAGATACAACAAAAGTTTTTTGGAATTAGCAGCATCATGGTAATTCCTTCTGCAATGTTCACAGAATGCATGTCTCACATGCTTTTTGATTGCTTAACTTTTAAGGTATATTAGACTGCATTGTGATAACTGAATATATTCATACAGGCAAATTATATATTGTCAGTATTTACCGACATGTAACAATCTTAGCTTTTATGTAGCACACCTGTGCACCACGGTTTTTATATGTAGATAAAAATATCACAGTATGTAAGATTTACAATAAATAAGTTTTGCTTATAATGACAAAGTATGTCCAAGGTAAGCCTACCCACCCATGTAATTATATTTTAACATGTATTTGAGATTTTAATTCATTAACAACAATGTATTCTTTTTTTTTTAGATAATAAGGTCTCTGAAATGTTTTTGTTTACATTTTAAACAAAAATAGGCAAATACTGAACGGTCCAAAAAGCACAGGACTTTGGCAAGAAGGCTAGTTCAGCATACTAATTTTTAGTCCTTGCATAAGGAAATACCACTAAGGTTAGCAAGATCCATATCACAGATATTTTAATTTACAGAGAATGTGGTCAGCAAGTACTTCATAAATAAAGAAGAAGAAAAAAATCTTATTTCATACAATGTCTATTTCCACTTATTGACAATAATGAAAACACAACTTCATTTTGCAAAATAAAAAAAAAAAAAACTAATGTAAAATTTAGCTACAGCCAGATCTTTTAACCTATTTTATTGTTCAAATGAAGTTCTTACCTGTTTCAGGATCACTGAAATCTGGTAATGTAATTGTATTAAGCTGTCGTCTATCAGCAATAGCTCTGTCTAACAGGCTGCTCCCACGTCCAGAATCACTGTAATGAAGTACAGAAATTGTAAGCTATTAAAATACAAAATTATATACTGATATACAAGTTGCATGCTGCCCTACTCCCACAAAGGTTCTTGCTATAAAAGTTACTGCTATGACCAAATTTAGTACCAAGCACCACTAACCACTCACAGTGCATTAAGCCAGTTACATTAAAACAGAATTAAGCTGAGCAAAATTAAATCCTTATTTACTTCAACAGTTCTGTTTTCATAATTAATACAACCACAAAGGGACTACTGGTTTTTAATTTGATTCATAACTAACACCTCTACAGAAAGAATCTACTGTACCTTAAATATTTATACAATATGGGGTACAGCTATCACAGTGAGCCGAGAAGGCAGACATAAGTTTGAAAAGCCACACTTTTTCTAGACTGAATAGAAACACTAAAGCCAGGACATCTAATATTAGGTAAAGATATTCTAGAGGGCTGTTTTGGTTTAATGCTTTGTTTTTTCTTAATATATGTACATATGCATATTAACTGCCTAGTATTGAACTTGATTCTAATAGCATAGCAGAAAGACCTTGAATACTTCTAACAACTCATGAGCCAAAGCAGCAGCAGTGATTTTTACTGATTGGACCTGTGGACAAATGAACCTAATGTCTACTTTAACTGTAGCTCAGTATCTGTCCCTCAGGCTTCTTGTTGATATGCCTGCTGGAAAACTAACTGCTCCTAGAACTCCAATTACAGATTCAGCAGAAGAACAGGGACTGAAGAACTAAGCGTTCTTTCTCCTTAAGATGAGGCAAGTTTGAGACACATTGTCAGCAAAGTGTAAGGAAGCACATATGTGCATTCCTTCTTTTAACATTCTATGGTTAATATAGTAATTTCACTTTTTGGATTGTTAGGTTTGGTTCTATTCATTATCAAAAAATACTTTCTTTAAAACATCCTTAAAAAAACAAACTACCCCACAAATCTAAAAGTAATTATGCTTTAAAGCAATTGAACTGTTAGCCCAACTTAGAAGAGTGCTTTTGTCTGATTCTCCTTGAAGAGAGAAAACTGTACAAAATTCTTAGTTTAAAGTAAAACCTGAGAAACTTTAATCTAAAGTTGAAGACTGTTGCAACTTCCAGTTGCAAGACTGGAATACAGCACATCTCTCCATTTGCCTTAATTTTACTCCTGAATTTGAACACAGAGAAGGGCAAGAAGTCTCCCAATGATTCTTTATAATTGCAAAAGTCAGTGAAACGTCCCCTCCTTGCAGAGCTGTTACTAAAATGGTAGAATTAAAATTTTGCATTACCCTAACATTATTGCATTATTTCCTTACAGATCAACAACATTATAGAAATCCACAGGAAACAGAAGGGAACTTTCTGGGACATGCAATATCAGCTATAGTTGTTACATCACTTGGTGTAAATTTTCTGTGGTAATTACTTCCTCAATCCACATGCAACCACATGCCAAATGTTGCTGACAAGTAGAGCCAGACCTACCATCAATATCTTCTAAGCACAGCAGTGGCACTGTGGTTTGTTTCTTTTTCAAATGTAAACCATGAAGTGGAAAAGAATTCAACTATTTTCTAATGCATTTCAAGCAGTAGGCTAAAAGTAAATATTCAAACCTTCCAAGCCTTGCACCACAAAATAATTTTAAAATTCATATTAACCACCTCATGAGAAAAAGTTTGTATGTCAATTAAAGACAAAAGTTCTATATCAGCTGAAGAAAGGTAATGCACAGAATTGCATTTGTCACTTTTTGAGGTATATTTAGATATTTCTGATTTATATTTATTATTCAAAGATTGAGGACCCTGAACCCAAGTTTCCACAAAATCTGATTAGTTGCAGAAAAAATATTTGATATAAACTACCGCTTATAAAAAAAGTAGATTCTTATCTCATTGGTAAAATCATACACAAAATTAGTTTTCAGTCTAAATCAGAATCAAAAAAGGTATTTCAAATAAGCATAAAAGATATTTAAATCTTTGAAAAACAATATTATAAAAAGGTTTAAAGTTATTTAAAGACCTTTTATTAGTGGCTTAAAGAACTTTTTCAAAATAAGATTCAATTATTTCCAGTGGGAGACATAATATTCAAATGGTGCTTTGCAACAAATCAAGTGTGTGTTAAAACTACAGTGGTTGGAAAACTAAAGTTTTCACAACAATCCTGCATCATCATTCTTCAGTACATCAGGAGTGCAGTTGGGTGAATAGAACTTCACAGCCACATTTCAGGTCTCAGCCATAACTGTTATCCCTGGATAACAGTTGGATGGATCTGGATTACCATGATATAATACAAAGGTACTCAGTCCTTACATTTCACACAGAACAGCCAAAGAAAGACTACAACTTGGTATCCTTATTCACTGCTTGATGTAACTCTGAATGTGTAATTTGGGAAATCTGTCTCCTTCCATCATGACACTTATTCACAGCTCCTATCCATTCCATTTCGAATTTGATCTCAATGCACTACCGTAACTTCAAGAAGAAACTTAGATGTCAAGATTAAAAAAAACTCAGTATTAAAAAAAAAATCAGATGCAAAGTAGTCCTCACTAATTTTTCCACTTAGATGTTCTTGAAGGAGAATGGTGCCAAGGAGAGTTATCAACCACTGCTGTTTGAAGCTGACACAGCCAAGAGTAAGTTTTCACAGTCAGTGCTGATGTCTGAAGGAGGCATTACTTAACGTGTGTTTAACACGGCACAGTAGCTCTTAGCACAAGAACCAGAACAACAACGCAGTAATGACAAGTTATGATTAGAGCCCTGATCTGTTTAAAGGATATAACAGCAGAGATGGAAGGTGAAAAGTTGTGTTGGAGTACATGCAAAGCCACTCTGAAATTAGGCTTGCAGAGAAACTGTAGCTATTCTGCAAAGTACAGCATTCTGATACTAAACTCTTAACCCTGCCTGCCCACACACACAACCAGCTAACTAAAATAAAGCACCACCCACTAGGTTAGAAGAGAAATTTTCTCCCTGGCCCTAGTCCTCATTCAGTGACTTTGAATTGGAAAGATTCAGCTCAAGCCTTTCTGGCTGCTGACACACTTGCTTTCTGTACCTCGAGTGATGCTCCCTGCTCCACAACTCAGCGTCAGGGCCTCTCAATATGCTGTGACTGACTCAGGTCCTTTCCCAAGCTTTTCCTGCCACATCCTCCAAACTTCACTGCTCTGAATGCTCACTAGCTTCCTAAGGAGAGAAGCAGTTTTTCCTCTTCTGCCATTAGGTCAACTCAATCTTCTTAAAGAGATGCATGTGTTTACAGGACTGGAATCAAAGAAACTAGAGCAAAAACTGAATGTCCATCATACTGCTACAACAGGTAGCTGATGCCACCTGGTACAAAGCCCTTCTGCTGTTGCATCTCTTCTCCAGAAGCTGTCAACCCTTCAAACAACCAGATGGGAGGAAATTCTGCTTGCCCCCTTCTCCAGGTATTTGATACACATGTTGAATAGTACCAGCATGGATTTCTGCTAAGTAGCCTTCCCATTTGTTTCACAGTGTATCTAAATATATATGGCAAAGGACCTTCACAAAAGCATTTTGGAAACCCAAACAGGACTATAACAACTTGTCTATATACATGTTAAGGCTTCTGAAGAACCTAAATAGGTTCATAAGCAAGACCTCCCTTTAAAAAAACAGCCATGCTGACTATGCAAGCAAATCATATCTATCCATGTGATCCCTGATGCTTCTATGGTTTTAATTTATGTTTTGTCCTCTTTCATATTATTTACTGAAAGTCCTTGAACTAAATTCCTACCACAGCAATCTCTCCACTAGCCAATATAAAAGACTAAAACCCTGTTCAGGAAACTAAACAAGACCACACCAGTATATTGAGAATCAATGAGTTACCCAATCTGTGTAACCAGTCCTTATCACTGCAGAATTTAGTAGCCTTGGCATACCTTACTTCACAGAACCCTGGGCAGTTTCACATGACCAGCAAATGGTGTCTTTGCATGTCAGTCTCCAGATTCCCAGAGGACTAGTTTGTTCACATGAAATACCAAAACAAGTAAACGCAGAACTGCTGACCTAATATTGCCCTGAAAAGCTACTGAGCAAGGTAGCGAGCAGCACAAAATTCTGCAGCATCTTACCTTGGGTTAGTGAGATTGTAGCAGGATTTCCAAATCTGGAGCATGTGTTTACAAGTAAGGAGTGCTTCATCTGGGCCTCTGCACAGGGACTCCAACTTGACTTTTGTAAACAGTAATCTAGTGAAAAGGAAAAGGAAATTAAAAGATATTCCAATTCAATAAAAACATTTTTAAAGTCGGTCAACATCACACCAAACAGGAGAAAACATAACTTCAAATACAGTAATAATTTAAGTAATAGTTTGATGAAGTAATTACAATAAATATCTAATGGCATCAAAGTAACAGTGCTTTTTACAAGATGCCCTTTTCAACTGGACAGAAACAATAGTTGTCAGCATTTTTTTTTTAAAGAAAAAAGTTACAAGACAATGTAGCTTATTGAAATTAGCCACAGTATTCCACAGTATGTATCAAGTTGTAAGTTCTCAGTGAACATTAACTTAGACACCTTCCTAGATGTTTAAAGCATATAAATACAATGTGACACTAAAGGAGCTAGTCTATTGGAAAGCACATTAATAGGAATCACAGCACCTAGGAACATGTAATACACTAGAAAAATACTAATTTTAAAGCAATTTTTAGTAAACTCTCAGATTAAAGAGCACAAAGCAGGAGGAGAGCATGCATATAAAACTGTTAACCTACTTTCTGTTTTAAAACGCAGGTGTACTTTGGCATTTTATTCCAGTGCAACCTTAATCATACTAAGTGAAAAATTTATATGATTGCTCATATGGTTTGCGTGGGAAGACTGAGAAGGGTGTAGAGGGTGGGCATGTGTGAAAGCTCAGAAGTTTCTTATCCCAAATGCAAACTTGGAGGCTGCTAATAGTAACTGAAAACTGCCAGAGAGTTTTCTCAAGAATAAGAAATTACATCAAGTTACAGTCGTTAAATCTTTGCATTGCACTGAACGTCCTCGGCAGAAACTACCCAGCATGTAAATCTAAAAATGAATCACACAGCCTTAAGTGTACAATGTGTGTGTTGTGGGACTGAGGAAGAAAAAAAAAGGCAGGTTGCTGCATTAGTTTAAGAAAATAAGCACCTGCCAGGTACATAAAATCATATGGAGTCTCACTTTATATCTTGTAAGAATGCAGAGCAGGGTAATCAGTTATACTAGTTTACCTTTCCTCCTATCAGTAAATTGGATTTGAGTATACAGGAAACTATACAGATAATGTAAAGTTGTATTTCATTTGGCAGAGATGGGTATTTGTTTAACAGTGACTATATCACTGAAAGAAAAACATGTCCAGGTCTGTCCATCATTTTACTGAAGAGTGAAGGAAAAACGACAACATCTTCCTTCCTTCACACTCCCCTCTTTCTATTCTACCCCTAACACACACATCTCACCCAAACACCAAGACCTAGGCATCAAAACCAAAAACCAAAGCCACCAGAATCAACCTCATACAATCCCTTTCCTGCTTCTCTGTATGTAAGATAGTACATTTGACAGTTTGAAGAGCCTGCAGAAGTTCAGCTTCTTAAAATTTGTGATCATAAAGCATTTTACATAAGTTATGGACCATAATCAGTTCAGAAGCACTGAATTTACAAGTCATTCTAGAGTCAAGAATCATAATTTATACCTTATTATGTGCAGTTTACAGATAGACTAAATTTTCATTAACAGGCTTCAAGCATTTAAGCAAGAGTTTTAGGAATTTTGTAGCAAAGGGAAGGCACAGGGTCAGAAAAAAGCTAAGATTCAGCAAGCAAGATTTAAAAGGAAAAATGGAGCATGGTACAGAAAGGGAGGGGATTTGGTTATTAAGACATTAATTAAAAGCACAAGTACAAAAATAACAGGAGTCTGTGCAACAAAAATGCTGGAACCTGGGCTACTAGCGTAGGATTCAATGTCAAGGCAGCTGAAGAGAAGTATAAGAATGAAAGCAACACATCACTTTGGTGCTTTTGGATGCACTTAGCACACATTGCAGTATCATTCCTGTTTCTTGTGCATTATGGTAGTCAACAGGACTGGATGTTCATGCACTTTCCAAAGTATAAACAACAAAGTATGATGGAAAAATATACACAGTTCTAATAAAGAAAGGCTAGGAAATTGCATCTAATAAATAAAGTACTCTGGTGTGAGATTATCCACATGAAAGCAAAAACAATCTTTTGAGTAGAAAAGGTTGCATTCATAAAGCCACACAGAGCAATTTCCCTGGACCCAAGAAATATTTGGACTATAAATCTTAAAAGAACTAAGACACCTCAGAAAACTGAAATGGGATGTTAATAACAAAATGAAAACCTTCCAACTATGCATACTTGACAAACGGGGGAAAGAAGGGAAGAGGAAGGAGGCAACAGAAATGAGGAACACTGTGTGACAAATGGGTCTCCCAAATTAACTTAATTTTTTCAAGCTCCCTTGAAACATGGCAGGAGGTATTAGCAACTCAGGGACGAATATTACCAGGAAGGTTTTAGAAACTAAGAGGTAGGTAATTTGAAAAAAGATTTTCTGAAAGGTCAGCTTCAAGCATCTGTGAAAACAGCTCTTCTGGAATACAGCCTGCATTACAGACACAGAGAATTTTAAATCTTACAAGAAGCTTTGATACACTATTAAAATGATGAAGTATAGATAAAAACTACCAAGTGATAGGATGATGAAAATAAGATGTACATTTTATGAGTATCATTAATTATCCGTTTGTGTCTGTTTGAGAGTCAGAAGTTTAAATTACTGGCACATGGTGCCAGAGTAATGTTGACATGGTGGAACAGTGCTCGACTAAGAATACAAGCACTGAGGAAAAGACAATATTCAAAAAACAAATGAAGACTAGGAAAGAGATGTGTCAGAGATGTGGAATAAATATAAAGAACAGAAAACTGTTCAGGGAAGGGAAGTAGGTGGAACAGGTTCTTTTAAAGACAGACTAATAGGGCATTTGTTTCAGCATCAGTGTTTTCTATGGATGCACATATTTAATATTGCTAAAAATAAAGTGAATTGTATCATTTTAAGAGACTAATTACTCAGACACAAAATGGAGAACAAATCAAACTCTTAAGTGGAAAGACTTGGTTATTCTTGGAGCTAATAGCTGATGGATTTATGAAATAGTTACTGAAGCAGCAAATGACTCCATTACTTGAAGACTGTTCTCACTAACTAATGAGGACATTAAAAAACAGCTACTCATAACCTAATCCATATATTACTGGATTTTTATTTAAATAAAGAATGAAAAATCCCAAATGGGTTTATAACTAGGTCTCTAAATTTCAGTGGCATACACCCAAATAATTTGACAGCAAAGGTTAGCAAAGACATCCAAGATGCAGCAGAAGCCTGATGTTTAACACAAAGATGCTCAGATGTTTAAGGATCTGTGTCTCAGAGTGTTGAATGGATAAAACTCCACTGTGACAAGGCAATCATTGATAAGACTGTGGAAGTCAGACATCAGAAACATGTAGAGATCCTGTCAAGAACAGCAGGGGATAGGCAGGGGACAAAAAGATCAGCACAGAAAACTGTCATTAAGTACATTAGTAAAAAGCAAAGCTAAACTACACCTGAACACATTATTATACACAAAAGTCATAGCCTTTTAAGGCTTTTTTGTATCAAAGAAGGGGAAAAAGGAAAATGTGCTTACTAAACAGGGATGAAAATTAAAAGTACTCAGGAATAAACCCCCAACCTTCACCATAATCTTTGCCTATGTTGTCTCAGATATGAAAACTATGACAAATGGAGAATATGAACACTTTAAAAATGACTAAAGTTAATGCAGTCAAAAATAATCTGTTTCTCAGGATTATGGGAACAGTGACACATAAGATTGTCCATTCTAAAGTAAAAACTTTAAAGAAAATATCACTTCTGTAATGACTGGGGAACAGCATCTCTACTGTCTGTGTTTTTGTCATGAGGGAAGGACCACTAGATAACACCATTAAAGAAAAAACAGGTTATTGTTCAAGTTTAATAAAGAGGTTGTACCAAAAAACCTGTGTAACCATTATTCCAAACCAGAGCTGCCTAACAGCTGGACTCACCAAGGCAACACAGCTGTGAAGAGTCCAGATGCAATTCCGGGACATACTCATTGGAACAGGAGCAAGATACCACGCCATTGTACAATATCCCAGTGAGACTACACCTGGAATGTCATACGTAATTCTCATTGCAACACCTAATAAACAGCTAATACAGTTGAGGAATTTTAAATTGGAGCAGCTGCAGAGAAAGGCTGTGAGGGTGATCCACTGACTGGAAAATGCAGAGTACAAAAAGTACTTCATTTAGTCACTCTAGCAGAAAAAAAAGCCAAGAAGAGGTACAAATTCTTTCTGTAAATACACATGAGACAACCAGAATGAAGGGAAAAGAACAATTTATCTAGAGGAAATCGTTTCCACAAAAATGTCTATATCTGAAGGCTATTCAAACTATTAAAACATTAAGGGTGAGAATTAAGTCTCAAAACTGTAAATTAAGTTGTAGAAAAGACTGCTTCCTCACAGTTTTCATTTATAGACCCCAGAAGAGATGGTGCAAATAATCCAACTTCTTAAAATACAACTGTAAGTTCACGAAAAGTATTAGAGATAGGACAACTACAATAATGGGGCCCTGGGATGTCCAAGGTTCTTGCTACTGCTTTATTTCCTAATCAGTGCAAACTAATCTATTAATCCATGATCTGAAGCTTTCTCTACCAGCCAACCAGTGTAATTCGTAGTAAAGAACTTATAAATCTCCAAAACACAATTGTTGTCCTAATTCTTAGCCAGCCCATTTCACTTTTTGACGATGCTACAACCAACAATTTCCTTCCATAGCAACTCTCTTATAATGTCAGGAGATCAAGAGGAGTTAATTTGTCCTGCACTGCTTTAATTTCTAATTTCTAATGTGTTGAATGAAGCAAAAATTCAAAGTATGGAAGACTGAGGTCTGCTATGTGACAAGTAATACTACCAATACTGAGAACTCTTAATTCTTTCAGTGAACAGGTATTGCTTACCTCAAGCATCATTTAAAATCCAGCTGTTTTGCTTTTGGGATGAAGTTAGCAATTTCCACAAGTTGCTGTGCACCATAAGAGCACAATGGCTTGCATCAGCCACAGTTGGATATCTGTATTTCATACACTCCTGCACAGATGAGACCTGTCTTACATTCTGTGGTCATTTCTTCAGATGTAGCACCATGACACACTATCTATGATTCTTCCCCCAGACCTGCCTGTTACAGCACTGTCACTCAATGCAGTGGTAATCAGGAACCTACCTAAAGTCCCTCAGGCTAAGCAACATCCTACAGGAAACTTATAGTTCCATTAGACTTCTTCTGAAGGGTCCATATCCCCATATCCTGATCACAACTGATCCAACTGCTCTATTTCCAGTTAGTGTTGAAAGCAATGTTCATTATTATTCTCTTATTATATAAATTATTTACATTGTTCACAGCTTGAAGAACATAAGGAAAAGCTGTATATAACACTTAAAAGTATGTGCTTTGAAAATTATAGTGTAAAGCACCAAAAGCCCTGCTGAGAAACCTAAGAACCACCCTAGGAAAACAAAATTTAAAAGGATGCATCAAATCTGCTTGCTTAGAATGCAGGATTAAAAATGCAACTACTTTGGTTTATGTTTAACCTACTTGGAGTAAACTTACTAAGTTTTAAGAGAACCTTTTTAAATAATTTAAGAGTTTGCTAAGAGTAACTTCAGCTAACAGTATTTTTTACATGACAATCAATTATTAAAAATGTTAGGAAATAATTAATATACTGGGAGTCCCATAAATATGGGTACAACCAACAAACAAGCCACACAAAGTATCAAACAACAGCTTGATCTCCCTGAAAACCACATCAATTTCTAGCTTAACTAGAATAATAAACTTTATATATAATCAGTTCTGATACACAGCTTGTTATTTATGAGAGCATAAAAGAAACATGACAAATACCGGTTCTGTGTGGAGTTACGTATTTCATTTTTCATATTTAAGTGCTTATTTGATATATCCCCAACTTCAAATCCTAGAATGCTAGAAGAATTCAAAAGAAGCTGCTCCAGTTTTAAACCCAGGCACTTCATTGAAAAAGGAAACAAAACCCCAAACAATACCAACCCCCACAAAAACAATCAAATTAACAACCCCCCCAAAAAAGCCTCTCATCAAGTCTTATCATATGACTCATAAAATCTTAGACTAACTAGGTTTGACAATAATTCTACACCAAGAAGAAAAAAAAAAAAAAACACAAAAAGGGTGATGCAGACTGTAACGTGAAAGATACTGAACTCTGAAAATAAACTCCTTTTTACCAGACAATGTCAGACTTCTTTTCATATGATCTGAATTTAAGGAAAAAAAAAATAAATATGGTCATGTAGAACTTACATTCACATGCATACTTCATACAGGTTGATCTAATTTCTGTAACAAACTGTCATAGTGTCAACCGCTTGTGCAAATTAAATCAGGTGAACTGTGAGACCCCACAGAATAATTGAAGTGCGAAAGCAGTACACAGAATGCACAAAATTAAGGTGGAACAAATATTATTCAAAACTGATTATTTCTAAGAATCAAAATCTCTTGACCTTTCCCAAATACGGAGTTAGCAAGTCACTCCTTGCACTCAACAATTACATACATAGGAAAAGTTTCTGATGACTGACAGGAAACACAAGAGAAATGAGGAAATGGGAGGAAGCCAAACCTTGGCATGGTCAGTTTTCTCTATGTCAGTACACACTGTGAGCAAGTGCGCTTCTAAAAACTTCCCATTGCTCATAAATAAATGGTTTAGAAGAAAAAGGTTAAAATTAGAAGAAAATTCTGAAGTTCCCAGAGTTTATCTCATTCACAGTCCAGATTTTTACAATAGTTTACTGTCTGTAAGTTAGTAGCTTGTTTCAGAAGAAGGTAGGGCTCACTGCCTTAAAATCCTTCACTTGGGAATTTCAACTGAATCCAACAGGACTCTAATGTACATGTAATGTACCCTCCTAATGAAAAGATCCTAATAAAACACAGTAGGAAACTTTCTCAACAAAGTGTTCAGCAGCATGGCTTAATAGCTGTCAGGCGAAATTTCTTTTTAAAAATGAAATATATAGCTATTGGAACAAGTACAGCCTTTGCAATCTATACATGGAAACACATCATAAAAATAACTAACCAAGAAGGAAATAAGAATGAATAAAAGTCCCCAGTGAAGCAATTATGCTCAAAATAATTAACACAACCCTTTCCAAGAGACATGATGCAGGTGCTTCTCTGTATAATGAAGTAATAAATGATACTGAAATATTTTGTGCAGTTGTCATTCACATATGATGAAAACTGGCTATGGTGCAAGGAATAACTGAAATGCTGGAGAACATGCCCTTACTGTCAGCAAGCACGGTGACGTTCTTATCAGAAAGGACGTCTGGGGGTGGTCCTACTACGGAAGCTCCATGGAAAGAATGAAGTCACCAGGATTGCAGAGGGCTTATCAAATTATGATATAAAAACCAATGGCTGGAAAGAAACCAACAAGGGATCAATTCAAATTAAAAACAAAAATGCAGTCTTAATGAAGAGTGCAACTCCAACCCTGAAATGAACTACCACATGCTCCAAATGTTACTCCAGGTTTTGATGCGTTCTCATCAAGATTGGAATTCCTCTGGAAGGCATGCTTTAGCTAAACATGTATTAAAATAAAAAGTAAAGGAAATTTAGGAACTTTGAATATATAGACAGTCAGGGAGGTTTAAGAATTGATTCTCCTGGCTTCAAACTGTTAACTCAAGCATGCAGTTTTCACAGCTGTCCCTTTAATGCTTGTAGAAAGCTTACAGCTTCACATTGCTCAACTCCCAAATACCTGCCTCATTACCAAAACACAAAGTGACACAACTGTAAAAATTTAACCTACAGGGAGAAGGACAACATGAAACTAGACAGACTAGGAAAGATATACAGTTTTATAAAAGATGTATTTACACATTCAGTGATTTTAGATGCAACCATGATAATCAAAGTACAGAAAGAAACTAAGAGGTGTCTGCTGCAATTCCAAAGTTAACCACGGCACAGTCTACTCCATTTTGAGTATTCAATGAGAGTTATTATCAGGAAAGCCAAAAATAGTTCATTACAAAACATGAAAATCACTAAATGCCCAACTCTGGCAACAGGAGGTCAAGCAAACAAATCTACTTTGTGTAAAAACTCCAGAAAACCATTTAACTTAATAAAAAAATAAGTGCTCTAAACTGTTTCTCAGTCAATCACCAAACCTTCTTCAACTCCAGCTGCACAGATCCCAAGTACTGGGAAGCCCATATATACACAGAAACGCGGATGCAGTAAAAATAGGCTGTTCAGATTGCTATTTGAAGCATGACTCCCAAACAAGAAAGAGAAGCAACAAAAACAGCCCTCAAGCCCCAAAATAACACAACTTAGTGAAAATCATGAATAGCTACACTTGGTGTCCATCGGATGGCCTTCCTTGCACCTATTATTCCCCATATATTTGTTCCCAAAGCAGTAAGACCTGTGATTTTTGGCACAGTGTATGTATACTGTATTCCATATTATGAACTCAATGTCCTTACGAAAATGTAAATCTCTAAACTGTAATGAAAATAGTTTCTGACTAAAGCCAGAACAAATTAGTTATACTTGAAAACTTTTTGTTTGCCTGCCTTGAATTCCCTGCAGCAGCCAGCTCATGACCCAAACTGGGACTCTTTCAATCAAATTTCAAAGAATTTACAGCCTAACAAATATAATTCAGGGATAAGACCCTGAGGCCAATGACCAATTTGTTATATAAAGTAATATCTACCTATCAACAATGTCTTTTTTAATGGACCATTCAGCAAAAGCATATAACAACAACCAAAGGGGAAGGGGGGTGGGGGAGTAAGGTAGAAGAGCCCAAAATAGAAAGAAAAAATACAAGCAAATGATACTGACTTTCATGACTTACAGAAAAACCATTCCTGAGAACTAATTCATTTAACTCCCAAGATAAACAGGATCAAAATGGAATGGATCTGAAAAAGTATGCTGTCAAATGTTGACAAGAATGTGTACACAAACCTGAAAGACATGATTTTGGCAAGCATGGCACATCACTTACTTCTTGTCCAATCTTATACTACCATCCTTTCCTCAAATAATTCCCAGTGCTCTATTTAACAAGGAAAAAACCCCACAAAAGCTCAAGTTTTGCCAGCACTGCAACTACAACTGACCTTGGGAAAGCAGAATAGGGTAGTCTGTTTCCTTTAGCTGATAAATATCTTCCTGTCCCACAAAACACCAGTGTATGATTCAGCCTACATTGCCTGTACCAACCAGTTCTTCTTTAATGCCCACCTGGACATCTCCAAGAAGGAAACAAGTTTGTTACTCACTGAACTGAGAGGGATGTTAAAAGGCCCTGTGATTCTGGGAAATCTAACATAGCTGAAAAGTGCCCTTGAGGGTCAGGAAGGAAAAGATTTAATAGTTTTCAGAGGAATGACATATTGGCCTGGTGCTTCTGTGAAATATTCTTGGAAGAAAAAAAATTTCCATCACACTTCAAGAAATGTAAATGTTTAAACTGTGAACTTAGTCTTCAGTTGTCTTCAAACCTGTTACCATATGTCTTTCCTTTTTGAGTGTACTTAACATTAAAATAACATGCTTGCACTCCTCAAATAACCCATCTGCTGTTCCCTGCTTCTGCTACCTTAAAAGCTTGTCAGCTGCTATCCACTGCAGTTCCAATTTACAGCATAAAATTAGCAATTTACTATTTATTTGGCTTAATTACACTAGATGTAGGCACTATATTCATCTTTAAGTGCCCCAACATTTGAAATAAAAAGGGAACCCCAAACAGTTAAGATTAAGAAAACAAGGTCCCAAGTATTTCGCTAAGAAAACGGTCTCCCTTGACTGAGAACCTACTTTTGACTAATCATTAATTAAAAACAGACAGAAGTGTTGTTTCTGAATTTCACATCATACAAAACACCACTAAGATATAAATTCCTTGTAACAAGCAGATAAAAAACGAGTCAATAATAATGGAGTTTGTAAATAAGGCTCCTCAGATAACTGCACATGTACTACATATATTGCACAAGATATACAAGCCCAACATAAGCCAATGCAACACAACCACCATTATCTTGCATCCCCTTGAACACACCCTCAGACTGTAATGCACGTCTCTGGGACTGCTTTCACACTCAGAGTGGGAAATCACTGGATTAATATAAATAAAACTCAAGGAATACCCAAGCAACTGAGACCTCAAGCCCCCATCACAGCTAAGTACTTTTGCAATTTAGAATATATCGTGGCTCCTTCCTGCCTACTCTCTTTGCATTCAGGGCAGCACATCCCTGCTTCTGTTTCAGGAGGAGAAATGGATCATCTCACCCAGCTTCCCACATAGTTTGATGGTTAGGACTCTGACCTGAATCATTTGTGGGTTCAAATTCTGTCAAGCTGGAGAAGAACTGAACTTCACATTTCTACTACTGGGACAAGTTATCTATTGAAAGGAGAAAAACCTTAACTTTAAGTGTATTGAAACAAGTACCACCTGATTTAGATTAACTATTCAGGTTTTTTGGTGTTGGCAGCTTATTCCCACCCATCTCATTAAAGTACAGTATTCATAATCAGTTCAGTATCTTAATCTGTGCAGTAATCTTTTGTCCAGAGATCTTTTTGTCCCTGGTTTAAAGCATGCTCAGATTGCAGGAGGCTTCAAAGATTAGCTATCATTTAAAAGGAGACTGATTGCATCCATACAGTTGATTTCTTTATGAGTAGAATGGCTACAACCTAGCAATTTAAGCTTACAAGAAATTTGAAACAATAGTGCTATAGATATTCAGCAAATAACTTCCTTTTTTATCTTTGAAAAAAAAACACTGCTACATATCTATTTCACTTTTAGAGGTTCCTTAGATTTTGCCAATAGTTTTCCAAATACCTATTCATATCTCAGTGCAATCTGCATGTTTATGCTGCCTATATAATGGAAACAGGCGAAACAATCAACTCTCTATTCAAAGAAAAAGCTATACCTTGCTGCTAACAGCCCAATGTGTTTGCTCATTCCTTCCACTTCTTTAGATAATGATGGGATGGAATTCTTTGGCTCCAAGGAATTTCTTTCTACTTATTGACCTAAGATGCCCAGGGCAAAGCCATGATCTGATTGGCCAACTCTCTAGTTTTACAGTGCAAGAAGGTTAACACTAATTGCAGATCCAAAGCTATGCTTGCTGTACACTTCAAATATTGAATACCAACTCTAGGAATGCACCAGGTTTTCAAATGTAAAAACCTGACAGACAACATATTTACTAATTGATTACAACAGAAGAGTGCTGGAAAGTAGCCACTTCTCATCATGACTCATGGTGTATCCCAAGGGGTCCTTGCAACCTCTGGCATTTTACAAAGATGCAGTATTAAACTTCTGAAAACACAGACTCTTTTTAAAAGAAATGCAAAACAAAAAGAACATACAGCTATGAAGAGAGCACAGCAGCACTCAGTGCAGCAAGGCTATTACAGCATATAGAGGAATGCAGATGGGAATAATGCACAAGAAATGAAAGAAATAAGAAATAACATAAATCACAAGCACAATGTTTTACTTTAATGTTTCCAAGTATAGAGATTTATTATGGTGCAAAACCATCAAATTATCAATTTGGATAAAGCTGGGGTAAAGGATTCTGACAGACACACAGAAAATACCAAGAAAACTCTTGTAGTATTTAGCTTACTGGATTGCAGACCTAACTGAAAGATAAAGCATAAAGGTATCTGAAGTGTTTACAAAAGCCAATAAAACACCATAGGCAAATCATCAACTGTTTCAGTGTATCTAAAAATTAGTAAGTCTAGAGGAACACAAGAGGATCTCTTTCCAGTCTACGAGGAAATACCATGAGATTATATTGTTTACAGAAGTTGCAAAATAAGAAAATGCACTCAGCAATACACTAAGCAGTTGTGTTTTGTATTTTATATATATGCACATACACATTGTCAACCATTTCAAAAGCTGATAAATCCTTGCAAAAATAACCTAGTTAGATGATGGAATCAATCCAAATTTATATTATTGACCAGATGTGCCTGTCTGGCTGTCAGTATCAATTGCAGACAGCAGACAAGAAATCTCAATCATATTTTCAACTTCTCTGGGAACTTGACAGCACTAAAAATGAGATTCTAAAAAACTTTCTAGAGAGACATATAACTATTTCACCTTGGATTCTTCAGCATTTGTTGCCGCATCTGATGGTGATTCCTACTGCCAAGATAGGCCTCTCCAATTCCTGGATGTGTACCAGTAGATTGTAACACAGTACACTGTATCACTACAGAGTCTGTGTTATACAACAGGACCAACAATTTAGAGCCACTATTATATGACTAATAGATATATATATTATATTAATACAAAGATCAGTACTGTAATGAACAACTCAGACAACGTTTAACCAGAGCTGCAGTATAAACTACTCTGGAAAGGCCATGAACCACATTTGAAAAACCCATAAATACCTTCTGAATCGTCACAAGAGTAACTTTAAACATTTTACTGAATGAACCTTTGTTCTCTCATTACAACAGAGATTAATATAATAGGAAGTTCTCATAAAAATAGGGAGTTCTGAAACTACAGTTTCAGAAATACTTCTGGACTATTACTACTCTGAGATACAGAGAAGTTGCATCTATGTTATTTACATTGCCACTAAGTGGCAGAAGATGAAATGAGAACAGACAGAAGATTACAGTCACATAGTGCTTTGAACATATTTGTCTTCAACAATAACAGGGTATAAAATTAGGTAGCTGATACTTCAATTGCCTCTCAAACCTTGACTTACTGACAAGTCCCTCAGTCAAGCAGGTTTGGTAGAGAAACTGCTACACAGTTCTGAAATTGTGAAACGTGTATAGAAGCCCCTGATAAGAACTAAGACAAGCCTTAGGTGTGTGGATAAACTAGGAAGTGAGATACAGCAAAAGGCAACAAAAGCAGTTGCACAGAACTGGCTACAAGCCACAGAAGTTCTGACAAGAGGTGATACCAACAGAGGTCTTAGTCAGATTTGTGAGGTAAAAGGCAACAGTACCTTCTAGAGACAGTCAAAAGGAGACATGAAATGTCAAGGTACTACTATAGTTTCTATTTTCAAACTAATAATAATTAAAGAAATAATATTTTTCTGGTATGCTGTTATAATAACAATTTATGATATAGGCCAGTCATTTAGAAGTTAAGAATGAGATTCTTCCAAAAATTGTCCAAATAAGCATGTAGGACTATGTGTAATATTATGAATTACAACCTTAGTGACAGCTTGTAAAAGCATCAAAGTGGAAGACTGGAAGTGAATGGACGCTGTCCCTGAGATATTTTCCTACAAAGAATTTTATTAGATTTTTGTAAGAAAATAATTTTTTTATGAAACCAAACAAAAAAAAACTTTACAAAAGTACAAAATCCAAATGTATGATAAGATGCATTTAATATAAAAAATAAACAGGAAGAATGATTTCTTTCTTAAACAAGAGAACATTTAGCAAACATGCTTCTTCCCTGTTCACTTATTTAGTTATCCATCAGCCAACTTCAGATGACTAGCCATTATCTAAACAAAAGAGGAGATTCTCTGTTTTATGATGTATTTTACAGAATAGATTCCATACAATAGCCATAGAGTTATCAGTAGGATGAGATAAATCTATCCTAGCTAATAGCAAAGTCCTGTTTATCCGTCTTGGAATACTGCATAAAAATAGAAGACACAAACATACTATAAAGCATGCAACAGGGAGAAATTATCTACACAGAGAGTGTAGAAAAAAACAAAATAAGATCAACTACCCAGCTCTAACCTCCCCTTCCAAACAAATTCCTTAATCACTGCTTAACAAGCCTTTAATAAGCAGACTTGTGCTAAATGGGCAGAAAGGAAGACTGCTGGAAATAAAAAATAGACCAATCTTCAAATCCATTCCCTCTTGAAATGAATGAGATGAGAATCCAGGAAAAATAAATACAAGAGAAAGCGTAGAAAGGAAACATGACATTCACTCACATAAAATTTTCTGGATATTCACTCAAGGCCATATCAATGATATTCAAAGCATCATGATAGTGTTTCTGGGCTGATAGCAAGAGTGCAAGGAGATGAAGAGAGTTGGCATCATCTCCTTGTAGTTGCAGAGCCTGACGAACATAACCCAAAGCTTCTGGTATCTGATTTTAAAAAAAAAAAAAAAAAGGCAGAAAAAGAAAGCACCACTATTAGAAGTATTGCCTTTTACTTGATTGACATCCATAAAATTTTCAAAATGTTCACCCAGATAATATGTAGAATTCTATACACTCCTGTAAGACACTAAGAAGCTTAAAATGGGCCTGATGCTCTACAACGAACACTGAAAATTAAATAATATATTAACCCTGGAAAGCAAGATACATGTTTTTATAAGAGTTCCCTTCAGCGCCTTGAAATATTCACTTCCTATTCTCTCCTATGCTTAACTAAAATGCACAGTTAGACAGCAACAGTAACTTTTCTTTATGCAGAGTTTCATTATTTCCTCTGCTGCACATGGTTTTGTTCAAAATAAGTACAGTAAGTGTTAAACCCAGGAAATTTAATAAAGCAACACGAGAATTTTGGAACTCAGAAGTACAGTCATAGCCTGCTACTCAAAAATATTTTGTGCTAGTAAAGTGACAATCCTTTCCACGCTAATGTGACATAGTCCAAGGTCTGTGCTACTCATTAGCAATGAAAAGTAATCACCTAGAGAATATAAATAACTGTCTCAGAGCTATTTTGTGAAATAAACAGGACATAGGAAGAAGCTAACCATGATATACAAAGCAGTTCCATATTATCCAAATTCATGTGATGTATGGTAGAATATCTTAAACCTAACAGACGTACAAGCTCTGATCTCTGTACTAAGCTCTGATCTCTTCTATAGCATTAAAATATTTTCCAGTTTTCTTAAACACTTTTTTGTAATTTTGTTCACAATAATCGGGCCTCATATAAGTATTAGGGAAGGGCACAAATATTAGCAGGTACTCAAGATTTAAGCACCGTCAAGATAGTTAAAGACTAGATCCAAGATTTCCACTCTCCAGGATCTGAGCAGAGATTACACATAATAGGTAAAAACACAGTAAAAATTGACTTTTTTTTCTCTGTCTAGCAACATAAACCCTGAAGTAAGTGGAATTACTTCTGTCTTATTTCTGACCCTAGAGTTGGAAATATTGGCAGAACTCTGGAGAATTGCGTAAGACTGAAGGTGTTTGGAGAGAGTATTTCAGAGTTTTTTCCATATATATGAATATGTGCACAAGGAAAAACAGGTTTTCATTGAAGAAATCTTCATCTGTATCCATCAACAGATAAAAATTCTAATCTTCATATGTCAGCATGATGCTGCACCTTTTAAATATAACTAACCTGTCTGGATATGGCAAGCTGCAGTGCCAAGTAAAATGCTGCCAGATGATCCGTTGGAGACAAACTATGAGCCCTTAAAAAAAGGAACAAAACAAAAAGTCAATTTTCCCCCTGTTCAGACAGGTTAGACATACCCACAAATGCAAATATATTCATTTATTCATATTCAGATCTCTTCACTACACATATACTCCTATTTTGATATAAATGGTGTTCATTCCAGCAAGTTTTCTTATACTTTTCAATCATCCTTGATTTAAAGAAAGCACCTTGGGACATGAAAAAATAATTTTTAACAGGAAATAATTATGTAATTTCAGCATAAATGTTTAAAAATAAATCTTTAATACAAAATAATTCTTCAAATAAATTATACTCCTAAACAAACACTAGATGTCACTACTTAGAATATTTATAATAAAAATTCATAAAATTAAGTTTTCTTACAGAAAAAATGGAAAAAAAGGTCCAAACATGAATTCCCCAGAACACCACACCTTTAAAGAGATGAATTATTTCAACGCATGACAAGCACCCAAGCAATTACACTGATTGTGGCAGGGTAATTCTGAAGTGCAGAACTCAAAGACAGAGTAGTAGCACAGTAGATAGGAGTTTTGTTCACTCCCAAAACTCAGTAAGGTTAAGCGTATTTTCAGTCCACCACAGTAAGCCTCCTAGGAAGCCAAATACTTCTTGGCTTTGAGTTGCTTTGAGACCTCGTTAGCAGAGCATCTTGCTATCACAGAATCCTTCATGGTGGAAAAAACCTCAAAGACAATGAAGTCCAACCAACAACGGAGTACGACAACCATGCTCACCACTAAACCACATCCTCAAGTGCCATACCCACTTCTTTTTAACACTTCAGGAATGGTGACTCCACCACTTTCCTGAGCAACCTGTTCCAATGCTTGACAACCCTTTCCACGAAGAAATTTTCCCTAATATCTAATCTAAATCTCCCCTGATACAACTTGAGGCTATTTTCTCTCATCCTGTCATTTGTTACCTGGGAGAAGAGACCAATTCCCACCCGGCTACAATCTCCTGCCAGGCAATTGTAGAGAGTGATAAGGTCCCCCCTGAGCCTCCTTTTCTCCAGGCTAAAGACTCTAAGCTCCCCCAGCAGCTCCTCATCAGAGCTGTGCTCCAGACCCTTCCCCAGCTCTGTTGCCCTTCTCTGAACACACTCCAGCCCCTCAATGTCTTTCTTGTTGTGAGGAGCCCAGAACTGAACACAGGATTTGAGGTGTGACCTTCACCAATGCCCAGTACAGGGGGACAATCCCTGCTCTGGTCCTGCTGGCCACACTATCACTGATCCAGGCCGGGATGCCATTGGCCTTGTTGGCCACCCAGGCACACCTGGCTCATGTTGCTGTTGACCAGCACTCCCAGGTCCTTTTCCACCAGACAGCTTTCCAGCTCCCAGCCTGTAGTGCTGTGGGGTTGTTGTGACCTCAGTGCAGGGCCCAGCACTTGGCATTGCTGAACCTCATACAACTGGTCCATGACCTTCACCCATGGATCCAGCCGGTCCACATCCCTCTGCAGGGCCTTCCATCCTCCCACCCAACCTGATGTTGTGTGTGAAAGGACTGAGGATACATTTGATTCCCTCGTCCAGATCATTCATAAGATATTAAAGAAAGTTGGCCTCAATACTGAGTGGGGAACACCACTTTCGACCAGCTCCAGCTGGATTTACTTCTTATGTTGTCATGTAAAAGAAACCCACACTGGACAGCCTCTTTATCACAGCATTACAGTACAAGGCTGCATAAGATCTGACTCCTCATGAACCTATGTTTGAAGTTCAGATGAAGAATTCTGTGTTGATGATCTTTTTACAAATAGAACTTTCATTGACAAAAGCATTAAGCTGCCCCAGAGTATCAATATTTTTTTGATTATTCACTCTCAAAATATTTCTTACTACTGTTGTTGCAAGTAACTCTAGTTACTAAAACAAAAAAAAAAACCTTTTCCCCACCTTTTAAAAAACCTCTGTTTGTTCTCTTCTTTTTACTGTTTTGGTCAAATGCACACTCTGAGTCTTAATCACTTCACTATCTTACAGAAATTGTTCTTGTAATACACTCTATTATTTCACCCTGTAATACAATCTTTCTGCTGCAAGGTAAGAGCTTTCTAGCATGGGGATTTTGAGCATAAGGACAAAAAAAAGAATTACGGCTGTACCCCAAAATGATGTGTATTAAGCAATGGGCAGGAAGTCTGGAATTATTTATTCACATTTGTTGCATTCTTTTAATGGAGGCTCATTTAGAACTATGACGTGTAATAACTATCTTTGCTACATCTAGTGAGTTGCTTCTGTTGGGAGGAAGAAACAAAACTGACCTTTAAACCACTAAAAGCACAGAGAACCCTCTGCTTCTGACCTGTGCATTCCTGTCTTCTCAAGTCCAAAGAGCTGTACAGATCCAGTAGTTTAGCAACTACACTCAGCATGCTTCAAAGCAGTTTTAAGTTATTAAAAGACAGTTCCATATTTTGTTAACTTCACTTATAAATTGGAGATTAGAGGCACAGGTAAAGCCTAACAGGGTCCAGATCCTTTTTTAAATTTAAATTCACAAATTAAGCTATACTATGCAAGAACAAGAGATTTTAACTTAGAGAGTGCTTCTTCAGTCACCCAAGCTTCAGAGAGTGAAAGAATAAAGCTGTTACTATCTATCTACAATTTGTTGAGTTCTGTGAAACTTCAGTTCACACCAACCACAGGAAAAGCACCGAAAATCTTCCAAAAAAAAAATAAAAAATAAAAAAAAAAAAAAAAAGAAAGAAAAAAAAAAGTTACTGCAACAAACACCCCCTCAGTACTGTGTGAAGAGAGCAACAAGCACCTTCTTTAATGGCCACTATCACAAATTGGTAAGCCTTGAAATCTGGCTCAGGCAAGGGTCCAAAATGTAACTGCATTTCTTCAGGACCTCTATTCTGGCCCTCTAGGTAGGTGCTTTTTAAAATACACCAAAAATTATTTAAAGGAAAAGGCACATCAAAATACTGAGTCCAGTACAGGCTGCTTGCTTTATAAACTGTGAAAGAAGATGAAGAATTTCAACTTTCATCTCCTGGAAAACATTGATTTTTCAGATATGGTAAGAGAAAGTGGGCATGACTGATACATATGCTGGATGAAAGACAACATAACACACAACCAAGCAACAATATTTGAACAGAGACTGAGAAAGAGTAATTTCCAAGTGATAAGAAGCTGAATATTGACATGACCTGGCAATGTGCTCTCAGAGCCCAAAAAGCCAACTATGTCCTGGGCTGCATCAAAAGAAGTGTGACCACAGGGCAAGGGAGGTGATTCTCCTCTTCTACTTCACCCTCATGAGAACCTACCTGGAGGGCTGCATCCAGGTCTGGGGTCCCCAACATACAGAAGATGTGGACCTGCTGGAGTAAGTCCACAAAAATAACCAGAGGGCTGAAGCACCTCTCCTTTAGAGAATGCTGAGAGAGTTGGGATTGTTCAGCCTGGAGAACAGAAGGCTCAGGAACATGTTATGGCACCTTCCAGTACCTAAAGGGGCCCTACAAAAGAGCTGGAGAGGAAGTTTCTACAAGAGCATGTATGGATAGGAAAAGGGGGAGTGTCTTCAAACTGAGAGAGAGTAGATTTAGATTAGATATTACAAAGAACTGCTTCACTATGAGGGTGGTGAGGCACTGCAATATGTCCAGAGAAATTGTGGATGCCAGACTGGATGGGGCTTTGAGACATCCAAAAAGTTAACTCTCAGAACTCACCCCCAGCAGCACGGTCTCAATCATTGCTCTGCTTCTACAGAGATAATTGCAAAAGCCTCCTATACAATCTGATCAGTGGCCAGCTCTAGGAAACACTATCACATTGAACCATAACTTGAAGCCCTCTATCCTGTGGTTTTTCCTTCTAAGATCAGAATATTTGAGCAAACATTTTATAGCAGAGAGCAACACAAGTATCTTGAAATAAAAGGAAATCCTTAAAAATCAATTTAGGTAATGCTGACAGAAAATGATGGAAATAAATGCTAAAGAAATACATTCTATTCTCATGACGGGAGACTCCCAGAGGTGAAGTTGTCATTACACAATCTTTTACAAGTCGCTCTTTTTAGCATATAATAAAAGCTTTGCACTACATATAGCAGAACAAAATGAAAAGATCAACACCCACTCACCTCTGAAATGCAAGAAGAGCCTTTCTCTGCAAGACCTCTTGCATCCCTCGCAAAGATGCTAAAAAGGATATATTTAATCAGTGATATGAACGATGAAGAGATTTCATTCCACACACTAACTGAAAAAGCTTTAATACATTAACTGAAAAAATGGTTGCACACAGAAGCTTTAACTTCATGTCTACCACTCTGCCAGGTGTCCTTTTCTAGGCAGCATGGGAATTTCCTAATGTGAATGTTTACTCTTATCTTACCATCAGTAGCCTGCAGACTGTAAGTCAATCCCAGAGCCAAGTAGCCTTTTGCTTTGAACTCTGATGTTTTGTCCCCAAGATCAACAACTGTTTTGGCAAATCTTTCAGCTTCTTCCAACTGAAAATATTACAAAACATCCACGTAAGTCTAAAAACCAGCTAAATCTTACATTGTAATTATAAGAATGCTCAGAATGCCCAGAATTTGTATTACACACACCAAACCTGTTAAAATCTCAGCCATGATCGTTTTGAAGGACTATTTCATTTTTCATTAGACATAGCTTTC
The DNA here is from genome assembly GCA_013397895.1 of Origma solitaria. Classification (NCBI taxonomy): domain Eukaryota; kingdom Metazoa; phylum Chordata; class Aves; order Passeriformes; family Acanthizidae; genus Origma; species Origma solitaria. Next base: position 2,680,840 of record VZRL01003807.1, read on the forward strand.
CTGCTAAATATTGAGTAAAGAACACAGATTTTAAGCTGAAACACCCATTCCTATGGTTGAGAGAAATCTGGCACATAACACACTTACAGTGTTTTTGCCTTTTTTCCTTTCTTTTTCTTTTAATAAAAAAGGTATTTCTGGTCCATATATACCATCTAACATTTTTGCACTTTATAAATAGAGTTCTTCACCCATGAACAATTTATTTAGGAAAATCAATCAAAAGAACTATGGCTCCAACCCTGTAAAAAACCAGTATATCCATACAGAACTCTGCTTTGAATACTGTATTGCTGAATGCATGCAAACTCACAAACAGAGGAACATGTAAAAAATCAAGGTTTAACTGCACACCCATGCTAACACGCTATTTAATAATCTGGAAAGAAAAAAAAACATTTGAATCCATTCCAGTAAATGTAAATGCTAAGTACAGTAAGCTACTCCATATGGACTCAATCCATAGGGAACAATTTACAGAAGTAAGATCTACTTTAATTAAGATTGTATTTTTGTCAGCCTCAACAAGTTGTGTTTCTGCTACTACACCACTCAGTTGCTGATTGGGACCTTTTCCTTCTCTTTTCCTTCTTTTTAAAACATACTCATTCTTCTAGAAATTACACAAGTATCTTGAAAGCAACATGATGATCTTTGATCACTTTAATGTTCTTTGTACAGATACACCGATTTCAAATTTATTTAAAATACAACTCAACTGTCCCTATTACAAATTCATAAACCACAGCTGCCTGCAAACATTGTATCACCAGAAGAGTCCCTTGATTATAAGAGATTTTTCTCATTATCTTCCAAAAAGCAATTCTCCTCTTTCGGAAAGGAAACAGAAGTTGCATCTATAATCTGTCTTCCAACAGTTTCAACTTCCATACATTTTAAGCTATGACTTAGACCAGTATCAAAATATGCTACCTTGATAAACATAACCACTGTCAAGTATTCCAAATTAGCCATTCAAACAGAGATGTACATGTGCATATACATATTTGCGCTGTGTTTTTAGATATGTGCATGCAGCCACTGTGCAAAAGCATTTGCTACATCCCTAAATCAAGATTTTAGCACAGCTCTTGCTGAGCAGACAGAAGGGCAAAGCTTACCCAGTGCAGAGATCCCATACAGAGCTTTGCAGCAAGGAGTGGAATAGTTGCATCATCTGGTTTCAAACGTATACATTCCTTCAAGACTTTAACAGCTCGAGCAGACTGTTTAAAACATTTTCCATTGAAATTACTAAAAGCATAAATACATTTCACAGATAGAATATTTCTATTTCCATTATTTACTTTATTTTTCCCCTGTGAAGGAGACATTACTACACATTTTGTTCACAATTTGTCACAATTCCTCAAGCCAGTGAAAGACAAGACTTTAGGCACTGCTGTCGTTATTTAACTCCTATGAACCACTATTAAGCAACCCCAGAGAAACATTTGCTAAAAATGTAATTCCAATGGTACATAATTGAGAAAACAGTTTTGAGGTGCACTTAAAACTTTGCTAGCCCTGTAAATTCACAGCATTAGAGCCAGGCAAATGAAAGAGAAGGAACAGGACAGAGTCTTCTGAACAAGCAGTGTTTTGGTGCTCTTTGGGACCTTAAAACAGCACATAGGAATAGGTCTGATATAAGATAGAATGGCACTGCTCCTCTTTTTTTAACTTATTTGCTTCCATCCAATCACAGTTGGGAAGATAACTCAAAGTAGAGTTGAAAGAAGATCCAAGTCTCTTCAGAATCAATGTGCTGCTAAAATATTTTCTAAGGAAAATACATTCCTTTCCCCATACTGAAAATAAGCAACTGAGAATGATATTTTGGAAAATTAGTTGTTTATACAATGAATGCCATTTATTTCCTGTAACATGACAGGGAAAAGCAAAAATAGTTGAAAAGAGAAAACTGCCTCCAAAAACTTAAAGTTCCTAAGTTATATCAATTTTTTAAAAATCCATCATTTACACAGAATAAACAGTCTCAAAGGCAGCAATACAAGAAGAAGATAAAGACAGAAATTTCCAAAGGAAAAAAAAACCACAAAAACCAGAGCATCACGAATCAGCATTAATTTGTACCTAAGCATAAAATAAATTAAGTCATCAAAAGCACACTTAAATAAGTTTTACAGGATAATAGGATCTGGTATAATTCACTACTTGCATTCAATCAGCTTATTTAAGATTATAGGCAAGATAGTTATCACCACCTAAGTTAGAAACTACTCTAATAACAATAGTCTTTGTACAGCACTAGATATAAATTCAGGAGTACAGCATACTTAGTTGATTTAAGGATTAGAATTATTTTCAAAAACATTACAGAGGAAAGTTATGGAAGCACTAAACATTGTTATCAAATGCCATCAATACAAGAATTATATGGAAAAGCTTAGACTTACTTTTCCTGCTGCCATCAAGGACAATGCAAACTGATACCAGAGATGGAACTCTTCAAATGCAAACTTCATGGCTCTTTCTAAACACTAATTATGGGGGGAAAATTATTATTTAGGGGCACATTTTTCAATTATTAAGAAGATATTATAGTATAAAGATTTTCTTGTAAACTCATATCTAACACACATGCAATAAAAAATTTAAATTATTCAAACATATGAAAACAACCGACAGATTCCATATGAAAAAAATTTAACAGAAAACTGATTTTGTGTTTACTATGTTTGTTTAAATACACCTGCTGGTACTGTATTATAGAGTCTGAAAGAAGGAATGATAAATATTAGCTTACTGAGGGTATCATCTGTAAAAAGCAGGAGATAAGACTTAAGTGAAAAGGAAAACTGTACACACTCTCTTCCTAAATTGTGAATACTTAATAAGCAATGGCACCACAAGCACTTACAAGTACCACTTAAAACAAGGGGTGGTACATAAAGATTCACCTTGAAGTATTATTTATATTTTCAAAAATTTTAACTTCACACTCAATATTCTGCTGAGATCTTAAACTAACTGAATGCCAAAAGGAAATTCATTATTAATATACTGAGATTAAATATATTAAATTAGCATTATACACCAATTTTGAATGTTTCATACCTGCTGTTGTCAATAAGAATTATTTCATTTTGCTATGTTAATTTTAACTAATCAGGACATCTCTAAAGAGCAGAAAGGTGAAATACTTTTCTATAATAAACTGATTTAGGAATTAATTTTCTAGTCTGCAGAGTCCAATTACATGAAGCAGCTTTTCTGCTCTGACAGCTACAGTGTATATGCCCAACCATAAAACCAGGAACTATTTTTCACGTACAAATCCAGCCTTAACATTACAGAAAGCACAAACAGCTGCGTAGTGTGTTCCCACACTATATCAGAATCTGAAGCAAAGAACAGCACTGAGGAAGAAACAAACCAGAAGTGCATTATTTGCTACATATAAGTAATGTATGCTAGAATTTATCCAACTATACAATGTCCAGCATCAAGACTACTATTTAATAGAATTTTCATTATGTTATTGTAAAGGAATGCAGTGTCTAAAACAAAATATTAATATTGCTGTTAAAGCTTCATCATCAGATTGCATGAGTAGTAAGTTAATTAAATGTCTGTTATGAAAAACAAGACAGGATTTATTTTCCCATTGGACTTTTCATAAGTGGAAGCAAAAAGATCACAGAAACAAGTATAAGTTTTGTGTGATTTCTTCCATTATTTTAGATACTTCACAGAGATGCACAGGTAAGACTCACTGTACTGTAAAAAATGTAAAATTTATTTTCTAGGCCTTGCTCAATTAAAAATTAATTACCAATTCTAACTGCAGAAAATGGGGATTAAGAAATTGATACTTTGGGGTTTCAGCACAATCCCTCTTCTAAGGAAAATGCAACTGTTGATATTGCCCTGTAAATAATCACAAATCACTAGATGAACAGTCTATGTTGAAAGCATTACTGAATTTGGTTGTTTAGCACTATGGTCTCCTGAAAAGTATATGTTTGAGGTTAGAGGGCTGAAGGATGAAATTATGAAAAGGTAGGAAAATTTCTGCTCTGGAAAACGTCTCTTCTAGTAGGACACTTACAAGCTTAATATGTTGTATCCTACAAACAGTATAAAGTTCTTCCATCTAGTGGAAGCCACCCTAAGAAATTGAAATCCCATTATATACAAACTTGATTAAAACATAAGAACTTTTCAGTTAAGAACGTGACTTGGCATTAGAACAGTTTAACAAGGATGAGACAGATTTTTGTATCATTTAATATTCTTATATAACAACCAACTACTTCTGTAAGTAATCAGCTATAACTAAACCAGAAGGCAGCAATAAGACATTGGAACTGGTGGGTGAATACCATTTCCACAGTTAGAATAATTTCCCAATTTCTGACTTGAATCTACAACAGCTCCACTAGAGCAATCAAAATCAGCTCAAAGAGAATGAAGCCCTAAAAAATTAAATGCCTGTTATATAACTGAAGAGAATGTTTTAATATTTTGGAATTTGTGTTTATTATAATACTTCAAATTAGAAAAGTTACAGACTATGGGCAGCAGGATTGAGGGCAGATATCTTCTACCCACTAAACTGTAAAAGCTTCTTAAAGTCTATGTTTTCCACTGTGCTTTGGACAACAAGGATAAGAGGAAATGAGATGCTCTCCTCACTTCCTGATAAGATCCTGCTGCAGCTGTGTATCTAAAATATCTGTATGCTAAAATAAGTATTGTCTATTATACCAGGTCTTCATAAGATGATTTTTTCATATTCAGGAAAGATACTTCACGTACATATAACAAATACATTTTAATCATCTGGACTGAAAGTATTTTTCAAACATAGTGGAATTACTTTCTATTTCATAAAGAACATTTCCAAGGAATATACATACAATTTTGCCAGAATATTACTACGAAGATGCTAGATTAAAAGATGCTAGATTAAGAAAAAAAAAAAAACAAGCCAAAAAAACCCCACAACAACAACAACCCACCAAGAAAACCTTAAAACAAGCCTTAGGTAGACTTCAGCTTTCAAAGCCTAAGGCCATGACTAAAAACCCTCAGCTAAGCAGTTGGTCAAACATGGAGTCTCTTCTACTTTCCAGATATTACCACACCTTCCACACAACTTCTCCATTTGACCACCACAAATCACTTGAATAAATTTAGACAGTAAATATTTTGGGGTAGAAACTACCTCCTGTATTTATAAAGCCGTCAGAATAAAAGTGTCCTATATTTGTTTTAGCCCTTAATTACTACCACAATTAACATGATTAAGAGAAAACCGCAACAGCGACACAGATGAATATTCACTCCTATCAACACACCTCTGAAAGCATTTCATATTGGCCTCTTCTTCCCAAGGCTATTGTGAGTAAATCGTAGACTACAGACGCACTTTGCAAACTGATGATACGATCATTCTTGTGTTCTGGTATTCTGCTCAGTACAGCATCACGGTTAGCCTGGAACACACCACAAAGAAAGAAACCAAGTCAGCCACTGTAATTCAAGCTGTATTTTCACTCAAGTAACTACCATTCTATTCAGCCTTACAGTCAGCAGTTGCTAGAAGTGATACACAGAGATAATATCTGATACTAATTTATAGATAGAAAGAATCACTAATTTTATATATCAGTGGCAAGACTGATATTTCTACATGGACCTATTTTTAGTTACTTCATTCTACTTCCATAAACTAAATAACATATTTTAAATTATTAAAGAATTATCGGAAACAAAAGAAGGTATATTTTTAATATGATGCATATTCATCTTCTAAAATTTCTTTTTATTTTTGTATGCTAGTAAAACAAATTAAAAGGATCTTCAAATCCTCTATTCCAGCTCTTGTAAAATAAGGCAACTTCTTTTATCTTCATAACATTATGACACTCTCATCTCACTTTTGAATGGTAACATGCCCAGGATAACCCACAATCACCTTCAGGAATTACCAGTGAGAAGTGAAAACTGATCCTGCCTCTGGGCACAGCTTTGGAATCAGGCTGTGCTTGCAGTAAGGGTTTGTACTTTCAAGCCTGTTCTGTGAAAGGCACATTGCAAACATAATTCTTCAAGTGTTCCTTTTGGGAAGGAAGAAAGCTGAGCCAGAAATGGATTAAATGAGCTGACCATGTTCACAGAGAAATCATGTTCAAGGGCAAAGAACAAAATTCAGGTCTCAAGAGTAGCTACCACCTATACTGAACCACCTAATACTTCTCCCACTATACCAAGCCTCTGAAAACACATTATCTTGCTATCCTATCTATTTCTAGTTTTCTTGGTTTTGAATATTCCCATTGGTACAAATGCTAGTATATCTGGTAGTTTGAAATTAGAAGTAAAAGATACTTCTCTCTCCTCATCCCCCTTTATTTTTAATTTCACAGGGCATGGCCCCCTTTAGTACATTTATTTAAATCCACTAAATTTTAATAGGCACCTTATTTCCCCCTCTTTCAGATGCAAGGATGATAAGGGATATGAAATTTTTTCTCTGTTTAACAGGGTAACATTTTAAGCTCTGAACATACTCAATATATCTTTAAAATCAGAATAATTAAATATTTAAAATTTTTCAAAGATATACATGAAGCATAAAATGCACAGACATCTCAGGAATTATCAACTGAATAATCCACATCGCAGTTTGAAACAACCCCACGCACATGCACGCACACACCCCCCAAACATAGGCATTTTGCTTTCTTTTGATCAAGAAGTCTTTGGCTTTTCCTTTTTACACTGCATAAATATTTAGTCAGCTTCAAGAACTTCTTTTTTACTCCACTTTTAATCAGCATTTGACTCAACTCCTTGCAAGTTTTGAACAAGCTGTGAACTAGCACTTCTTGTGGAAAAATGGTTGTCAATACCAAAGCGAGAGGATGCCTTATAATTATTACAGATATCTTGTGCATTTGAACAATAATTTTCTTGATAATTATAAAACAGAATGTACCTAGGAACTTAAGCACTCAGTATTTCAGCACTGCCATGGTCTCAGATGCTCGAAGATGACAGTTAAACTGCAAAGTGCCATCTGGCCACACCACACACACTTTAAGCCTGTAACACACCTGAGCAGTATTCCTCAGGGGAAGGAAGGGTATGCTCAGCCATTTTACCGCTGGTTAAGAATCACACATAAAGCTGAGCCCAGGAGGTGGTGATCAGTGACACAAAGCCCAGTTGGAGGCCACTAACTAGCGGTGTATCCCACGGATTGACACTGGATGTACCCCAAGCATGTTTGCTGAGCTGATACACCAAAGGGCTGTGCTGCCATCCAGAGGGACCTCAAGAGGCTGGAGGAATGAGCTGGTAGGAGCCTCATCAAAACCTTCAGCAAAGACTGGAAGTGTAAATTCCTGTACCTGGGAGGGAACAAACCCACGCACCATACCTGCTGGGCCCCCCCAGCTCAAAAGCAGTTTGACAGGAACACATCTGGGGGTTCTGGTGGACACCCAAGGTAAGCAGGAGCCAGCAAGGTGTCCCTACTGGAAACAGCCCCTGGCTGCTGATAGCCCAGGCTGCACTAGCAGGAGTGTTCCCAGCAGGTCGAGGGCAGTGAGCCTTCCCCTCTGTTCAGAACTGCTGAGGCCACAGATGCAGTACTGGGTCCAGTTCTGGACATGGAGCTATTGGAGAGAGTCCAACAAACACCCACCAGGATGAATTAGACACCAGAATATCTCTTCTATGAGCAAAGGCTGAGAGAGTAGTGACTCTTTAGCCTGGAAAATGTTCAGGAGGAGAGCCTTATCAATGTTAGAAATATCTGAAGGGAGGATACAGAGAGTCAGGCTCTGTCCAGTGATGTCCAGTGACAGGACTAGAGGCAATGGGCACAAACTGAAACAGTGAAGGTCCTCTCTGAAGATCAGGAACCTTTTTTTTTTTGCTGTGAGGGTTAATGAGCACTGCCACAGGCTGCCCAAGGAGGCTGTGGCAGCTCACTCCTCGGAGATACTCAAAAGATGTCTGGACAGAGATGCAGCCTGTTCCAGAAGGCCCTTGCCTGAGCAGGGCGGGGCTGGACAAAATGACCTCCAGAAGTCCCTTCCAATCATAAGCATTCTGAGATTCCATTACCACAACTCAGCTGGCATGCAGCAACACATATATGCACCGTAACTTGAAGATGTCAGACCACAGAACCACAGGATGGTTTGGGTTGGAAGGGACCTTTTAAAGATCAGGAACATTTTCCACCAGACCAGATTGCTCAGAGCCCTGTCCAACCTGGCCTTGGATGGGGTTTTTTCACACTAATTCATAGACAATGGAAAGTAAGGGGTCATGCCACTTTAATAACACAATAGCATATCAAAACACCAATGATTACTCAGGCTTCTCCAAGTGTTTTTATTTCTTTCCCAACTACTGGTTTCAAAATCATAAATCACCTACTACTTCACAACTACTACAGCTAGAAAGTTAGCATGCACTGAAGCTGAAATCACAGGTCTCAACTCTAAAAAAGGTAAGTTTGTGATGATGAATATTTTTATGTTCAATCCTCCCCTTTCCCCCTCCAAAACTAATCTGAACAAATGACTTCGCCAAAGTCAATCATGTCAAAGATTTTATACTCCCCCGAAACAAACTCTTTTGCCTGAAATAATCTGCAATAATTAGTGTAAAAGAAAAAAATCTAAAGCTTGCTAAAGGTATATGCTCTACAGTGACAGCATTTGATATAATTAGACAGATCTAATTCACAAAGGAAAAGCTGTAAGTAACCTGAAATGACACTTAACAAGGCAGCACTTTTAATTTGGTTTTTGGCTTCTTAATGATGATATAAAGGAACTACACATGCAAACACAGCAATCAGTAGTCAGATCTTGCAGAACTGGGACTGCTTTCACTTCACACCAAGACCGCAGTTCACATCAGAATTCTGTACATCTTCACTGCTGACCAGGCACATTACAGAGGCACAGGCAGCACCTCTCAGTGGTAAGTATATACTGCAGCAAAACCAACATATGATATGTGGTAATGTTTGCTCAATTATTTTGTATTCTGAGAATCAGAATCCAGACAGAACTTCTAGATTCTGTCATGAATATTGCAAGGCAGATCACTAGGAATGAGGAAAGCAGTTAGCACTACAGTGTAAATATCTGCCACTTTAAAACAGTTAAACTAGGACAATGTTCACTAAAATGTTCTGATCCTATTTAACTGTAGCAAAACAGAAATTATGCTGAAATATGTAAGCATTTGAATCACCTATACAACTTAAAAGACTACATCTCATTGATTTGCAGTGAGACAGAGTGCATGATCCCTGAGACTGCAGAGTTTTCATGTCTCCAGTTAAAAAAACCAGCAAAAGCTCCAGCATTTCACTTCATTTCACCTGAGAACATAAAACTGACATGGTATGAGAATGTCAGTACACGGCAGTTGATTGATAACTAGCAGAAAATATGGAAGGGTGATAAAGGGCTCAAGTAGACCATTGAAACGAATCATTTATTGAGGAAGTGGGGATATTTTTAAAAAAATAATCCAGTAGCAAAGACTGAATGTTAGTATTATCAAAAATCACTTACAAATTTGAGTGACTGAAGTTTAATGCACAATGGAAGGTACTTTTTGGCAATGTTTATTATGCTCATCTAGTGGTTTCTTATTTGCTTTTTGCAACAAAAATAACTTAGATTTTGTGTCTGTCTGAATAGCAACCAACTGGTGTAACAGCGGTTCGTGCTGGCAAGTGGTGCCAAATGAAGGATCTGGCTTGTTCACCTGCCTATGGCTGGAAGGAGGCCAGGCAAAGCCAATCCAAAGGAGAGAACTTTTCAACACTCGCAGACCTCATCTTGCTGGCTCAGAGGAACAAAAACTTGAGTTTCAGAAATAATTGCCTGCTTTCCTAACAGAAAATGAAAGACAAAGCAAAGTAAGCCATAGGAAAGAAAAAAAAGTTCTATTTCAATTTTAAAAGAAACCAAAACAGGGAAAACACACACGTACAGCACATGCACATTCACTCTATTTTACCTACCATAGATTCACTAATAAGCAGCAACAGTAAGGCTTCTTCTGTATTTTCTTGAGGACAGAAGATGCTGTTCAAAAGGAGAATTTAATTATTTAAGCAGAACACTACTTTCATGAGTAGCTCACATACATATATTAAAAGCACTGTAAAAACTGGAAAATTTCCAGAAAAGAAAACAGAAAGTAACTTACACAAAAAAATCAATTGGTTAAAATGCATTTCTTTGCAATGCTCTAAATTTGCATTTCAGAAAATTCAGCTGAACACAATAAAAGAAAAAAAACTACCACAGTTGTCAAAGTTGAACTCACTCATGTATCCCAAAATTAAACATAATTTGACAACTGTAAAAACTAAACCTATAGTTTAACTAGCCTCTTATACCTACTCTGAGCTGAATCTACATCATTGATTCAAAGGTTGGCAAGAGGAAATTCACACAACAGGAGAACTTTCATATTTTAGGCAATTTGTGGAGAAATACTTCTACCAGTTTTTCATGAGATTTGCTTGAGAATTTTTTCGTTCTGCATTCAATAGCTGTGACTATTTTTAAATAGAGCCATGACAATCTCCACCCACTTGCCATAACCACTCTTGCTTCCAAGAAATAGAATCATTTGTTTGTAATGAAGTATACTTCCTTATAACTTAATGCTGAAGGTTTGCATTGGACTAGCTTCCAGACTTTACTGCTTTCTCCGGATATTGGATGCTTTCTGAATGCTCTTCTGTGCTGGTGGACAGACAGCACTAATCAGCTTTGGGTACATGACTGGCAGGAATTCATTCATCCATTCTCATATTCACAAAAATATCCCTCAAATCAGTGACTATATTTTAGCTCTTCAGATTTCTTCCTCTAAATTATTTCTGAATTAGCTCAAGTACTATTTCCTGTTAATTCACACCATTAGTTCCACAATTAACTATTTAAATGTAGAAAATAATTTGTTGTTGTTAAGAATCAATTCCTATGGTCCCAAGGGTGTTTAAACTACAATACATTATAGACAGGAAACAAAACTTGTCTGACATTAAAACATCTTTTGGGGTTTTTTTAAAGCACTAGAAATATAAACAGTAATTAAATGCCTGAAAGAAAATGGAAGCTATAAGACATCCAAACTCCAAGCAGTTTGAAAGCAACATTGTGAATGCATTGTGGTAATATACAACAGCTAAGACCCCAGGGCAGCTGTTCTGTTGTTGTACTTTTATTTTTTAATCAATGCAACTGCTCACCAGATTTTTAAGAGTATTCTAAATCTTAGAACACATTTTTATTATTACATAACAAAGAAATTTCAAAACACAGTTAGTCATGAATAAGAACCACCCACGGAAAGGAATGAGGAGTGATGAGGAAGCATCAGAGTGCTCCTTATTTAACAATCCGCTCTTCTATGCAGAATTTAACAACCTGGAAGAAGATTTAACCTGACCGACTGACAATGGCACCCAGAAAGTAGAATAATGATTGAAAAGAGCTGCTGGAGAAATTACTTTCTAAGAGAAAGAAGGGACATTGCCCCAAAGAGAACTATTAAAAAGTCACTGATCAAAAAAAAGCAAATATTTCCTCCTACCATTTCAAACATATTTTGTAAATATGTTGATGTGTGTCTCAAACAGTGAAGATCCTCTCAGTGCAGAAATTAGAAATTTCTTTGACCTCTCTAAGCAAAAAGCTCAGTTAAGTTGACTGAACTCAGATGTTTTCTTGTCTCCTGACAGATGCAAGGCACATGACTAAAGTAATTTCAATGTAACAGGGCAGAGCAAAACAGGCAACTGAAAGCATGAAATGGCTACCAACCAAAGGCCAGCCATGGAAGTTACGCTCATTTGAAGAACTATGTAAAGAAAACTGAAGAGGCAATAACACAGAGATCTACAAAATCATAAATGCTATTAGTCAAATCACATCCATAATCCTTAGAAGAACGCAATGCCGTTATCTAATGTGTCAGGCAACATATTTAGGAAAAAACCAGTGCATTGCAGACTCAGAGTTGGTGGTCAGAAGAACACCTAGGAAGAAGATGCCTAGATACCTGTCTTGCTATTCATTGTCTTTGATACTTGCTTTCAATCACTGCTGGAGATGAGATACTTGGCTAGACATATTTTATGTGGTATGGTATTAACCAGTCTGACGTGATGAAAGGACTTAATTACATGCTGTGTTGAAATTGTGGAACTCCTCACCTGTATGCCTCAAGAGCAAGAGAAAAATGAACAAAGCTCCACTTTTGCAGGAAGCATGTTGCTATGAAGGGAGAGTTGAGAATGGAGAACATAAGTTTGAAAGACTGAGCCTGAGAAAACTGCTGTAACTATTCTGGATTCAGGAAGGAGAATTGCTAGAAGTCTTTGAAGATAAAGGCCATTCACTTAATAATAGTAAAGGCACCATAATTATGTGGGCTTGCTGCTGCATAAAATATTTATTAATGGAACTCTGCAAGAAATACAGCTAAACAACTCAAAAAGGTGCCATATTGCAGGCATTTATTTTATGATATAAAGATATTGTGAACATTAAAACAAACATCCATCAATTATGTAAGCAGGGCTACTTCTATAATCAATCTGCCACAGAAGCACTCTTTCGCACATAGCAAGGTCACTTTATGGAAAAAAGCTTTCATGTTAACTAATAAGGCATATATACTGCAAGAGAGGAACAGACTTTTCTTTAGGATTTGCTGTGCAATACCAAGTGGTTTGAGGCAGAAAATACTTAAGACTGCATAAAAGAGATTTCCTCATGTCTGGGCAATAAATGCATACTTTTTAAGAGCAGCGACCCAGATATATTCACAAAAATAGGTACTTCCTTTTTACAAGAAAGGCTGCTTGCATGTTTATTAAGTATGTACTCGCAGGGAAGCACAGTAGTTGTTTTGGCAAATTGATTGTTCAGCTCCATGCCTGCATCTTTTCCTAAAGCTCAACAGACTGCTAATGACTTCACATCCCAAAGGTAGTCAGACAAGATTGAATTACAAACCCACAATGACTAGCTTTTAATCCACCTGGACAACAATATAAATAAAAAACAATAATAATAATAATAAATTATTTGAAGAAAGAGGGTCAAAAATATCCTGTAGAACTGACAATGTGTCCTCAAAAGACATTCCCAGATCATACTAATTTCACAAAATAACAGAATAGTTTAGGTAGGAAGAGATGTCTGGGGATCAGAGCTATTAACTTCTAAGAAAAATTTCAAATTCAAGGAAATGGCTAGCTATACTTAATACTAACCATAATGGTGATTGGTTTGGAAAAAGAAAACCAATTTACATTTTCAAGAAGGAAGAAACACACCATAGCTACTCTAGAATTCACCATGAGATACACCACAGAAAAACAAAAAGTATCACTTACCTGATTCAATGAAAGATTAAAACTGAACAAAGAGGTGGCCTCATAAAGAAGTGCCAAAACTAATCTAAGATGATTAGCTGAAAGGTAGCTGCCTTGGGAAATAAACTACCTTTGAAACTGCTAGATAAATATCTAGGTATGTTTTGTTTCCTCATAATGTTTCCTGGACCAACTTGATTTTGCATATTGTTGAATCTTTCCTTTCAATGATAAAGCAGAATAGATCTCTAGAAGCAGCATACAACTTTTAAAATGTGCAATATCTGATTTGACACCCAGTTCATGTTTTCTTTTGTATCTCACATACAATAAGACATATTGAGTCAATCACATACACCAGGACAGAAAAGAAAAATCTACAATTGAGAAAAGAAGGTCTAATGTATATAGTGCAAACTTCTGCTTGGAGAAGCATGGTTCTTCCCTAGTTCTCTTCAGGGAATCTATCTATCTGTCTGCACAGAATGGGTAACATTCCCATTCACACTGCCAAATTCCTCTACATTTTCAGAAATATAAACTAAATTATCCAGTGTACTGGGTAACAACTGCAGTTATAGAAACAAGAGAGATATAAACTCAGCCATACTTTTCTCCAGTGTATACCCGTGGTCTTCTACTGAGCGCGTAATTCTTAGTATTTGAACCTTTTCGAAGTGGATCATCAAGGGGTGATTGGTGAGGAGGATCTTCCAGTGGATTCCAGTAACTCTGCTCACACATACCTCGTAACAAAATTTCTGCAAGTTGTCTTGCTATTGTCTGTAAAAGCAAAAGATACAGACTTTCCCTAGAAATGCTGAATACAAACTCTTCAAAAATGTTCAGATCTTTTCTAATGAAGACTACTTATACAGAATACTTTTCGTTATTCTACAACATCCAAAACACCAGGCATGATGCTATTTAAAAGGTAGAAGTACCCAGTTCAATTCTCTAAACACAAAGTAATGGCAATAACAATTTTTCAATTTTATCAGTTAAATCCAGATACCTCTGAAGTAGAAACAACCCAACTGCTCCTCCTAAGACAATCAATAATCTACGATGCTCAATAACCTCTACTGCCTCTGCAGACCTGGAACAGTTGTTTGCAGGGGAGAGACCACAGTGGAGCAGCTGTCCACACTGCACTCTACTAAGAGAACCATGGTGAAAGAGGGTGATAACCCCTGAAGGACCTGCAGCCCAAAGGAGGGACCCCATGCTGGAGCAGGGGAGAAGTGTGAGGAGTAAGGAGCAGCAGAGAGGAACTCACCACAACCCTCCACCCCTCATGCACCACTCAGGGAATGGGAGGGTAGGGAGAGGAAGTAGAAGAGTCAGAAGTCAAAGACTGAAGTTAAACCTGAGAAAATGGGGTGGGGGGAAGGTGTTTTAGTTTTTTGTCTTTGTTTCTCACCATCCCACTCTCTTTTAATTGACAATAAATTAATTTCCTCCAAGAAGGAAATTGCCTGTGACAGTAACTGGTAAGCAAACTCCCTGCCTTTATCTCAGACCTATCTCAGACCATTTCTAGCTAATTTCCTCCCCATGTGTTAAGGAAGGGGAGTTTGAGTGCAGCTGGGTGGGTATCTGGCAGCCAGATAAGGTCAACCCACCACAGACAGTTATGGTCTTTAGGCAGAATGGGGCTTCTGACAACTTCTACTTGAAGGTGCTGGTGTTTGCTACTGTTGTTAAAACTCAGCAAGAGCGAAATAAGGTTGAAAATCAGCATGAAAAAGTTTATTTTCACCAACTATTATTGTAACCATATATCTAACTGTAGAAATACTTACATAAATATTATTTAATTAAATAACTAATGTAATGCTTCTAAGTCATCTTATAACCCATAACTATCAGATTAATCTCCTCTTTAATGTTTCATACACATGCATAGAACCTGCACAACTATGTATGATGATGATGTGTGATGATGAAAACTCAAAGATTTTCTACCAGGGCTGCAGAAAGAAGGCAAGATCTATATTTGCATCAGAATTGGCAGCATTTCCCAGTAACATTTCCCAAAAACAGATGTGTAATCTTTAAGTCACAGACAACACCATACAATCTGCATCTTCCACTTTAACTCCTATACTATAAGAAGCCCTTCATCTTTTTTAATTAAAATTTGCAGTATTATCCCTCTCCATTGAAAGTCTATTATTAAATAATGTTAATACATTTACTAAGAATCAGTTATGGAATGAATTAAGAAATCACTTACCTTCCTTATTACCGGTATGGAAGTTTTAAAGGGCCAGTACTAGGAAACTAATCTAGGATATTTTAAAAATCAGTAAATGACAGCAAAATATATAAGCCTCTACTTTTTATTCCATAAAAGATTCGAGCTTCTGACAATATAAATAACAAATCGTCATGATTTTGCTTTTATGGTTTTCCTTGAAGAGGCTGTATAACTTGATAGCTTTCAACTTAATAAAAATGACACAAAAATGCTGCACTCTGTTCTCACCCCCACTACCTTACAGAACCGTGAAACTATGCTGACTCAAAAATAGGGGCAATTATAATTAAGGTTGAAAGTATGGTCAGTCAGAGACCAGTCAGGTTTTAACTATAACCACAAATAGGAAAAATTCCTTGCTTTAATCATTCACTTAAGCCAGGAAATGTAACCTTATAAAATGTTGGATAACAATATGCTACGTACCTGATTATTTGTCTCTAACTCATCCACTATATGTGTGCTTTCTCTGCCTACTGAAATTCAGATGTGCTGCAATAGGAAAGTGGTTTAATACAACTCACCATTCGCAGATTTTGTGTAGTTCTTGTTTCGACAGCTCTTAGTAACTCTCTAAATCTACCAACTCCTCTTGTCAAGTTCCTGTATATAAACATAGAATTTGACAGTATTCCAACTTGGATGCAGTAACACCTTAACATATTACTCAATAAAGTTTTTAAATCCATGCTACTTTTCTTCTTTTTCTTAATAGCCTCATTGCCTTTCTGTGAGAGGTATGTAGAGATGTAGATAAGGATGGATGGATAGATAGAGATAGAGAGATAGATTAGATAGATTAGAGAAAGAGAGAAAGAGAGAGAAGAGATAGATAGATAGATAGATATTCATCTGGGAACCTCACCACTGATTACTGTAACAGCATTCCCTGACAGTTTATTGAAAAAAGAAATGTTTCCATGATCAATAGATAGTTCAAGGGAAAACAAGGAAAAAAGTAAGAAGCAGCCACCTCAAAAAGAAAAAAGACAAAACTAAGTTGCTCTCATTACTACAACAGTTTTAGTTTTCAATTACATTATGTTTCAAGTATAAACTTTGGAAAAAAAAATCCATTTTAGCTGCCTCTTGTCACGTTAAAACAGGGAGATTAAAAATGAGTAAATCTTGTAAGCCTGAAAGCAACATAATGCATAAAATTTTGAACTCCTTTTCAGAAGGGAAAGAGCACAAATACATTAAGGCCCTCTGTGTGGCCGGAAGAGGACTGGGGAATCAGTGTTCTGTTCTTGACTCTGACTGGCTTTTCATGTGGCTTCATGTGGCAACTCAAGTTTCTCCATCTACACGTCTTCCACTTCTGCTGCCTAAATAGCTTTTGCAGAGATTCAAGACCCTCAGAGGCATCACTCATACTAACAATTTTAGCAGATCTGAACTTTCTTCTCAAACAATAGATTGGATTGAATGGCCTTAGAGCTTTACCTTTTTCTCATCTCTTTACCAGTTGTTTGGAGGTTTTATTGCACATAAAAGCCATTAAGAATATTTTATTTTATATTAATACAATTTGTATTTCAACTGGTGAAGGACTGGGTTAGCTTTTTCTGACCTGAACAATTGAATTCTACAACCTGAACACAACAGACAGGACAACAATTTCACTACTTGAAGTTTAGTTGCAAAAAAAATTATTTGATCAAAAGTGTACTTTGTGTCAAATCATTGCTGTTACATCATATACTGTCTTAAGGTGTGATGTTACGTGCAAGTTGTGTAGCATTTACCTAAGATGGACCCAAAAGAGAAAAGAAATATTACATTATGTGTAAGCTTTCTGTAAGGAAAAGCATTATTGCACTGCACTATAAATCAGATGTTAAAACTGCTTTCCTTAGTCTGCTGTCTTTATTTTAAAATCTATTTAAAATACCAATCTTTTGAATTGCAACTCTGTACAAATTTTTTAAAAGCCAGCATTTTTATACAGATACTTTCCTTTAACTCAGTTGCAGAATACCTGAATCTAGCGTTTGATGAAGGAGATCTTGCTACAGGACTGTAGAACTCCTATCAGTTTACCTAGAGACCTACTCATTTGTTTTGCTCTTCAGATTACATGACAGCACTCATCTCTGTTCTGTTTTACATAATAAAGGATTATCAGGATATTTCAGAAACTTTCGTTTCCACACATCTTTCACCAGCACAGACATGATCTTTCATTAGCACAAGTTCACCTTCTAAAATACCTTTATAAAAGCTCATGTAAGTAGCATTTCCAAATAACAAAACCTGTATGAACAGGTTGAAAGTTATGCCAATGTATGCCACTAGCTGGCTAAACAGAAAAAATCAGTCACACTAGAAATAAAAATTGCCTGTAAAAACCCCACGTGCTACAGCAGAGCTTGATCATAGAGTGACCAGCTAGAACATACTAAAGAAACTTCATCTTGTGTAAACATCTGCAAGCAAACAACTGTGTGAAAGATTATATTGATTTATACATTCCACAGACAGGCCTCAATAGCTAATGACTATTACACCAACATCATACACTAATGAAGGACAGAAAGTCATTAGGCCAAAATTGCAAGAAAACCTCCAAACTCATTGGAAGCTGGATACATTCAGCACCATTAGAAAGCCAAGATACATATCATTCACTAATACCACATTCCAAATATTTTAGAGGGCCAAAACCAATCCACTGGAATCCCAGCTTTAAGTCCTCTGGTCTAAGTGTGCATTTCCCATGAATGGAGTTCTCTCTCAAAGACTGTATTGCAAAGTCAGAAATATGTCCTTATCACAAGATTTTTAAAAAAAAACAAGTAAAAAACACCAACCAAACAGAGTAGACTTGTGAAAAAACTGAAATGTTCCCTGCAAAATTGTCAAAAAAGAGTTATGAGCAAGAACTTGTCAGCTTGAAACTTTATTTTCCCAGTGCAGATGAAACATATACTATGTAGTAGAACTTCAAATCACAGTAACTTCATTAAATTTTAGGAATTGGCTTTTTTTCCATATGAAGTTTATGTCTTTTGATGTGTTACGAGAACAAGAACAATAACAAAACACTTTATGAAAAAGCATGCAATTTTCACAAGCCCTTAAACACTTCATGACAGGTTGCTATTAGTTACCTATTACACCTTTTTAAGCATCTGCAAGGGACTGAAACCTGTGACTGAAGTTCTACTGTATCATGGAAAAAGCAGTAAGATTGTACAAGAAAATTAAGCAGTTAAAATACAGAATTAGCTTTTGCTTCATAAAGCATTTAACTGTGATCCACTGCACAAGTCAACACAAACACAAAACAGATTTGTCAAGCATCTTCTACATGAAATTTACTAAAAAACAGACTTTAAAACTACAATCTAAATCACCCTAAGATTGAGTTAAATGCTTTGAGGGACAAGAAATGAAGCAAAATATACCATGAATAATATGGTAGATCTCCACACCACACTACTTTTAGCAAAGTACATTTCCTGGATTTGTTAACAGTTTGTAACACTGAGGAGAAGAGTGGTGGCTATTCTGGCACATACTTTTCCTTCCTAGCCTAGGACACACACAGCTTTTACCTGCTTTTCACTACGATGTGCCTTCATGACAGTTCTCACTGTGCTGATTGACTGCCAGAGCAAAAGGGCACATTAACTTAGATAGCAATGTCCCACAGTGTCTGTAAACGACTTTGAGATCCCTTCCTTTCATGGGACAAGGAAATTTAAGGTACATTAACTTTCACTTGGAGCTGACACATTTTCAGTGATTTCAGACAAGACAAAGACAGCCCACAGATGGACACGGATAGTTACATAGATGTGTGTTTATATGACTGCCTCCTGTCAGAACATGCTCAAATCAACTCCTTTGAATTGCATCTTCCTCATTTTTAAAGAAAATTAGAATGCTTGCTGCTTTAAATCTTCAAGAAAAAAAACCACATCCTACTTTGACTCTCTAAGTAGCAATTTGCCAGTTAGGCTGAGAACCAAGATCTACTCAAAGTCTACACAGATATGCCCTTAGGGCCTATTTTCATCCTTCTGTCTACATATTTGCACCCTAAACCCCACCAATTCATGTTAGAACCTAATTAATTATTCTGATACAAGATCAACTTTTAGGCTCCTTAAAAAAATCAGAGAGTATTTCTGTTTAGAGTAACGAAAATATCTTAACTGCACCTATACAAAGGTGCTCACTCCTAAACAGAGACAGAAATTACTAACTGTAGATATGATACAAAGAAAGTGAGGGAAGGAAATTAAGGGGCACCAAGGACAAACTTTAAAGGCAGGATCAGAAAACCTGTATATAGGTATGAAGGCCAGCAGTAGCAAACTTTAGGCACAAACATATTTATCACCATTATCACCAAGTCTCTTGGTTTCAAAAAAGTTTTAAAGTTTTGGTTTTTCTCCCATTAATTCAAATATGAAAGTAAAGCAAGGAATAATTTTAAAGCTAAGGAGTAAGGGCAGGCAAAACTCTTAATATGCATGTCAATCAGAACAGTGACGTTTCAGTAACTTCAGCATGACTTGGTTACAAAAAAACATAACAATTAAAATCCATACACTAACGAATTACTTTCAGCCCATTAAGAGTCATTTACACAGGATTAAGGCCAGAAACAATTTCACATTAGAAGCTACTATAAAACGAAAAAGCAAGAAATGTGACAAATCAAGAGATTAACCCTGAAGCAGTAAGAGAACATCCTGAGGTATGCCATTTACCATACTGCTTTATAGAGCACTGCAAAGATGAACGGGGGGGAAAAGAAAAAAAAAAGTACTGCAATTCTATGGCTCTCTTCTATAACTTTATTAAATGCCTGACCAAATGGACAAGGCTACATACTCTGCACAATGGATGATGCTTCAGATGGTTGTGACTAATATCTGTGTTGGTTTTCCCTCAGTTTTAGGAGGGTGGAGGGGAAGTATAACTAAACTCACAATTAGAAAAACACCCAGGTAAGCATTTAAATATCTGTGAGAGGCAACATAGTTGCAACTTCAGACAGTTCTGTTTTCCCCCCTCTTCCTTTCATACTTGCTCTTTCAGTATACCCACAATACTACGTAATTTTCACAAAACATTCATTAACACTGGGCTTTACTTTCTGAATAAAATGTAGAAAATCCCTATTTCCTGCCAGATTCTAAACTCCTTTTTTTTTTTTTTTAATAAAGCCTACTTTAAAAAAAAATCATGGCACACTTCTCATTTTATCCATTGTTGCCTCATGCAGAAAGAAAAATCCCAGATATCTCAAATTCACTACAGAAGATCACGCTTGCTCGATGCTTGAAAGTTCTTAACTGATGTTTGGGCTTATAAATAAAACATCTTCAGTGTGCCATCAGAGCTACACAAGCGTAAGTATTTGAAAGAGCCCAATTAAGCAGCAATTCTCGCATTCATGCATTCAAAATGAAAACACTTGCTGCCTAGACTGCAGTTCCAATGGTAGTCCACCTAATGGTTCACGACCTGAAGAGGTAGATCTCATCCTTCCCATTGTCATTTCTTAGTGTTTGTTCCCTTTTTCCACCATTCTTCTTTCTTGATATCTTCTTACTCTCACTTGCATGGTCCTATCTCTTTTCTGACAGTGACACCAGCTATTATCACCCAGTGAATCAATTCATCTCACCAGAATGACAGAAAACTAAGATTTCTTTCAGAACAAAAAACTCCACAGAAGAGCCAAACAAGCACCTGAACCAGCAAAAGGCAAACAAGGAAAATGCACGCTAGGAGTGTAGGTCTGGGGAAGATGACAGCAGGTAACTCCTCTACAGTGGAAAAACAAGAGCACGAAGTACGGCAGTAAAGCAAGCATTTTGAGGGGAGCAGGGGATGTGTACCAAATATTCCCTTCCCAGTTTGAGGATCCAAGACCATTTTGTTTGCCAGCTGTCATAACTCAACATAAAACCAAAACCTTGAATCTGATGTTTGCAAATGCAATCAACAGCCACTGTCAGCAAGACATGTACATGAGCTAAAAAATGCCAAGTATCTTCTTGGAAAAAGTGAGCTGGAGTCAGAATTCCAACTATGAATTATTGAAAGTATCAATCCTGAACATCTACTCAGACACTAAGATTACTCTTTCACTGTTCTTTGTATAACTAGTTATTACAAAAGTTTATATCATTTTGAATAAAAGCAATTCCTTCATGTTTATACCCACCTTAGTCTTTCATGTAACACTGCCAGGTTTCCTACCTGTAACTTCACAACGGAATCTTATTTTAAATTCTTGAAGTTAAGACACAATTCTGAGTAGTAAATATACAGTAAGGTTTGAAAGAGAAAGTATTTATGATGCATGATTTTATCTTGAATATCTGAGGGAATAATAATTTCCTTTCATGTTCAAATAGTTTTTTCAATGAAAACTAACAGGTAAGAACAGTATTGGAAATAAGGATGAGGAAAGCATTCAATGACAGATAATAAAGTATCCTTTGAAAACTTATTTTTGCTAGAAATCACAGAGCAATGGTTTTTGTTCCTATCTTGAATATATTCTTGCCTTAGCTTCCTAACCACACAAACATGAAAGCAAGTATATCAAGAACAAAGCTGTTTTGAAAACTGCAACAGAAGTGATTTTGTTTGCCTTCCAATATACAGCAGTGATATCTCACATATAAGCAATGTGATACTTTGTAGGATTTCAATGTTTTCATCTTACTTTCTATTCTTTACATAATCACAAACTTGTTTTGAGATTGTTGTAGGATGTGCAACAAGATCTCAAGAGATGCACAGTGTTGGGTATCTAGCACTGTATTCTGGTACAGTAGAGAGCTGATCTTACTGGATCTTCATGTGCATTTGTCAAGCATTCACAGAAATCCTTCTCTCATGGATTTGATCACTGTAAAATCCTGAGCTGTGAGTGCTGTATGGATACACATGTGGAACAGAAACACCTACAGATTGCCTCCCATCCACTGCTCCTCCCTCACCAGAAAGAGAGCAATATTCTTATGCTATTTGTTATATGCTGTAGTGAAAAGGGAAAAACAGATAAAATAAATTCTAAATAGATTCGTTCCATACTCTAAGGAGGGCTTTTTGTTGTGCTTGTCAAACATCTTAAGTCGCTATAAATCAATTATATCAATTTTATGGAAAAACAAGAAAAATTGGTTGATTTTTTTAATTACTTTTTTTCGGGGCTAATTTTCCATGGAGAAGAAGCCAGTCTATATGTAACAATTTGCTGGAGGAGACTGGGAATGTCTTTCTTCACTGTGGCTGTGCCAGCATAGGTAATGGCACCATGAGGAGTACAGATCTGCTCCAGGTTCCTCAGGCTTTGATTGAGTAAGAGAACCATGATGAGGACTACACCAAATTGCAGTCTGGATCCAGAGCAATATCCTTGGAGAGGGTGTAAAATAAAGGAGACACAAGAAAAAGCTCTGAAAGCTAGTTAAGTCTGGTTTTTATATGATGGACACCTGATTTGCTTCAAGAGCATACACTTCCAGTGTACTTGTGAACATTGCTACCTCAAAAATAAAAATCATAAACAAGACGAAATTAACTTGTAAATCTCATAACAGGAATACAAAGCAAATACTAGGATAGAAGAAACGCTGGGTACATAAGCAGCTGTCCTTTCTTTCTCAGGGGCATTCTGCTTGAAGATAGCTATGTTAAATACCAATGTCAAAGCTCCTGTGCTCATAGCTTTTCTTGGAAAAACATCAGGACTTTGAGCTCCTTCAATATGAAATAACAAAGCCAATATTACACAAGTTATGTAATCAGCCTGAAAGACATGTATAGTTACATATTTCAGACCATTTTTTAAAAAACAAACAAACCCTATGCTAAGTTTTAGAACAACTTCCTCAGCTTCTTTGTTACACATTTCCAAGTTGCAATGTTCATCTCCAAAGTGAAAAATGGGTATGTAGCTGGATTCTTTCAAAAAATTTTGAACACTTCCAAAGAAACCATTAATTTCAGTTTTGTGTCTTAATAGCACTAAAACAAGATTTTTCTGGTTCAGACTATTTCAACTTTTTTTTTTTTTTAGGCTAATTGCATTTCCATGTATTTTTGAAATAGCACCACTTAGCAGAAAGGCTAAGTTAATTTTCAAACCTAGTTTTTCATACAAGATAATGCATACCTGAAAGGTAATCAGTTAATCCTCTACAAAAACTTGATTACTCCATTTAAAAGAAAATCTCTGTACAGTTAACAAATGAAGGGGAAATTTGAAGTAGACCAACCAACTTTATGGGTAGGCAGCAATACTTCCTATGTTCTGTTGAAATTATGGCCTTCCAGGTCATATAAAAGTTACCTTATTTTCTTTTCTGTTTGAAACTGAAACACATGTGGAAAAATTATTTTAGATTACATTCAAACTTCAAGTACGTTGCAAAGCTTACTGGAAAGATCTCAAATCTACTTTCTATAAACCTAACATCAGGAGGAATGACCTATTTAAAAACAAAACAAAACAAAACATCCTTAAAAGAGATGTATTAAAAAGCAAGCTATAAATTAAATTTGTCCCTGATAGAAAATGTATGTATTTAAAATTCTCTTCCGTTCTGGTAAACCTAAGTTAAAAAACTAAAAAATAAAAAAGCAATCCCGAAGAGCAGCCACATAAGAAGCAGCCTGGAACAATTACCATATTAGGAAATATTGAAAGAACTGTGATTGACTCTGAATTAAGGAAGGAAACTAAAGGATGTAAGAGCAGGAATATGTAAAATAATGATTGTCACAGAGCTATTTTTCTTAACACTTTGCTTCCTATCATACAAATGGAACTGGAAAAAGAAATTCAGAATTTTATATATATATAATGTGTAATGAGATTATAAACTGCAAGGGATCACTGTACTAAAGACTGCAAAAAAGATTATATGCTTAGGTAGGAGTTAACAGGATCACCAAAAACTTCACTGTGAAGGATTAAAATGCACATGGAATACAATCACCTTTCAAAGTTCACACCAGACCAGCTGATATGGTTTACAAAAACACTCCTGGCTGGATGTTCCCTAACAATTCACTGCATGACTTTTTTTGTGCAGTTGCTCTTTGTTTTCTTCACTAATCTCAGTCTGCTTTGTCTACTGGTGACTGCTTTTACACTGAGCATGTCAGATTAAATGCACCATTTCCAGCCCTGGCCTTCAATCAAAATTCTTCAGAATGTGGAATTCTTAGCTTATACTTGACCATGACCACCACTGGGATTTTTTCAGTAACTATATTTTATTTACTTTTTGTGCAGGAATGAAAACAGAGACCTTATTTTTAGTTCTGGTAAATGAAAAAAAAATAGCTTTCAGAACATTCCATTCCTCCTGCAATTAAATTATGAAAACAGAACTAAAGTGTAACTCTCAGATCATGCTATTGCACCACTACTTCATTACTTTAAGAAAGAGATTTCAAAAGTGTAGTGATCATTTCCATGTTGAAATCCCCGAACAGTTTAAAAATTTGGATAGCCTTTTTCACCCTACTATCAGTACATTAAAATCTCGAACTCTTTACAGACACTGCATGGTTTTCTTCATCTCCAATTTATGTATTTGAAAGAATAAGAAACAGCCTTGGTACAAAACAGTAGTCCTATCAAGAGTTCCAATATTTCAATAAAATCACCTTTTCCTAATGAAATAAGAAGCCCCAGGAACAAATTTTTAAACTATGCGATTTCAACAAATGTCAGAAATGTACTTAAAACCCATCTGTGCCGAGTTTTAAAGTTCTTAAAAATTGAGAGTTATATTCTTTTTCTCATTTCGTGTGGTAACTGAATTTATTTTTAGGCTTTTAAGCAAAGCCTTATTCAAAATAAATTATAAAGGAACTCCCATGCATCTAAAGGGATCTATAAAGCAGGTACAATGGAGATTGTATACTTGTATACATACTGTTGATCTTCATGCACATTTATCCTGCAGCATAATGTTAAAATAAGTGATAACTGAAGAGATTTGGAAAAAAATTACAGAACCCATATTAAAAAATTCAAGAGTTTCAATATGTTGCCAATCACTTTCTAACAGTGTTCAATAATAAAGTCAATTTCAAATAATTAAAGCTTAAAGTACTTTAAGTTCTTACATTTTAGTAAGTAAAACTATAAAATGCTTTCTGCTTAATATACTCGTACTAAACAATTTCACAATATGTAAATAAATACAATATGGGCAGCTTTACTATTTTAATCAAAATACTACTACTTTATTAATAAGAGACCTCATAATTACAGAATCCACAATTGCTACAAGTGATGCCCAGTTAAATCACAAATACAAACCCTAAACAAAAAAGTAAACACAATAAAAGAAGAATCAAATCTCACCCATTCTTGAAATATAAAACATGTGCTCTTTGAAGCCCTGTTTCCAGGAAAAAACCAAGTTCTTGTTCATGTGCAGTGGGCCCTGGCTTAGGGCTCCTGTTTTGTATATTAGCATTAATTACCTAAGAGAACAAAACAAAAAGGGGAAAAAAAGTCTATTAGGAAAAAACTAAAATCCAAGTTTTGTGTACCTTTACACAGAAGCTAACATTTAACGCTGGAGAAATCTTTGCCATTTGTAGGTGGTGGCTAGTAGACTATTTCTAGCTTTACCTCCATTGCCATCTGAATATAAACCTTTTTGCTCTTAGTTATACCCTTACAGATAATTTATTGACCAAGCAGAAATACTGCTAAGCAAAACTTGATAATACCTTTTCAGAAATTTTTGTGAAGAATGGTAGAAAAAAGAAAAGAATATGAAAAAACATGTGTGTAACCTTATTTAGTAGCAGGAGGTTATGGTACTCAAAAATCTAAAACTCATGCTAGGTTAGAAAACACTGCTGCAGAGAGCAGTAAGAAGGATAAACACTATCTCCAAAGTGATTTCCAAAAAACAATTTAGAAGTAATTGTATTACACCAGCATTAAAAATGCTGCCAAAATGTAGATTTATCAGGTTTCATTTGCCTTCATATTCAGGTCACATAGTCTACCAGCCACTAAAAGACAGTAACAAAACAAGCAAAAACCCTCAGAAAAATAAAAACCTGTATGTACTTTAAAAACAGTGTGAATTACTTATTTTCCCCCATCACATCAGTTTTCTTTCCCCTTTCTTTTGTTTTTCATGACCCTAACTGCATCTTATAACCCCTTCAAAGACGGCCGTCAAGGTGACAGGCCTGAGGCTAGCAAGCAATGGGTCTGAAAAGGAGAATTAGATGGATATTGCCATCTCACTTCATTCTAACAGCATTCACAAGCCAAAGAACAGAGCCCCAAGTGTATTGCGTCTCCCCCACTTGTACCTCAAATGAAGGGCACCACAAATTTATTTTTAAAAAGCATTTATAGCACTTAAGGGTTTTTGCTAAAGGGTAACAAACAGAAGACAAAAGTTAATGGTGTAAATTAAATCAAGATGAGGAAATAAAAGAGCCTATGCATCCCTTTGAATTTGGATAAAGCTTAAAGCATTTAAATCATGAAGTGTTATGCTCTTACCAAATGAAGAGCCTAAAGATAACTTTCCATAATTCATAATCTGTAACTTGTAAAAGGGAGGGAGGCATAGGAACTTGCCTAATATTCTGCAGAACTGTCCATAAGTTGTATTTTGTCTAACATTAAGAAGATCAGATATAACAGCTTTCATCAATAAAAACCAAGTCTACTACACATCTAGTACCTCAGATTTTGACAGTAACTGTAGTTCCATGCATATGTACAGTAAGGAATACATTAATGAGACAAATGGGCTATCAAATCCAAGAACATTTTCCTGATTCAATTTATAGAAGTATTAAGATTTATCTGAAGTTCATCTATATTTCAAAATCATATGTGTATCTGGTTATGATATCTGATGTTTTTTTCATTGCCCTACGATTGTGCCTGTCAGCTGGAGCAAACACACTTTCAGTTGCTATTCTGGCTGACACATCATTGAACTTGCTGACAGGTACAATGTTATGTCAGAATTTTACCTTCAAGTAGTTTATAAAAGAGAATTTAAGTGCAATTATGTTATTGGCTCCAAATAAACATCAACTAGATTAAATTTCAATCTTCATAGCTTCATTTTTAATTAAATTCTTTTTAAGAATTACCTGAAAAGCTAGCAAGTATATATATGCAATATACATATTTTAACATGTGTCTGAAAGACAATATAATCCCATGATTCTGAATGAGCTACTAGAGGGTAAGAAGAGGCCTCAAATCAGCATCTTGAATATACACAGTAGCTCAGAGGAGCTCTGTCCATTTTTAGACTATTAGCACTGTTTCCCAAGAGGTCAGAACAAGAGAACAGTCAGAAGGATAAATACCAGACATCCATTAAGGCATACTAATTTATTGTCTAATTGTAAATGTGCACTGAATTACTATTAAAATAAATATCAGACATCTTTTTGTTGAGTTAGCAAGATATTGGTAAGACCACATCAATGAAAGACGAGCCACACAATTCTTCAATTAAGAAAATCACCCCAGCTTACCCTTTCTATCTCCTGAAGGTACAGGAGAGCAATATCCCCAGCCTTCTCATAGCATGTAACAATATCTTGCTCACGGTCCACATGGAGATTGCTAGCTGAGGAAGATATTGGCAACTTCTCAAGACAGAGACCTTGGGAGGCAAGAAAAAAATCCAAACAAAGCATTAAAAACTACCGTCATATAATATTATACCTAAAACACAGTCCAGGTTAAGCACCTTTAGCCAGGAGACGAAACAAAAGAAACAAAGGTATGATCCCCTAAAACAAACACTAATAAATATATAAGTAAAAGTGACTCCTCTTTAGTAACCATCAATCCAGAAGCAATTTTTTTAAGCAGTTTTGATTTAAAAGACATTATGACAATCTACAACAAAAGTATATGGAATCTTTCTATACCAGTTTTACATTACTGAGTTTGTTTTCACTTTTCCAGAATGATCATAGAAACCAAGGCATGGTGAAGAAAGGCACTCAAGGTAATATTAACCTGGTTACTGTGCAAGGCAAAAGTATCTAGAAAAACAAATACATTTTAAAAACCCAGTGCGTTAGGAACTGTAATTTTCGTATCTAGATTTAGAAGAGGTAGTTCACTCTCATCAAGGCCACGTAAATCTTTTCTCCTCAGGACCTACCCAACAAATACATTATCTGGTGCTTTGAAGCAAAAAAAAAAAATAAAAATCTTTGCTTGTCTCAAAAATCCAACAGCTCTTACTAATCAATACTAACTCCTACACAAGTCACTTCCATTACAGCTATTTTCAAGATAATTAAAGTGCTCAAAAGGACCTTGAGAATATGAATCCATTAATCTGATGGAGGAATCAACCAACCCCTGACACTTGTCTAACCTGTTCTTAAAAGTCTCTGACAATAGGAATGCCTTGGCCTTCATATGCAAATTGCTATAGAGTCAACTATTCTCATAAGTAGTATTTTTTCCTAATGTCTAAAACTCCCTTTCTAGATGAACTCAACTCATCCTAACAAAGAGGTTATTCTGTTCCTCATAAAACACTGTAAGTTAGTGCCAATGATGCCAAGGTCATAGGTTTGATCCCTGTATGGGTCATTCACTTACGAGTTGGACTCAATGATCCTTCTGGGTCCCTTTCAACTCAGAATATTCTGTGATTCATCTAGACAGACAGATAGGCTTGCAACAAAAAAATGTCGATTCTCACTAATTTCTCTTTTCCTGCTTCCTTGACAGCTAATAATTTTTATGTCCTCTGGACACTCCCCAGTTGGTTACCTCCGTCTTGACTCACTGTGCCAAAATTGAATACATGGCTCCACTGGAGGCCTCAGCAGCACTGAGCAGAGAAGATTAGAGACTTCTGGTTTTTCTAAGGGATACTTTAAAAGAAGGTATTAAAAATCAGCAGAACTTTAGTGCTTCCCCTCACTTATTAGTAAAAATTCTCTTCCATTTATGAACTGTAACAGATCACCAGCTCATATTCTTCAAGCCAACTATTTAATCTTATATTTATTTGAATAATTAATTACATTTGAGGTAGCACTTTCCACATGCTAAGAGATTTATTTCAGGTCATTCTTCTAGCTTGTCAGCAGTAAATGTTAATCCTAGCATGCCTTCAACTGCTCCCACGTTAACATAATCTGCAATTTAAACTACTGCATTCTCAATTCATTATTGAAAGTTTTTAGAATCCATTGTTGGAGAAACTAAAAACAAAAACAACAACAAAACACATAGTTACACATTAGGCAGATGTCTGCAGAATGCCAAGTAGTACAAACCCAGTTTGGAGTTTATCAAATATTTCTGTTAATCAATACTGTAAGGTCAGTATAGTATGTTTAATTACAATTCCAAAAACCCCTCAAAAAACGACTTGGGAAGACACAGTTACATAATCTGGATGATGAACTCAACTTCTTGATGAACTCAAGACTGTGCAGTATCTGTGGTCTCCAGACTATTTAAGAACATCTATAAAGTTTCAATCTCTCCGTAAAAGTGTAGCTCATCCGTCTAAAAAAACATCAACCCACATTTCTGGCTTGAGAGGATGCCTTAACTCTGTATCATGGTTTGTTGGCCACCTTTACCCTCCAATCCACCCTTTTACCAGAGCAAACAATATATACCATAGAGGTCTATTTGCCATACATCCAGTTAAGACAAAATCCTGACTCCAGTACTAAGACCCCTGCTAAAGACAAAGCAACATCCAATATACTTTTCAAAGAAAATGAGTTCCTAAAGTGCAGCGAACATACAAGTTGAATTTCTCTTAAAAATCCACTAAACTTGAGTACAATAGACACAGGATTTTTCTGACGTCATAGTTTTCACCTAATGCACCTCCAGAAGTTAACTACATTTGTGAGCAGTCTAGAACAGCCAACAAATATGCTTTTTTTTTTCAATTTTTCAATCAAATCACAAATATCCAAGCTTTTTTTTTTTTTTGGTAACAATAAGTCATAGACCCCAAAGCAACAAGGTTTAACTATAGGAAAAAGTCAGTTCTCCTTGTTCTACAGTAGGTTTGAAGAGATCCTCTGAAAAGAAGATTTAAATGTAAGGTTGATACTGCACAGAAAGTTTGTAGTGGCCTACATGAACACCTTCAAACTCAGAGATGACCAAAGAATACAATAAATGAGCTGCAATAAACACATCGAATGACTGAAAGCACCAGGTAATCTGTGTGTGGATCACTCCTCCCCATTCCTTCTCTCCCATACTATGAATAGCCAATGCCCCTGAGTAACCATCCCCTACATAAAGCATAGTACTCAACTGACTATCTGTAGATCTGACTCAGATTTATTTTTCTATTTTTACATTTTATGGCTATAACTATAATCTTTTAAATCTGAAAAACTCACTATAAGAACATTTTCTTATTTTAGCTGAGAATTTCCATAATGATACAAAAACACCTCAGTGTTCAGCCAGAGATTTTAAGTAATGCAACAGGGAAGTACCAAATTTTAAGTGTTCTTTGATGAAGTACAGAATACTGCTTCCTAGAGAAACTCTACTATATAACTAGTATTCACTATTTTTTTTCTTGTCTGTTCATTAAACCCAGGAAATTATGTATATTTTTAACACCTGATGCTTTGGAGAAGGATGTTTATTTGGAGATCTATTCCGAAATGACTTAATAGAATGGTTTGCATGCTGTATTTGTTTTGATGACATAAATAAAAATTGCAACTTAATGTTTTATTAAAAATGAAAACATATCAACTAGAGGAAAAACCCTAAATAAATTATAATTTCTGTAATTGTGATTTCATTAAAACAAGTCACTCCAGACTACTCATTTTTTTCTTAAATACAGATGACATTTAAGAAATAATGTATTAAAGTATATAAAAGTACTATTTAATTTTAAATAGACATACATAGCAACACAGCAATAACAACGATATAATACACTGCCCACTTCTTCATAAGAATACTGAGGGATTATAAGAAGTTAATTAAAATAGCAATCATCATATTAGGCTCTCAAAAACAAGAAGCACAGGGTAACATATAGAATAGAGAAACACATGAAGTTCAAAAAAACACTTCTCACCCTAAGTTATCTGCTGAAGACTTGTCATAGAATCAGACAAGTCAGTTCTCCCTTTTGTGATTCTTCCCACACCTACCAGGCAGAAATCTGCCATTCTCCCCCAAAAGGGTAAGCATTTATTTAACAGTTCATACACTGCTTAGGGATATTTGGAAATAAGGTATGGGTTACTGCTATAAAATGTTACTGCATTTGTTGTAAAGGCCATAGCTATTGCCTTACTAATCTTTTGATTATTTTGTTTTATTCTGCGTTCAAGAGTATCATGACAACTGGTATCACAAGTTGACTTTGATATTCAAGGCTTTTAAATTTAAGCCCTTCCAGTCAAAATCATCTTCAAATAAAAGCTTCCAACAAACTGGGTCAGTTTTAATTTGGGAAGACACTTATCTCATACATATCTAGTCCTGATATCAAGCAAGATGACTCCTGAGGGAAAAGAAAGTGAGACGCAGTGAAATGAATACGAGTCCATACTAATTAAGCTTACATGTTTTGCAAGGTAACTCTAAAATTGCTTGTCAAATGAGCAGAAGAGCAACAAACAGCATTTGGACAAGAAAATAATATTCCTGATATTAAAATTATGTGGTAACTTGCAAAGGTTTTCTTTAAATTTTAAAAAACTTTCTAGGTTACCCACATTTTGTAAAATATTCAGAAAGCAAACACTAAATAGTTTTACCACTTGGAATAAGTGGCATTCTTGTGTCTCTAGTCTCAAATCAGTTGCCAAGGTTATGCCAAGTAAACATTTTTACAAATAGAAGACCAGTTCGGCCCTACCACCACATTTGCAGAAACTCACCACTACCCAAAAGAGGTACTTATTCAGCAAGAACAAGTAGCAAACTATTTTTAAGAAGTTCCCACACAAGTAGTTAATCAAACATTTTTATGACAAAAAAAACCCCAGACTTCAGTTCTGTAGGAAAAGCAATTAAGCCACACTCCCGTTTCACCATACAGAGTAAACCAAAAGTTATTCTAAGGTAAAAAGGGAATCCACAGCACAGTTCAGGTCTTTACCAAGTATTCTTACAACACAGACCACAACTGAGATAATTTTAAAAAACCCAACAAAATCACAAGGGTAAAGCCTAACACTTTTATAGCATCGTCTATCTGAGGATTATCCACAATGCCAGCCAGTACCTTGTCTGTATACATTTTAGAGACCACAAATAATAACGGGCCCGTTGCTCATCTACTGTTTCCAGCAGACAAGTCAAAGGACAGAGGAAAAACAGTGAACTACTATTTTATACTTAAGTCAATAAACATGTTTTTTCAAGAGAGAGAGTTGCATCAACACATAAAGATTTCTGGGTTTGCTTCCTGTTTTCCTTACATGGACATGTAAAACCAAGTGTATTTGAGTACAGCACTTTGCCTTCCCTATATGATAGGCAAAGTGTTGATATATAACATGGTAAGTGTTCCAAATGCTGTACACGTAAAACCCCCTTTCACCTCCTTCTAAAGAAACTTCATGTTTAGCTTATTGTAATTGCTACCAAGGAGCTCCCACAGTTTATTTCTCAACTTAGAACATACACTGCTAATCTCACTGAAGGGAAGGACTTACTAAGTCCTCAATCAAAGATTTTGACTTGCTTGCAGATAATTTTTTAGAAGATTTTTTTAGAAAGCAAAGCATGGGTGGTTTTTTTTGTGTCTTCAATTCCCTACTGATATTTGCAAAGTAATTATTATAAAGGAAAAAAGAACAAGAATAAAGAGTCGGCAATTACATTTTTAATAAACTACTTCTTACAGTACCTCTCTAGTTACTCCCGATACACGGTAGGAATTGCCTAATGCCTATTGCTTTAGACAATCTAAGGAAACAAAAATAATTTCTCTGATTTTTAAAGTACCTTGTACTGCCCATCCCATTATGCCAAGACTTGGGGGAAAAGGTCTCCAACAACTGTCAGAACTCAAGATCTCCTCCTTTATGGCTAGTTTCATACATGTGCTTTCCTGAAAAGGCACCAGGAAAAAGGCCAATACCCTTCTCTCAGCACACTAGATTTTAAGGGAAGCTCCTCTAGCTACCCACTCTTTTAAACACCAACTATTTACACAGAATTAAATTCCATTCTAGACTAAACCCAGAGTAACACAAGCACAACTTTTCAGGCAGAATAGAGCATTTTATCACGCACATTCATACTGCAATGTCAGCTCATTACTACAGTTTTTCTAATACCATAGTTATGCTAGTACTTCTAAGCGTCTTGAAGTTTCTCAGAGTTAAAAAAAGAAAAAAACGCAGAAATACCTCTTTTTCTGAATTGAATACCTACTTATTACTTCAAGCTGTCAGTAAAACCATATCAATATTTTGGGAGGTTTTTTAATATCATCTGAGATAACTGTGGTGAAACAATTGATCACACTTTTCCTCTAAATGTAATGAATTCCAGTCTTTGTATTTTCTTAAGAAACAGACTTCCACAGTATCTTTCGAAGAGAACAGGTAAGTATTTTTCACACACACATTTGTTTCTTAATAAACATGGGACAGCCAATTCTTGCTACAGTATAGTACTTTAACAGACCAGCATCTTGTGGCAGGGCTGAAAAAGTTCAAACTAGAGATAAAAGCTGGAAAAAGGACTGGTTATTGTTGCACATCCTGGACTGAGTGACTATCTCTCTGCAGAGCACTCCCCAAGGCAGAAATGTTGCACCCCAGTATACGAAGTGTACATCCAGGAAATTATTTACTCAGGAGAAAGGAAATTATTTAACTATGGAATTTACTCTGTTCTGCTGTAAAGTGTCAGGATTGCTCCTACAAGCACCTCTGTGGAAAAAAGACAAAGCTCCACTGTGATACTTGCTCGTCCTGTGGCATAAGAAAAAAAGGCCAGAATCACTATTATCACTATTTTTTACTTTGGCCACAACATTTTTAACCTCTCTTCACTCTGCCAAAGGACTCTGAAGGAATTCTAAAGATTTGGAAGAAACTAAGAATAAAACACCACCATACCACTCAAGTCCTAAAGAATTCCATTTTAATAAGAAACACAATATTCTCATTCATAGTTTGGCTTTCAAATAACAGAGATGAAAACAGCACTGAGGAAAGCAGGACAAATGCCTGGGCTTCTCCCAGTCCCTGCTCCAGCAGGGCAGAAGTCATAAACATAGTCTGGGGAAAGAAAAGCTTAATGGAGAAAATTTGAACTCCCTATGGCACAGGCCTTTTAGCCATGGTCTGCAAAATGCTCACTGTCAGACTGCAGTATTTGCACAGAGAGACAGGAAGAGTGGGGAACCTGAGTTCTTGACCCATTGCCTAATGAGTCTAGAGATCCCCAGCATAATTACTAAACCAGCTTTCATTTAGCATTCTTCCATGAAGAGCTGCTTGGTATCTGCTGACACAGGCTAGTAGTGCACAAGATCCCATTTCAACTGCATATGATTAAAGTTAAGTGCAGCATCTTTTCCTAACTGCACAGCAGCAATCCACATGCACCTGACACTGCCACTGAACCTAATGAGTATTTCCATGTTTCTGTAAACAGAACTAATTAATAGCCAATCATTTAACTTGGTAAATGCAACATTAAATTTGAATATGGGTCAGCAGCAGTAAAGACAATCTCACCTTTCTCAACATACATCATCTAAATGTAAACAGTTATTCAAATAAAGATGGACACAATAAAGGTATAAAATGACC
Source organism: Origma solitaria (assembly GCA_013397895.1). NCBI lineage: Eukaryota > Metazoa > Chordata > Aves > Passeriformes > Acanthizidae > Origma > Origma solitaria. The sequence goes on from VZRL01003807.1 coordinate 2,716,320, forward strand.
TGCAACAATAAGGCTACAATTCTGTAATGCCACAATATAACTTAAAAACAACTTTCCTCACACACTTACGAAGAATTCATTACTGTAATGCAACACAGTCATCTTGACAGATACCTGAAGTAGCCTAGGAATCTATACACTGTATTAATTACAAACACTTTTCCTTTACTAAAATCAAGTGTACAAAGTTGCAGACTTTAAAAACTGTCAGACCTGTAAATTGCTATGTTCCTCTATAAGCATTTTTAGAAAGGGTCTCTAATTTGTAATGCCAAGTATTATAAATTCATTTTTTCAATTATGTCTTTTGACTTAGGAAGCAGCATCAGAATCATGTTACCTAAAATGTCTTTAACTTATTTCCTAGTTAAATAAATACTTGCTATTTCAGAGTTCCTGACTAGTTGCTCCTCCCCAAAATAACACTTCAATATCCCACTGTGCATGCATTTCATCTCGGTTTCCATAAGCAAACAAAATTGCTTAGAAACATAGGAGATACTGCCTGCACAATATTTGAATAATGTCTATGTGTGCTTTCCAGTATATTACCTCATTTATATACAGCTGAAAACTTGCAGAAACTTAATTGTTCTGTTCCCAGAGGCCATAACCCTACAGAATTATTAGCTTCAGCCAATATTAAAATGGATTATATATACATGCTTCTGTATGGCACATAAAAATTTTTGTTCTGATTGGTCATGTAAGAGAAGGAAGTAGGAAAAGTTGGAGCTAGTTAAACAAGCTTAACATGGAAAAAAGTCAGACATACACACACCTTAATTACTTCTTTATGGATTCATAACTTGTCTTATTTCAATCCTTCACAAGGTCAAGATCTTACTCTAGAGCACCACTAATTAAACTGATCTAGTGAAGAAAGTAAACACACCCTAAAGAGACAAAAATTAACCTTTTGAACAAGGGACCCGTCTCTGCCTACCTGAAAGTAGTCCTTCCTAAGTAGATACTTAAAAATCAAGTATTTACTACAGCCAGAATTGCGCAAAATACCTCTACATTTTCCTTTCAGCCAAGACTTGTCACCACAATCTCAAGACTCTCCTTCCTCCTCCCCCTGCCCAGCCTCATTTCTTAGCTTTGCTCAATCCATGTAAGACAGCTCTAATAATCGGTACTGATATCCAAGTTATATTTGTGTCAGAAGAAAAAGAATCAGCTTTTTTCTGTGCTGCCCCTTAAAATTTCTTATTAAAGGTACAATGTGCTCCTGTGACCAACAGGCAACAGCTTCAGGGAGCCAGCTCCAGCAACATTCGTACACCTGCTCTCAGGCTAACACATTGCCACAACAGTTATGCAAACCTGCCCATCTCCTCAGCACTGTCATCCTTTTATGCCAATTTTTCTCTCCCTCATCACACCCTCTTGAAACAAGCTGGCAACTCCAACCATAGGCATTTCACTACAGAAAATTGTTTTAATGGATGCTTCCCCTCTGCTTATGTGTCAAATGAATTTACAAGCAGATGGGGGCAAAGCTAACCAACAGATCCAAATAAGTATTCTCACGTTTTTGCAAATACTAAGTGGTCCATTGATTTGAAAAGCTCCATCTTTTCAATTTATGTTTTATATTATATTTTAAAAATGTCCCACTGAATGTCAAGTAAGTCTTTGAATTTTAAAAAATTATGTATTTAATACAAAAACTATGATTTTACCAATCTCTATCCCACACAACACCTTCTACATACCCATACAGAATCATTACTCAGAAGCACAGCATCTAAATTAGCTCTTTCCTTAAAGAAAACACTCGCTATAATCAGAACTGATTTCTATGGGCATACACACACAAAAATATCAGAGTATGGTCAAAAAGGTATAGTCCATGAAGTTAACTACATAAAACAAAATCATCTTCTACTACAATTCCATTTTTAACATGTGAATTTGAGGAAAAGTGTGAAGAAAGGCAGGAAAATATTAGAATTATACTGACCAAGTTCCTGAGGCTTTGCCTCATGCATTCACATGGTTAGTCTGCTCCCTGTTGTTTTAATGGACACAGCAGCAGATAACTTTTCATCAGATCATCCCACGTCTTCTTCGAGTCAGGATGAAGCACAAGACATCACTTACTAGAAGCGATTTTTGTTGCCAGAAGTCAGGAAAAAACTAAAACCAAACAGCTTGTCCATGACCTATTCAGTCCGATAAGATAACAGCCATGCCTTTATCACCACCCCAACAATTTTGAACACTTTCCCTCAGAGGAATAACAGAAAGGAACCACTTTCCAGCACTTCTCGGGCACTGAGAGCCTGTGATTCCCTGCACATCACAGGCTGGCAAAGAGCCACATGTAATGGATACAGAAAATATTTCAAAAGGTAATTTGATAGCATTTTCTTAAAATTTAGTTGAAATTTTACAATGTGGCATTTTGGCAAATCTAGCAAGAAACTTTCTTTGCAAAATCTGAAGCAGCAGTTCATTAAGTAGACATTTCCAAGAAAATAATAACAACCAATTAATCTTCCTTGTGGGTTTTGAGAGTCTTTGAATCCTTGGCTTGACTTACTATCATTCCATATTATGCCTCTTCTCATATATAGTCTTCTAAATATGCTGTCTTCAACTAAAGCTCTAAGCAGCATAAAGAATTAAAAGATGTATTCTTTTAAAGAATACATCTTAAAGGACTTCTTTTAAAGACATCTTAAAGGACTTATTTTAAAGAGGTATACATAAGCATTTAACTCCTTTATGCAATAAAAAATTTGAGGACCCCCTTCATGAGTGCACCACAGGCAGCAGATGGCTTTAGTTCTCTGGTTTCCCGTTCCAATTCCATTTTTTCTCCCCACCATTGACATTACTGCTGCTCCTCTTCCCCTTCTTTTTAGCTATCAATAGATAAAACTCCAGCCAAATTTAGCTTGAACCTGACCCTGAATCCATTTTGTACTTCGTTGTATCCATACACTCATACTGACCCTTCCTTTGCTGTGAAGAACAGAAAGAGGTACTTTGTATGTTCCACGTGCAAGAGTAAGATGAGCCACATGGAAAGCAGGTCATTCCCAAGGGCTTGTTGGGAGCTGTGGAACTGTCTATGGTTACAGTGCAACATGCTCAGATAAGCTCCCTGTAACAACTGTAGAAGAAGAAACATGTCAATTCATGCATCTCTCTCAATCTGTCTCTTCTCTAACCTCTGAGTTTACAGAATGAAGTCTGAGAAAGAAAACGTAAGTACTTGGAGGTGGTCCTGCCTTAAATAATGAAAAAAATTTCAAGGCAATTAAAAACTACCATTAGTTATCTGCCCTCTGCCTGTATCAGAGGTAAGAACATCCATACTGGACCACTACACAGCAGGATCTAAGACTGCAAATCCACTGGAACTGGATTGAAATGGGACAATTTCAGCAGGTATCTTTCACTGCTTTTGCAGGCTGCAGCACTAAATGGTGCAGCTGGGCCAATGCTTGCAAACAGGCATGGACAGTCCCTCACTGCTTAATAACATGGTGTTATGACTGCCAAAGAAATAAAATCTAAATACTCCGAAGAGTTTTATCTTTATATAATCCAGTTATCCCTGAACATACAAGCAGAAATACAAATCCCAGTGAAGCACAAAATCTCTGTAAGAATAACTTCTATTTAGTTAGGTAATACCTACAAGCCTCAGTCACCTCTGAAGAGACTCAAAATTCAGACTATTAAGCTTACAGCTCACTCTTACAAGGAGAAAGAAAAAAAAACACCAGAAAAGGGGGAAAGAGAGTGAGAATTAAATGTACACTCTTGGGTAGAAACATATGCTATTTAGTTGTCAATGACTCTAAACCTGTCCAGACTTTAAATACTAAATTTAAGACTGCTCTGTGATTACCGCCTCGTTCTAGAACACATGAAAGACTGCATTCTTCCAAACTCCTACCATGGGAAGAAGGGAAATTAAAATTTTTTTAATCTTCTTGGAGAGTAGAAAAGATACATATTTTTCTATTTTCTAATATATTTGTTTAAATTAAGTAGAATTAATAATACTAATCTTTTCCGCAAAATTCACGCCACTATGGTTTCAACTGTTTTATATCTCTATAAGGCCAAACAAAACAGAGCCAGACGAGCTGAGCTCTGGGAAAAGATTCAATTAAATTATTATGATTCCTTGGGGATATAAGCAAATTTAGGTACTTAAAGTTGATCAAGTCCATGGAAAGAACATGACAAATTCAACAGACATCCTCATAGATTTAAAAAACAAAACAAAACAAAAAGAACAGCCAAAATTCACAAAGCTGAGTGGAAGTCTACCCAAAGCAGACAGTGCCCAAAAGCCCACAGAGATGCTGTTTAAGAAACCTGGTCAGATTTACACTGTATACAAGAACTCCCCCTATACTCCCACTTCCCACTTTAATCTAAATAGTGACCAGACTTATGAAGCATGCTTTTATCTCTGCTACCCGTTAGCTCCCTTATTTTCTTGACATCTCTATAGGACATGATTCATCTTGTCTAGCGCTTAGAAGAGGACTGTGCTGGTGGAGAACAGCCACTCTCTTCCAAGACTCACGTTAGAAACAATCCTTGATCAGCTGTCAGTCAAAACTATTGAAGTCTCTCACAAATTGTTTGCTGCATTTCACACTCCTCTTGCCATAACAAAAAGTACATATGAACCAAATCCAAGCTTAAACACAGCAGACCAAAGCAAACACTTAGCTGAGTAAATTCTTATAAACCCCTGGCCCACAAACTGCCATTCTCCCCAACACATTGACCAGCCCTAAGTCTGTTACAGAGTTTTCTAAACTGAAGTGGCACTGCCACCTTAAGACACAAGGCCAGCACTACAATTTTCACTGTACTAGAGTAGTAAAGAAGAAAATGTTTTTTAATTGCCTTCACTTTCTGATTTTTTTTTAAAAACTATATTCACATAAGAAAAATTCAGAAATAAAACTGCACAAGTGATGCATTGTTTTAAGTCAGTTATTATGGTATTAACACTCTTCTCAATTAAGTGGCAATTTAGCTATGCAACCGAGCTTAGGTTGAGCATTTTAACATTCAGTAAAAGGTGAATCAAGGCTTTCCATTCTGACCACAGCCACCAGAAAACTGCACTGTAACCCTTAACTTTCAGCAACAGTGATAATACTTTAAGTATCTAGCCATAGTTACTGTGACATTTATGTATGGAAGTACTTTTAAATACACACACTCAAAAAATTTGATCAGGTGACAGCACAGTTGGAATATTACTGGAGGTAAAATTCTTGGTAACCTAGCACAAACTCTGAATCTTTTAAAGGACCCAGACCATCTCCTTGTATTTCATACACAAATATGGCACTCCACTACTGTGTAGAGGACACACTCACACTAAAAACTCTTCATCTTTGGACAAGATATAAACTAACTTTTAAAGAACTATTTCCACATTATGATACTGGAAAGAGCAATTTTACCTTTTGTAGAATACGCTTCAGCAATCATCCGTAGCCGATACGGTGGCACTGCAGTCAGCTGCAAGTCATCAACACCAACTCTGGCATATGTGTTCAGAGCTTCTTTGTAATCACCTTCCACATAGTTTAATTTGGCCATTATTAGGTTAGCTTCTTGTAGGAATTCTGGCTAGAAGGAAGAGAAATAAGAAAGGGTTTTCCCTGAGGAAACACACCTAACTCTGGTAATTATTAGGTGTGTTTTCTGTCACTCCCCAGAATATTTCTTCCAACAGAGCAACAAATGAACAAAATCCTGTCTTGTGTAATATTTGAGAAGCTTGAAGTAGGGGGCATTCACTTAATCTCATTCCAACAAGCTACTGAAAAGCATTACCAGTCATTTTAGATATTCACATAATTATTTACATGCGTACCAGAAATACCTCTCAGTTGGAAACCAGCTTTGCCAGGTGCTAAAACTATTTAAAGGCAGCCTATCATTACAACTCCTCCAATGATTTCTTTTTCTAACACCACAAGCACAGTTGAAGATAACATAGCATCAAGACCTAATGATGTATGTTCCACAGCCTACATATTTAATTCACACCATTTCAAAGTACCAGGGTAGAATAAATATCTTGAAAAAAAAAATTAATGGAAGAATGAAGACAAGAAAGAGAAATCCATACTCCCAGAAGCCTCAGAAAACAAAATGAAAACAGATGACTGTAAAATAAGCTTCTTTTGATCTCTCAAAAGATGGATGTTGAGTACAGAAGAGGTAAGCTGATGTAGCAGCTACAACAATAGTCAAGTAAAAGAAGGACCAGAATGCCTATGAACATCAGAAGGTTCTGACAAAAAATGCTCTCTTGTACTAATCTCACTTTCAGCACCTGCAAATATAATTTAAGGAACCTTTCCTCAATACTTCAGTCAATTTCAATTTTTCTTATTCTTGCTCAGGCTGACTTACATACCTTGAGATTTCCCCTATCAAGTGCTGCCGTGAGATGTTTCCTGACTTCAGTCAGCTTTGGCTGGGGGCCCCGTGGACTATTACTGTGTTTAAGAGTATTTTCTTTCAAAAATTGTTCTAGTTTGGACTCCCCAAGGAGAAGCTCTGCCATGTCATCTGTAAAAATAACAAACACAGGAAGTATTAGAAATCATTTTATTTCACTAACATTGCCCTAATTTTAAATACAAACTAACCAAAACAAACACCATATTAAGTATTCAGGTTTATCACATCATGTGATACTGTTTTACTTCTCAATTTGTCTTTTCCCTGGCTGTAGAATCAAGTCTCCTAAGAATTAAAACATTAACCTGAAGTCAGTATTCTCCCTTTCCTCCTCAAAAAGCAGCACTTGATTCCAAAGCTTTATGTAGCTTTCTGAACATGACAAGAAGCACTTCTGATACTCACTCTACCAAAAAGCTGGTTTCAAATATGAATACTGATATTGGATTAATTTATTTGTTTGAAGTTAACATATTCCTCATGATGTCTGTGATCACCACACACATCTTCTCTGTAGATCTCCCTCAGACCTTGTTACGGCTCCAGCCATGCCAAGTCTCCAGTATGACAGTCCATTTCTCATCCCTGTCCATGTTTCTTAGGGCTTACCATCACTTCTCAGACCTGAAGGTAAAATGTAATCCCAGGCTGCCCAGCAAAGCCGCACCCAGCACACTTCCAAAATTCAAAAACCTGGTAATGCTCTACCTCACCCTTATCCAGGACCACTAAACTTCTTTCACTGAAACGTGTTGAGTTTTTCCTCTAGTCAGAAGAGTGGTGTGGAAGTCATCACCTTAATATCTGGGACTTGACAAGACTGGGTTATGTCTTGCAAACAATGTCTGAACATGTAATACAAATATGTAATAACAATAAATTAAATAGATTTTTTTAAAAGGAAAAAGGCAAAAAATTAAGAGTCAGAAAAGTGCTCACCACCTTTAGCACAGTCCCTAGAAGTTATGGGAAGGGACAGAAAGAAGAACATGCAAAAGTCAGTGTTACTGCAGAGGAAATGCTTTCCCTCAGGAAATATATCTATTTCAGGAAGTACAAATGCATCAGCACTATCTTTTAAGTATAACAAATTTCTGCACAATGTCATTTCACAGTAAGCTATAAAGACTGCAGTAAGCTATAAGTTACTGTCCGGTAAGGTGTCCTACCAAGCAGAAAGACAAAAATCTACAATTTTTTCCTTAAACTTCCAGTCAACTGCTGATTCTTAAACCACAGTTTCTTCAAGAAAAAGTTTAAGCGACCAGACAAACAGGAAATGCATCAAAGGAGCACTTATTTTTCCATTTACCTTTTTTATATGCTGTGCTGGGCAAGATATTCATAGTAAACTGACGTTTGTTTGTTCACAACTACCATTCACTCGCATTTTACTGTTAAAGTGCTACTGCAGAAGGGAAAGTTCTCAGCATTCAGATGAAGACAAAACATATCACAGACGCAGCCTGGTTACCACCCTGCTTTATTTTCCATCTTTCCAACCACAATTGTCAAATTCATCAATCTTAAAACTTTCAGTAACAATTCTTTTCCCAAAGTCCACCAGAAGAAGCCCACCAATGCTTTTCCCAATATTTCAGGTATATGCATCTCCAGATCAGACAACACCAACCAAGCTGAAGCATCACTTTCTACAAGCATCTTCTTCTCTTAAGAGCACCTTTATGCCTCTTCACATGTTTATGTTTTGCCTCAACTGTGCACTACACAATGCTCATATAGCAAATGGCAGTAAGCATCAGTAAGTCCATCACACAGGTTGCACACATCCCTGAGAAATGAAGTTGATCAGTTTATAAAGTTTGACAGAAATATTTAAAAACAAATAGAATTTAAATGTAATTTCTGATAAATATAAAGTCTCAAAGTTTGTAGACTATAGTATTTTAGACACAATTTGGGGTACACTGCGTTGAAGGTTAGTTAATCTCCTTGCACACTGGAAATATTTCTGAACAGAACAAAATGAGAAGGTTCTATGGTAAATAAATATTTTGGTAATGCATGAGAAACCTGTTGTTAGCTGCAGGAGGGAACAAGTGAGCCTGTCAGGACTGAGCACATTTATGACTTAATATGGCTTACAGAGTCTTTTCTGTGTTTAGAAAACAAGGACAATACATTATATCAGAGTACAGCAAAAACCAGGGAAAGGGGCAGTACAAGTTCTCAACATAAGGACTTGGAGGGACCAATGTCATGCTTTGAAATCTCTTGTCCACAGCCACCATTGCTCCAGCACCTTGTAACAGCAACAGCCAACAGCTCCATCAGTCATGGTCAGCTGCATCCCTCTAGGAAAGGGCCCAAGCCAGAAATCCCAGACTGCCTCCTAACCCAGCCACACAGGCTTGTTAGAAGCAATTTACTCTAGTTTTGCTACTATTTCATTGAAGTCTGTTCAGCAAAAATGAAAAATAGAAGATATTTCAATGGACTAAGTGAAGAAAAAAAATAAAACACATACTTCAGCATTAGGGAAGGCACAGGATTATAAACAGTTTTGAGCAACAGATTACAAAACCCCTCCTGATGACCTTGTACAACATTTGACTGTTCTCCTTCTGGACATTTTTAGCTTGTTACCCACTCAACATTTCCCATGTTGCAATTTTTGTCCATTAACTCCAACCACTGTCTCGATCTCTACAGTCAGTCATTTCTTATCAAAAGCTATCTGGTTGGTTTGTCCTTGATAAACCCATGCCAACTGATCCAAATCACCTCCTTATCCTTCCAGAACATACTTCCTAATCTTCTCAATCTTCTAACTAAGGTTAGTAGGTTGATCAACCTGCAGTCCTTGGACCCTCCTTCTTGCTAATGGCCATATGTGCTTTTTCCAGTCACCAAGAATCACCCTCCATCACTAAGACCTTAAAAAAAAATGAGCATCCATGCAATGGCCTTGGCAAGCACTTTCACACTCTGACACAACCAACCTGGCTATCAGAGGCTTGCATTCCCCTTTGCACAACACAGCAGGGCATAACACTTAATTTCATGAGACTTTTCCATCAAATAGTTATTTCCATAAATATAATCATATTTTATGCAAGCTCTGATACATATACTTAAAAGCACAAATGGTACAGACAATTGTAATTGAAATAGAGTAAATTTTCCCCAAAACTCAATACGTTACTTTTTTTTTTTTCATTTTTAAAGATACTCAGCATCTATTTTGTTGCAGTCTGTTTTCTGCATATTCTTTCTTTTCCTTCCAAAAGAAATTGCAGCATAATTGATAAAAATCAACAGCTTGTGTAGCTTCAGTTTCAAGCTACAAAATAACAAGAAATTAAACTGACCACATCTAAACATGGTATTTCAGCCCAAATCTCCTTTGTAACAGACTTACTCCAAATCCCACATTTCATTACCATAGTCCCAGTATTATTATAAACAAATAGTGAAGTCAGACATTATGATCAACATTACCTTGCTCAAAGATACCTTTAGCGTAACACTCCATAGGACTGCCCTTTCTGCAACTATTCCATCTGTGGAAATCAGAGTTTAAACTGCATGCACAGAAAAGACACCAGGTTTTGTACACCAACTCAAGGAAGGTTAGTTTGGTGCAAGGAGTTTAATATAGGTTGTGAGAAAGGCTCTGAGAGATCAGAGGCCTGCTTCAAATTTACAAACTGTACTTCAGTTTACTGTATGCAATTATTTTCCTTCCAAAGACTCAATCACTGGAGGATCCTTTCAGGACAGGTATTTTACTCATAACATTCAGAAGATTCCACAGTCTGTTCTGAGTACACAATTTTTGTTTATGAGCCTCTTTAAAAAGACGACTGAAAAATACAAGTGGATCTTGAAAATAATATTTGAGGTCAGCCATGGTAATGTCCCACTTGGGAGAAGAACAATGAAGATTAATTTTGCTAATTGTATTTTTAAAGATGAGTGGCAACTTAAAAAAGGATAAAAAATATGTCAAACTGGTTACTTTATATTTTAAGGGATGTGCAAGTTGATACTTTCTCTCTGATCTGTATTCATAAAAACCAAAGTATTTCACATGACAAGTAACATTCCTCTTTCCTTTTATTCAGTTTAATGCGTCGTTGAGCAAGCTCCATTTCCAATGAAGGTTGTGGAAACAAGATTGTCAAATTTAGCAAGGAATCTAAATGACACTCTAAAACAAGTGCTTTGGTTCAGGAGCTGAAATACCATCAAGGCTGTTTACAACAAAAAGAGCGAGGTCTATCATTGACATTCTTTAACACTTCAAATTGCAGAACTTCATAAGTGCTGAAGAAGAAAGTATCACATGTACCTTTTCCTCTCATATGCATCCCTTCAAGTAAGTCTCAAAAATTGTTCTGGACCACACTCTTATAAAACACATTTTTTCAGTCAAATACAGTAGATCTATCTTTATGGAGAAAGAGGTAAGAACAACTGTACTGTTGAGGTAAGAACAACTATATAACAGCACCAGCTGCTGGATAAGTTTTGTTTATATAAACTGCAAAATTGTCAAGGAAACATGTGAAACTACTAGTTCGGATTCTTACAACAGAAGAGCCAAAGAACAGGTCAGACACCAAAGAAAAAGAAAATAAAGCTTTCACTGCTAGGTGTGAAAATGCATACCTTGAGGCATGAGGATTTGCAAAACAAAATGCCGAAATGATTTCTATTACTAATGGGGAAAATTATCACTTTGCCTGTAATCAAACAACAGCACTGGCACATGCAAGAGCAAAGTGTAGCCATATCAGCTGCACCATAGAGAGAGGAAGCCCAGCTTCAGAAGACCCATTTGTGGGGCCACAGTAGAACAAGACAGGCATAGACTCAGGCCTAGCACTCTACAGAAAGTTTGTAAGATTATTCCTCTCTAGTACACAACAGAATTTCTCACATTGGGGAAAGTAAGAGGAGAGAAATAAGAAGGTACCTCCGGAATATTTAATTTATCCCCTCTCCCTTCCCTCTCTCATCCTCCCCACTTCACCCTAAAAAGTTTCTCCTCTCTGATAATTACTTGAAAAATTTAGAAATCTGATGATTCTAAAGACAGGACACAAGCAAGAGCAAAGCTTTAAGTTAAAGCTGGCACATACTCTGAAACTATCCAGACATCTTAAGGTAAGAATCAAAGTAGTCTGTAGGACCCAGATATTTAGTTCCCATATTGATGCAAGTCAGAGAAGCTAATGATCCACACACTAGCTAGAGACAGCCACAGTGCAGCAACATGTATTGCCCACACCTTCCATCAAAGGAAAGGTGGGAGAGGAGAAACAGCAGCTGCAACTCACACACAGATCTGACTGAGCAGCAAAACAAAAGCCGCTCTTCTAGGTCATTCATGCACAGCACAACTCACCCTTTCCCTGTACGGCTGCTGTAGGTCATGAGACACAGCACCACAAGAGAAACAGTTACTGTCAGATTGGCTTTCATCACAGAAGTGCTGCACTGGTGCAGCTGCTGATGACTAACACTTGAAAACAACAGGTCACAGACTGCAAACCATAAAAGCCACTGCAAAGCAGAATTTTCTTATTTACTGAGTCTCTCATCTGCTAAGTCAGTCAATCGAGGCCAGATATGGGCAACAAAATTTTAAATCAAATTATTACTGAGCGAGTAATTAACAAAGCATTGGCTTTAAGTATTCTGAGCCAGTAAGACATTCAATGGTGCTTATAACAAAATTCCAATTACATCGACATTTCCGAAAGGAAACCATTTATGAAGCCATAGCTCTAGCAGAGTTTTTTATTAGTTATAGCTATCCCTTAAGTCATCCTCAAATAATATAAGAACTATTTGAGAAGAAATTGCTTTTCTTTTTCTTCCAGCACAGTATGAGTGATCTAGATTATATTCTTCTATATGGCAATTTATAGAGACAGAACTAAACTGTGAAAAGTTGATGCCTTGAAGTCTAGAGTTCCTTCAGCCAGTCTAAATAGATGTGTCAGAAGAAAAACTGTTCAAAAACAGTTTCAGTACCACAAAAACCAGTATCCCACTTTTAGAAAATTGAGACAGTTACGGTTCAATATAAAATTCTTGATTAAAGGAAAGACTCCCTCTTATTCATCTATTTCTCTGCTGAAGAATTCATCAACAACAACTACTTGGCAGATTTAGGGGGTATTGGATAACTTATATCACAACTGTATTGAAGAACCATTTCCTAACTGTAGAAGAACGGCCTACCTTGCCCATCTGTTAGTGCAACATCACAGTACCACTGAAACAATCCATCTAATAGGATGTCCTCTGACTTTAATCAAAAACAACTCTGAGCACTTTGGAACTCCAAGACAAACTCAAGGATGCTTTAGGTGAAATGTCCATTTCTCTTAGCACTGAAAGCAAAAACAAAAAACACTTGACACTTTATGTAAGCTGCTTTCTTTCAGCTTAGAGAAAGCTTAGACACTCGTACAAAATGGCTTGAGGAGACCCTTGTGCAGACATGGCTATCCGTCTTTGCAATATGGATCAATATTAATCATCTTCAAAATGAGAATACAGGCTGGCATAAATAGGAGGTAGGAAAAATACACGATGATGTGTCTTTCTAAAATAGTGTCTAAAAATATCATAATGAAAGCTGCTTTGCTACTTTAATATCTGGTTTTTTAAGCAAATTCTTCACCACGGTATCAAGATCTGAAGCAGTTACAGAAAAACAGAATTAAAATAGAGGATTAGTCTTCATTTATCATCAGTCAAGAATGATGAAGAATACTTAAAATACTAATACTTACTTACGTTAAGACCATGGTCCATCTTGAACCATTCACTGAATCACGTGCTAAAATGCAAAATAGTCATCTTTCCGATGAATGCTACCACAACCTCCAAGCCCTTGTTGAAGAACTCAGGGGCTGTTAGCAGGCTAGGTGAGAGGAATATCTAGCTCTAAATTCCCTTCTAAAAGGTAAGGTTAGCGAGAAGGAGAGGAAGGAAAGAATGGCAACATTGCATACAGCTAAAAGAAAAAAAAAAGCATAGCTGAATACAGATTAGGAGCTCTCTCTTGCCTTCAGAAATCACTCCAAGAAGTGACTTTAGAAGTTTATTCAATTCCAGAGTACACCAAGATCCGCTCATAGTGAATGGCAATGTGGTCTCAATAGAACTAAATGAACCTGCTTGCTACTTCTTGTTCTGTGGAACACCAAATAACTTCTTTGTTAAAGCAGCATTTTTCCTGTCCTGGTTCAAAAGCCTCAGATAAAAACCAAAGCAAAACACTGAAGTTTGTCTAGATCATGAGTACTATATATGTGGTTTCTCAAGTGTTCCTAATATTAATGCAGAAAAAGTAGTTATTTTAAAGGTCTGATAACTGCTCTTCTCAGAAGGAAGTACTTGGAAAGTACAATGCAAACACACGTCTTGGATTACAACAGCTATCAACAGACCTGCTCCTGCTATCAAGTCTCCATGCACCGGATGTTTCTCGGCAATTAAACATCCATGTCATCCTGCTGTGGTACATTGGCAAGAATACACGAGAGCCTGTGCTAACAACAATAGTTACATGTTATTTATAGAGCCTCCCTCTACAGCTCAACATCCACAGCAAGAAAGAGCATGGAGAAAACCACTTTTTCTTCTTTTTATGCCTAATGTCATAGATTAAAAGAAATATTTTTAGTATTTCATTTCCCTTTCCTCTGAATTATACAGCTGCAAGGAAAAAAGTGCATAATTAGCATAAAATGTCCTACCACAATGATTTAAGCGAAGAGGCTCAACCTCAGACTTAAGCCCTGAGGATCGGAATTTGAATAGGACGTATTTAGGAACAGGAAATGTAGAGCAAAATACCTATAGAATCTATCTGGACAAACAAACTTTAATCTTTCCTTGTAAGCAAGCAGATAAATCTAGAAGCATGTTATATCACATTTTGTATTGCTTCACCCACTCTCCACCAAAATGTTAAGTATCAGGTAAATTATTTCAGACTCTTAAAAAGCAAAATTTTCCAAATGCACTGAAGTCTAAAAGATCATGGCTGTCATTAGTTCCAAATGAAGACACTGCATGAGGTGAGATTAATTAGATGAAGCATGCAGTTGTAAGAGCAGAAGACATTGCTGCTTCACCTACTCTGTACTGGAGTCCAGAAAGAAGAAAAAATTAAAAACTGAAGTCCTAACTCAGGACTATAAAAAGGAAAAAAAAAAAAAATCAAGGTAGGAAAGGGACAAGGGGTAAAGAGGACAAGTATGAGATTTCCAGGATCCCAATGGGACCGTACATTGATGTGCAGAATTCCAGATGTTGAGATTTGCTTTGTAAACTCTCTTCTGGTGCTTCAAGCCTTCCCAGAGGGAATCTAGCTTGACACTGAGAAAGGAAACTATTCCAACTCAATTCCTAAAACTCTTACCCTCTCTAAAGGTAAAACTGAAGGCTGAGAGTACCTGAAGGGCTGCATGCTGCAGTATTTTATGATCATTTTTCCCTCAGACTTCCTAGAACATTTTGGAATATCATTATGCCCAAATACAAAAACAAAAAAATAAGGAATTTTACCTAGGAGTAGTATAAAGCAAAAAGGATCCCAAAGGGGTCAATTGATCTATATAGTACCCAGACAAAGATTTCAGTGAGGTTTCTGTAAAATAGCTGAAAACAAGAAAAATCTTATAGTATCCCACAGAACAGTTATTAAGAAGGCCATTTAAAAATTGAGTTTTCTTCCTCCTAGAGGAGGATCTAGAAATCCTGGATCCAGAACTGATTTCATATTCAACTGGCAGAAAAAGCATGAAGCACATGTTTTTTTACCCAAGAACAAGATGGCTCGTGCACTTAAAGAAAAACATTTGCCTTGTTCACAATGTATGAAACAGTGAGGAAGAGCATTGGCTTGAAGTGGAATATGAGCACAAATCTCCAAGTATTCATTCAACTTTGCGGTCAGTACTCAGTAACTCTGGACCAGGAGCTATTTAAATTAAAATGAATGCTAAAACTAATCTTAGATTTCTAAGGTTTACATTAAAAACAAGAAAAAGAATATATAGATGTCACTTATGATTCCGTCACTGACTACTAAGCAACAAGAATTTGCAGCATCAGAGGATGGCTGAGGTTGGAAGGGACCTCTGGAGACCATCTAGCCCAACACCCCTGCTCCAAGCAAGATCAACTAGAGCAGACTGCCCAGGATGTTGTCCCTCCTGGTCTCTGGGCACAGCAGAAAAGTATCCAAAGAACATGCGCAAACCAACAAGCACTACTGGTAGAAAGGCTGATGCAGATGATACACATGTAAAACCAGATGCAGAAAATACAGAGTCAGCTGTTCAAATTTAATTTTACTTACTAACACCTTTAATTATATACAGTCATTCACTTTTCTGCCTCTTAAGTACACAGTGGGCATAGCATCTTTTTACTGTGCAGCTATGCAGTATCTACACAATCTTCCTGCTTGACAGCCAAAACTTGCTTTGAAGAAAAATACTACAGGCTTTCCAATCCATTTACACATAGGCAAATTTATTTTCAAAGTACCACTACTACTGAAATTTATTTTGACACATATTAAGAACAGAAAACTGTTTCAAACTTCTTTTGTTTTTTGGGGTTTTTTTTAAATATTCAAGCTCACCAAATTTTATGAAATGTTAAGGGCATCAGAACAGTAAATAATCAAGCCAGGGCAGTCACAATGTATCATCTAGCATACTGACAGGCTTACAGTTGAATAAAACTTGGCCCATTCAGTCAAATGCAATGTAAAACCAAGAAGTAAGAATGCATGTCAGACCCAAGACTAGGAAGCACAAAGTGTGGGAAACAGGACCACCATCATTTTTGAGGGTTTAACTGGAAACAATTGTAGCAACCACACTGAGGAAGAATGATCAAAATTTAGCTCCTTCCCATCTCTGTTTGGTTTAGGTTACAAAGATCAAAGAATGACTGGGAGAACAGGAAAAGCACATGCTTTGATAGCTAGGAATTCATTCCAATCTTGCTTCTTGCCATGATTTACTTCTCCAAGGACGAAACAGTTTTCTTGTTTCTTCTAACAACAACAACAACATACTAGGGACTATTTAGATGGAAGGCAAAAACAAAGCCATGTCATAAGGACAATGGCTCTTGTCCATTCTCCCCTAAACAGCTATATTGAGGCATGATACAAATTTGAGAGATTATTACAATGAAATCCAACTTTTGTTCTCCCAAAAAGATAAAGAAAATGATTGACAAAAAAGGAACTCACTGGTTAATTGCCAGCTCAGAAGAGAGACAATTTTAAATCTCTGGGGTGACCCAAAGCTCAGATGAAAGCACATAGCTGAGCCTCTGTTCCCCAGAAGACAAGGTCTTGCAGTTCTCTACCATTTCCAATCTTCTCCTCAGCTTTCCAGGTCCACCTGGGAAGGCTCAAGTAAATTCTTGCAAGGTAGTACCCTACATCTGTCAGTCTCAGAGACAATTGTCTCAGGTACATAACTACCAGTTTAAAGGCAGAAAGTAACTTTTGGTAACTTAGTTGGTCGGTGTTTTGGGGGGGTTGGTTTTTCTGTGGTGGTATTTTTGTTTGGTTGGTTTGCTTTTATGCTACCAGCTGTTCTAAAAGCAATAGGTCCTTATTCTGCCTTTCCTTAAACCCAGCTCTAAGGTAGTCCCATTAAAGCCTTGATTAATGCACACCATTTTCTTCCCATTAAGGTAAAGAGACTACAATTAAATAGTAAAAAGAAAAACAGAAGTGTAGTTGCAAGCTAAGCCCACGCAAATCTGAGTTTGAGATAAGGTACACTTAAAAGATGAGCTACAACTTGTTCACATAATTTTCACATAGAAAAATATGGGAGGGCCTGTAAGCTGTTGGTGTTTTCATATCTTGGTTGCCTTTGCAAAAGTTTCATGCTGATAAGACAAGTTATTGGTTTCAGGCGAGCTGCATTCAATATTCCTCTAGAGACAAAAGGGATTTCCCACCCCCTTTTTGTTAAAAAAAGCAGAGTTTACAAATTTAGATAATACGGGATTATAGTAAGGGATATCTGCTTATGCATACAAATTCTGAGTATACACAGCTTATCAGTGGGGTGGGAACTTGGAGAAACTCATGCAACACCTCCTGAAGCAACTCCTGAACATCTGATAAGATCGCTGATCAGAGCAGCCACTAAAGACTGCCACTGTGCATTCTGCCAGACATTCGTTGACACCTGAGAAATGCCCAGATTCAGCAGTCTCCCTACACAGCCTGGAGCAGAGATCAAATGCTCTCCAGTTATTAAAGGTCTGGCTACCCACCTCACACTATTAGTCAGACATCCCCACTTCCTCCAATTTATCTTAGCATCCTGCCACTTTGCTTTTTACAAAACTATTATCTTCAGTCACTCCTTATCAGCTTACAAATTAAACAGTGTTCAGTGCAGAGAAAACTGTAAAACTGAATCATTAAATTCTAAGATTTTATTCTTAAAAAGACAGATTCGTGGGGAGGAGGAATGGCCCATATTTGGTACAGTTAAGGACCTTTTGCCCCCTTCTTTACCACCATGCAAATCAAACTCAAACAAAAGGGGTATGAATGATCCTGAGTTTATGCTAATGAATTCATTTCCCTACAGAAAAGTTAATACTAACCTTTACCCCTTGAAGTTAGTTTAAAGGAACCAAGAGCAGCTATAATACAGATATATACCAGTATCTAGTCACTGGCTACCATTTCTTCTTTTAACTTTTAAACAAGGCGAAAGTGCAATCAGCCCAACATTACTACATGAGATGTTCAATTTCTAAAATAATTATGTTCATAATATATAGAAATATCCTTATAAATATAAGCATTTATAAGCTCCAAATATCCAAAATACTTAGTTCATTCCACTAAGACCAACAACATGCTTCCTCACAGTTCCCCTCACCTTTGCCCTTCACTGGCTGCTGCTACTGTTCATTTTCCACCAGCTGTTACACTACTCAGACCCCTGTGGGAGACAAATCAGCTCAGCAAGCCAGCAGACACAGCAGGCCCCAGAACAAGAAGCACAGAGTTTTCTGCTGGCCGAGCACAGTAATTCCCACCTCTGGCGTTCATCAACACAAGCGAGAGGCCAGGAACACATAACCAGGAGAAGCTGCATAGGGAAGCAGCAGCTTGATTAAAGGCAGGAAGGAAGAACTCCTGTACATAATAGCAGCGAGGTGTTAGACCAGCTTGGTTACTTGTGAAATCACACGCTAGCATTTTCTATTCCAGATGACAAGGCACTTGGAGCACAAGCAGATGATCCACATCATCACTTACACTGTTGTAATACCCCTGGCTATCTGAAGAATCAAAGCTGTCAGTCAAAAATAAGACAACAGATCTAAGTACTGTAACCACCTTTGCTCTTCATACAGAAAAATATCTGTCCTTAGTAAGCTTGTTCTGTAAATGTGATAGTGAATGCAATAGCAGGAAAACAAAAAAGATAACAAATGAAGAGAGTCCTTCATGCCTACTTTTGTGGATATGCAAAAAGACACGTCACATGGTCTGCAAACTTTTCTGGTAGAGATGTCAATCTCTTAGGAAAGCTTTGAATATATAAATCACACTACAAACTGTATGTATAAAAACAAACAAATTTGGTAAACACCTTCTAAGTAGGGCATGAGTCCTAAGAGGTTTAGAAATCCCTTGTTTACTCTGAGGATAAGCTTTAACCATACATCTGAGGTCTTGTATTTCACAAGGCTGAAAAATAGATGAAAACTGACAAAATGTTTCTATTTTTAGGTCCCACTTATATCAAGATAAGGAAGCAGCATAGGTGACAAACAAAATTAGACATGTAAAATAATTCATAATCCTTTGGTTTTGCTACTCTGCTCCTAACTCATCTCTGTTCCATTATTCTGACAGGCTAAATGTGAGGATAGGTCTAATAGGAGACTATGGAAACAAGGTGCTGAGAGGAAAGGCAATCAGAGAAGAGATCATACACAAGACAAACCAAAATGAGATAGCAAAAGGAGTAAGAAATTCAGTAGGTAAAAAAACATTGTGTTATAATATTGGTGTATTTCCATCAGCAAACTTGATACCTGTAGGTAATGTTCTATTTTCATAGCAATGTCACAATGCTCTTGGTAGCATAAAGATCCATGAACTTCCTGGGCATGCATTATCTCCCCACAGTAATGCAGTATTTCACACTGACTAAGGTTTCTACAGAACATCATTCTACCTCATTTGAACTATAAAAATTTGTCTCCTCAGTGGTTTTCCAGACAGAGCCATACATCTCACTGAAGTTGAACAAGGTCACATTTCAATTGCAGCAACAATGAATGGCCGGAAACACCCATGGAAATTCATGGATCCTTTATTTTATCCATTCAGCTTTCTACTGAACCAGCCTAAGGTTTCCTCATTTTGTTTCCAAAGGAAGGAAAGAAAACATGAGAGTACTGATGTACTGAAAATGCCCTGAACAGACACAACCTTCATATTGAAGTCCACTGTAAACTCTTCCTATGAGACGCTACTGTTTCATCAAAAGTACATGATGGCATTGCAATCATTTTTGCAATGAGATTGCTAGCTTCCAATTGTGTTTTGCAATTCTGGGAGCACTTTAAAATACATTCTCATTAGTTTTAGATATTCAGCATTTACTATTTTACCTCTTCCAGCATTCTGTGAACAAGCAATTTTGTACTCAAAACATTCACTAACTCTCATGACCATGCTTCACCAACATGTTATTCATTTGCAATGTTAGACAAAATTCAACAAGCAATCAAAATTTCTTCAGATCATTTTCTCAGAAGGAACCTTTTTAAGTTAGTTAAACCAGTTGGGAATGCTCATAAAGTTTAATTAGTGAAAACTGCTCTAAGGTTTTATTTCTGACAACTTGGTGGTTTTCTCAGTTCCATTTGAGAAGTGATATTCAGGATGCAAACACTGAACACTTGAGGATGGTGCCAAACAGGCTACAGACTATCCAAGGACTGCATCTTTGTGACCTTCAGGGAAGTATGGTGATTTCTACGCCAGCTGCTAGAGATTTTGAAAATCCTGCTGTACTGGTTATAACCGGCAAGGTGCTGGCAGCAGAGGGGCTGCAGGAGGAGCTCCTGTGGGAAAAGAGCAGGGCTTGCCCTGTCCCAGGCCCAGCTGGTTCCAACAGTATCACAGCCAGACACAGCTGAGCCCCTCAGCAAAACTGACAGCACCTCTGGGAAAGTGTATTTTAGAAAGGGCAGAAAATGCCACAAAACAAAACAAAAGAGAACACAAGGAGTGAGAAACAGCAAAAGGAAAAACATCAAGGTCAGAGAAGGAGAGGAAAGAGGTGCTCCACAGTGCCAGAAAAGTGACTCAAGGAAGTGCCAGGGAGGATGCAAGCCAGGTGGACATGCCCTGAAGGAACTGTAGCACATGGAGAGCCTGTTCCAGAGCAGGACTGCTGTCAGTGGGGAAGTTTATGCCAGAGCAGAGGAAAACGTGAGAAGGAAGGAGCAGCAGAAAGAAACTATGTCGCACCAACTGTATTCCCTTTGCCCCCCCGCACCACATGGGGAGAGACACAGGAGTTTGGGGCACGGGAGTGAAGTTCAGCCTGGGAAAGAAGGGAGAAAAGGTGCTACTTTCACATCTGTCTTTCTGTGTTAGTGTCTGACTCTATTTGAACTGGCAACAAATTAAATTCGTTTACCACAAGTCAAGCCTGTTTTGCCCAGAACAGTAAGTGATCTCCCCATCTTTATTTGAAGCTACAATCTTATCCTACCTTTTGCCCCTGCCCCTCTAAGGAAAGGGAGAGACTGAGCAGCTGGGTGGGCATGTGCTCTCAGCCAAGGCTAACTCACCACACTGCACATAACAGTTTTAACCCAATCTCTTAGCAGAATGCTGATGAAGCAAGAGCACCAACCAAGACTTGTGTTACATGAGTCTCATTACTGCTGCTGAGTGCTGATTCTAAAGTACAGAAATACAATACAAACAGGCTAAGTGGCTAACAAATCTGAGCCAGGTTAAAGAATCTTTTTTCATCCATTCATCTATCTATTTATCCTTGGTGAAAAGCAATGCAAGTCACAGGCTTGACACAGAATACACACTTTCTGTGATCCAAATTGTGACTATTACTTCTAGAACAGCAAAAGTAGTGACGAATTCATCATTTCTCTTCTCTCTCTTTTTTTTTAAGTTCAGCAAGCTCAGAAAGCCTTTCAAATGCAACCCATCAG
Organism: Origma solitaria; assembly: GCA_013397895.1. Lineage (NCBI taxonomy): Eukaryota > Metazoa > Chordata > Aves > Passeriformes > Acanthizidae > Origma > Origma solitaria. Next base: position 2,738,043 of record VZRL01003807.1, read on the forward strand.
ACACAGAAACTTGTTCTGTGCATATTCGTCATTTTTATGCATCCAAAATCCTACCTAAACTGTCATTTATATTTGATCCACTGCCAGTATTATATACAGACTTCTATTAGGGAGTAGATAGGATCCATCAGCAGAACTAAACAGAATTAACAATACAATAATCAAGTCCACTCAAAATACTGCACCTCTCAAGTGCTGCATTTCACCAGAAGTACGTACTATTGCCTTATGTATCCACAAAGACCTTTGTCCTGGGAGCTGTCATTGCTATTTCTTCCTTCATCTCATTTAGGCTGCAAGCTTCAAGGGATGGGTACTTGCTAACGCAAGACAGCTCAAATAATAATCTGGACCATTAAACTTCTTGTCATATTGTCTAATTCCCAGTTCCAAAAAGGAGATGTAACTGAGTCCTAGTAAAATAACAGTCAATTATTTTACAATAGTGCAAGATTGAAGAGATTACAAGAGGGCTTCCCCAAAGGATTCATTCCCATCTGTGTTCAAAGAGCAAAAAACACTATTCCTAACAATGTTCATATCCTCAGTTAAAATGCCTCCAGCATTCAAGAGTTGAAGTCTATTCCCTGCACACCAATACATGGTCAGAATGAAGACCATTTTCCCCTTCCCTCTTCCCCATGCTTTTAAATCATTCCTATGACATACTGTTACACATTCAGCCAAAACCCAGACTTTTGTTATCCACTCCCAAGACAATCTGCAAAACTGAACATCGGTACAGAAAGATGCAGTAAAGTTCAGAGTACTTTTTCTCCAGTTAATTGCTTCAGATTAAGTAAGACCAGGGATATGCATCAGAGTGCCTTTCAGTTCACATCTCTCTTCATGGCTGGAACAGAGGCCCTGCCTCTCCTTGTTGGTCTCACTACCTGATAACCTTGGCCTGCAATCTGTTAGGTACACCTGGATATTGAACACAAACTTCCAGATTTAGACAATCTCAACAGTAGGCAAAGGTATTTCATTAAATAAATTACTCTCCTCCCATGTTACTCCAATACAAAAGAAGAGTCCCATATGATCACTTAGCTTACGGACTGTTTATGTTCTCATAACTTGGAAGTTCCATAGACTTGGAAGCCATGCACATGGATTTAATCACTCATGTGCTGTCAAAAAGAGATTAAATCTGCATATGATACCTTCCCATGTTTTAAAGATCAGGAAATGCTTTAATAATTTGTATTTTGACTGGTACAGAATCTAGAAGATGCCTTCATAGGAAAACTACTGAAGTGTAAAGTTATGCAGATTGTATAATCTTCTCTGATATTCTTCAGCTAGGTAAAAAGTACACAGGTTAGAGAAATTTAAGTCAAACTGTCAATAACATCTCCTGTCAGCCTCTCCCTGCTTGTCTGAAACACCTTAGTACATCTTGAAACTATGAAGATCATGCTTCCCAACTAGACAGCCAAAACATATTTGCCTTTGTTTGAAGTGATCTCTAACTAGTTCATATCTATCACTCAGTGATGCATGTCCTGAAACTAAGCATAATACCTTCCATCTTTTCAGTCATGTTTATTTTCAGTTAGCATAACGCCAGTGTCAGGATCACCACTCAGTTGTTCTTAAGGCCAACACATATAATGTTATCTACTACCCTTTTTTTTTTCTTTTCTTTGAGTCAGGCTTTTCCTCTTTCATTTGTATTTCTATAGGGCTTAATCACGCAGTTTTCTTCCCCATCTAAACATGCAAAGCTATCACTGCTTTCACAACCAACTTCCAGTGATGTCAACGTTATGCCTCATCCTCTCTCTGTTAACTTATCACCTCTGAATTCACCCCAAGTTAGCAGACTTGATTGCTCTCTGAAAATACCTCCAGGGCCACCTGAGGCAGATGAGTGAGCCCAGAGAGGCAGACACTATCCCCATACTTTTTCTCACACAGAATTAAGGCATCCATGGCAAAGAGAACTTCCCTGTATCTCCCTCGTTAATTACGTACTTCCGTGCCTCAGAATGAAGAACTGCTTCTCACCTCCTTCAGTTAAACATAGAAGTTTGTGTCACAAGAATTAAGGGATTAAGCAAAATATACAGTTTTTATAACGAAATAAATGAAGCTGCACTATATTGCTAAGGTTCGCTTTTAAGAGAAAGGACGGAAGCCTTCATACGACACACTGTGCCCAGATACGCCGGCAGCGCTCAGAAGGACATTTAGGGCTTTATGCACACTGTCAGCATGTGCGCCTGCAAAACTGCAGCGCTCGTGATAAACACCGGGCTGCTCCGCACTTCGGGGCGCGAACGCACAGGGCCGCGCCG